>JAODJW010000015.1:17287789-17298006 GCA_026777045.1 Hyperopisus bebe
AGCTGTCACTGACTCAGAAGTCAGATGGCCATGATATCAGTTGGATAACCATTGACTGTCGAAAGCATCTACATTAGGAACGTGAGCATCGGAACTGGACCTTGGAGTGGAGGAAAAGGTCACCTGATCTGATGAATCCCATTTTCTCTTGCATGAAATGGACAGCAGAGTATGTGTCAAGGAAGTGTAGTATGTGTTAGACCAAGTCTGATCCACGGCTATACAGTTCCATATGCAGTAGGGCTCAATGCCATGTGCATCGTGACACAGAACCCATGTACCCATCATTAAAATGACCTGCCATCCGTACCACAGTAGCCCTTTTGTTGGCTCCAACCAGACAGGATGGCCATCATTCACATACCGCATTGACAAATCTTGGCCACCTCACACCCAGCAGATCGTGGTTTTTCTCTCCTCTGACCAATCTCAGTTGGTATTCACTCCACAGGCCTTGCCATTTTGGATGCGGTTGTCTGGCCATAATGATTTAGCCCTTGTCTAAGCCACTCAGATATTTCCCTCTGCCTATTTCTTCTGCATTCAACATGTCGACTACAAGTACTTTTTTTACAATGAGAGCTTCTTTTACAAAGGAAATAGTCTGGCAAGCTACCAAATCGCAATGGTATATGTTCCTGAGGGGAAGGGGTGCCTCTGCCTAGAACATTATGGAAGTTGCATTGTTATCAATTAAGAATGCTTTAGCAATCGACCAGTTGATTGAAATCGACCAATTTGGCACGTCTGGTCTAATATATCCCAGATCTTTACTGCTTTTTCAAAATAGTCAACATCATCCTCACTGCATGAGGGTGGTCGGGGGGGTCATAATGTTTTGTCTCATGGATGTATAGACCAGGGATAATTTTTTTTATTACCAGTCACATTAACAGCAACACCCTATTCCTGCAAGGACACAAATGATGGCTCCGACAGACTCTGAACCTAGACTGATTTTACTTTCACACTATCTACAACAGTGTTTCCGAACCCAGTCCTCGGGGAACCCCGGGCAGTCCACATTTTTCCTTCCTCTCAGCTCCCAGAGCACCTGCACCAGGTTTTCGGTGTTGCTGATTGGCTGGGAGCTGGGAGGGAGCAAAAACATGAACAATCTGGGGTTCCCTGAGGACTAGGTTGGGAAACACTTATCTACAATGATGGTTACAAACTTCAGGACATTGCAAGAAGGGTCTGTAGGACTCAAAAGGCCATTCATCATTTATTGTGCTCCATACGGCTCAGTATGTACACAGCAGTGTGTGCACATAGTTATGCTTGAAACTGCATTTCATTTGTGGCATACGTCTGGTTGGACAGGAAGTCAAATTGACCCAGTTTACCAGGCACATAACCAGAAATAAATTTCATTGGGTGGGCCCATCTACTTGATTGATAGGTCCCTCTTGGTTGATTTTGCCAATCAGGGGGTTGCCCTCAGTAGGTTTCACTGACTGGGGGAGGGATTAACCCCCATTATGATTGTTTAATTCACTATGGACCTTAAACCAGTGCTCATGATGATCATACTTGATATCCCTGGCGGAAGAATTTCTTACTCCAACAGCAAAGATACTCAGATCCAGAAATAAGAACCAGAACATATACATAACATGAAACATGTGCAGTACAATCGTGTTCTGTAGCAGGGACAGTGGTGCTACACAGATTTCACAGAGAATAAGGCAAAGTAAAATCCCAAGCAGTACAAAAATAACAGTCCTAACTGACAATGAACTGCAAAAGGCTCAAAATGTTGCCAGTGTTTGTAACTGTGCAATATACCTTGGAAGAATGATGCAGTAATGCAAACAGCCATTAAATATACAGGGTGAGGCAGATGGAGGCTTGATAAAATTCCTTCAAACTGGCCAGTTTAAGAGCTGTTTGACACATTACATAGCAGGTGGAGTCCTGAGTCAGTCAGAGGCACCATTAGATGTATTCGCCTCTTCTGGACTTGTACTTCATACATGTATTATGTAACACGTCTGGGCATTTGTTGCTACCAAGTGTTGTTTCTCTGTCAAACAGCCCACAGGACAGTTATAACAGGAAGGCGTCTATCTTGCTGAAGGGTAGACTTACAGCAATAGTTCCCGTCCTTAAATATAAATATGTTTGCTCAACATATTCCAGCTCCTAAACCATTGAGTGACCCATCCTCCCAAGTTCGCCTGTCAGACATTTATCTTTAGTCTCCCTAGATGAGACATCAGCTTCATATCCTGTACGAAAAAAAAAGATGCATACAGACATCTGCCAAATGATCTTGGACAGAGGAAGAAGCAAACCGAAAAATAGCCGTTAAGAGAAGGAACACCGCAGAAGTGCTGTAACGGATGCACAATGACGTCACGGGCCGTCGTGACCGGGTTTACGCCCAGCGCAGCACCTTTGCACCTTTTACACTTTGTACGTGTGAGCACTCTTTATGCCGCCGCTGCTCTGCTGCCTTTTGCTGAAACAGACAACAAAATTACCATGAGTTCAAAGAACAACATGTGTGACTCTACAGAGCTAAACCTAGTTGTACGTTAAGTTTCAAGCTCTGTGCAGGTGGTGAGGTTTGAGGTACATTATTCCTAATAGACGTTTGATCTTTGCCACCGAGCTACACCAAGATAAAAGATACATTTCCGGTAAAGTGAGATGCATATGTATTAATGAGGGCTAACACGGCGGGTTTCTAAGAAAAAAATTGTCTGCAGGAATAAAAAAAAAGTCAAACCGGAGATACACGCATTCTGCCTGTAGTTTAACTTTTGTTAACGGAGAGAGAGAGAGAGAGAGAAGGAGGGAGGGAGAGAGAGGGGGGCGCTGCTACTGAAGAGTGCCCACAATAACAGGAGGAGAGGGGAGAGATCAGGCTTCCGAAGCACGACTTCAGAGCGTGCTTAAACTTTTAGAGACACCTTTCTAATGTCGGGGATATTTCAGTACTATCGGTTTATAACAAATCGCACTCAATGATTGCCAGCGCTGTCGCTTGCATTGCTTATATTTATGAAGCGGAAGTTGCAGCAATAGGAAGTCTGAAAAGAAAGAAGTTAAGAAACTGAGAAGACGAGCGGGGTGTCGAGATATTTCGAATTTGGCCTGAGAGAGTGGGAATCGGAGCGGGAGATGGACACACACGTCAAAGAGGGGCAGCTTTACGTGCAGCACCAGAAGTTTGGCAAGGTGAGTCCGCCCGAGCAGTGCCGCCGATTATCTCTTAAAACGAGAGAAATTCCTGCGCATCTGGAGATTTTTAAAATGACGTTAACTGTCTGCTATTTAAGGCATGTGGCGTTATTTTACAGATATCCGCAGACATTCCGTTTTAAACAAATCCTGTGTAATCCAATGCACAACTATGTTGATTTAGGGGTGATCAATCACTGTTTTAGTATTTATAAAAATAGAGAAAAGAGGAAGTCATAATTTCCAAAACAAGTTTAATCTGAAATAACTATGTTGCTTAGATTGAAGAAAAGAAGCTGCCTCGTGCCTAATGGACACAGATATTATGTTCCTGCTTAAATGATATCTTGATTTAGGAATATTCTACAATAACGGCATCTGTTCCCTTGTGGCCTGAGGTAGTCAGATGAACGCAAAAATATTTTTTTATTAACATCAGTCACTTTATGAGATCTCTTTAAGTAAACATCATCTGTCTTAAGTTGGGAAGCTGATTTAAGGGAGGTTTTAGCCCACCTATATCCTGCGAAGTGCCTGGATGTTAAATTCAGTTTGTAGGCAGTTCACCTCGAATGTGCTTAAGTCTGCGCACAATTTGTGCTGATGTCCGTTCAGATTTACACATTGGGTTTTGAATGGTTTTTAAAACATTCAGACCCAGTTCCCTCTTTACGTTTCGAAGGGTTTCTTGTTTTATTATTGATCCAGGGTTATAACCCTTTCACGTCCCTAACTTTCCGCACGGAGGTCTGCATTCCTGTAGGTATGTATCGGCTTTCCGTCTCACTCCCTGTCTTTCGGGTTATAGTGAGCGTGGCTTCTTGGTCATTTCACAACAGTGCGCATTGCAATGGAGTGAGGCAGAAGGATACAGAAATAGAACGACCGGGCACGATGGAAAATGTGGTGACACACACCTTGTACACACCTCCGATATCCAAGCCTGATGCACACCCTAGTGTGTGCCGATCTCGGTCATTTGTCACAGAGCTTTTACACTGTTTATACACCAGTGCCAGGAGGAATACCTTTAGAAAGCGGTCTTTTTTATAGACTCTCATCTACTTTCTCGTGTTCTGATGGTGTTTCCCCCTCATGGGGGCTGAACTGGATATCTGCTTTGATTGGGCAGAATCTGCTTATGCGTTGGTGGGTATGTCACAGAGCTATGACACTGCAGTTACACCACCAATCTGATGATCAGTATTTGGTAATATAAATTATTAATAGCACAATGGATGGTTTATACGTTATGAACTTGTGATGGATAAAGTTCAACTCTTGCAGTGTTTGCCAGGATTTAATTTTATATTTTTTAAAAAAGTGTCAGTTTGCTTAGGAAAGGAGAATCGACTAGTAATAAGTTCTACAGTGTGGTGATCATGGGTACATTTTTCCATCTATCCACTTATTTTAAATGTTCTTTAACTTTAATTCTTAGCTGACTAGTAATGTCTGTTTTCAATGGCCTCTACGGTGGACTAAAAGAGGAAGCAAGTGTCATACTTAATAGTTTAACCTTCAAGGGGAGTTAAGGACCCCCCACTCCTCACTGCCTAGCTGTCTCCTGTGAGTCCCCCCTCCCCCATAGCTAAGTGCTGCTAGCCTCTTTGCCCCCACTTGTGAACTCCCAGGCTGGTGATGTCACGGCGTGAAGCCCCAAGCCCCGGATGACGTGAATGCGTAGGAGGAGCTGAGGGTGAAACCAGCTATGCCATCTTACATGCGTGGCTGACCGTGCGCATGTGTACACTGCGGAATTCATTTGCCTCACAGAAGTGCTGTATAAAGGCCAGAGAGGTCAACACCATCCCCCGACTCGGGCACACACACACCATTGAATGGCTGCTGTTTAGCACTGAGTTCTTCGCTCCCATTCAAAGGCTTGGCTTTACCCCGCCCTTCCATGGCACCTGGAATACTACGTGGGCAACACATTCCGAGTGCTTTAACGAGAATCTTCCCCTATTGGTCATGCCTACGCTGAGCTATAGCCTTGTGGTCATCATTTAGTCTTTTTCAGTGTTAGCTGGTTAGCTGAAGTGACAACCGTTTGGGTTTCCTCTAGTCCACATTTAAAGGCCTCTTTACAGGCCTCAGTAACTTATGAAAAGACAGAAGTACAAGTTTTCCAGCCCTACATGTTAATCGCGGTCGGCTAAAATGCGATGTTTGGGGACAGCTGGTGGTATAGTGTCCTAAGCACTGTCCGCTGGGGGATATTGGCGAGTTACCGTTTGAGTGCAGTTACTTTGAAACCACATGATACAAAAGAGTCATCTTCAGGTCCTGTATTACATTGGACGCGTTGGACCGTTCTGACCATATTTGTGTTTTCTGGATCTTTGTGGTCGTGAGTGATTGGAGGGACTGTATACTTGCTGGCCAGCTCTGGCAGCTTTTCCAGGAGGCCTCAGCCTGTCAGTCTCAGCCGTGGGTGAAGCTGGTTGAACATGTATGAGTTAAGCAGGTAACCAAGGTGGTCATCATTACCCTGCCGGTTTCAGTCAGTATGCACTCTTGTAAATGAAAGGCATTGCGGGGTGTGGTTTCTGCTGCACCCTCCTCTCTCATCGTCAGAGCCGACCTGGATCTTGCCGGTCGTGGCACAGGGTTGTAGGTTCCGTTACATATCTCCCTCAAGCCACTCCTCCACACTAAGAGACGAGGTGTTAGCATAGCTTGGGGAAGGTGTCCCTTGGTTCTGCACCCAGCCATACCCTCCCAGCACCCAGACTGATGCTAAAGTGACTTTCAGCCCCCCAGTGCAATCCAGCTTTACCTGAAAAACAGCACCAGCTGTGGTGGTTTCTGCTTCAGGTGGGGCTCGTGTGTCACCAGGCACGTGGGTGAGGTGATGTCACTAACCCTGGGGACAATCCGCTGAACATACTATGACAAAAGAGGACTTTACAAAGTATAAAAAGAAATTTACCAATCTGCTTGTACATTGGGAGGATTAGTTTTTTTTAGTCTGTATTTCTGTATTCGCTGAGATAATATCCGTTGAGGGTAAAGCTGTTACCCACAGTAACTTATAAAGAAGTCAGCACTGTTTCTGAACCCACTCCCCCTTAATTATACACACATGGTTTTGTTGGCATATGAAGTTGGTTCGCTGGTTAATTACCAAATGTTAACTGTCAGCAGAGCGGAAATTCACCACTATAATGGTTATCCAAAAATATTAACTGTCAATTATCAATTATTTATGGTATTCAGTTTTCAACAGAACTTGCAGTTTATGTAGCGGCCTTCTGACATGAGACATCAGGCTGGAAATCTGACAGTGACGTGAATCAAGCCGCTTAAATGTTACTCGTGGACAGCCGGACTCCAACGTGGTTGTGCAGGGGCTCGGTCACTTTGCAGACCTGAACAAAGTGCGCTTTGACTAAGAGCAGTCGAAAATGTTCAAAGTCATTTGGAATTTAGAGCTTGTAGCTAATCCAACATTTTAGGCTGGGAGAAAGTTCTTCTAATATATGTATTTTTAGTTTAAAATTAGGCATGATAGACCGCATTCTGAACTGTGGTTGAAAATACCATGACTATGACACAACGGACCAATGAAAAGACCCCTAGCTCCCTGCTCTTATGAACCGCCCTGCCCCCTACCCTCTACCCTCTGCCCTCTGGCCAGCTGCTCAGATAGGGACTGGTCACTGGCGTCAGATGCATCCTCACTTTGCCACCCCCCTAAAGCAGTGAAAGTACAAGTGTTGGATAGGAAGGGTGTGACGCACCCTAGAATCTGTTACGTGTGTTTGTGTGCGTACACACATTTCTGGTTTTTTTTGCAGGTCCCATCTTGGTTAAAATTGTGTAGCCCTGTGTCTTTCCTGTTTGCAGTGTTATGCATGTGCATAATAACGGAGTGGTGTCTTTTGGACAGGTTTGTCCTGGAAGAACCTTACAGAGTGCTGTCTTAAAGGGAGCAGAGAGACAAGTGGTGCCTGATCACCTGAGCGTTCAACCCGGCGGTTTTAATCACTTGCTCTTAATAGGCTTATCGGACTCATGTAGTGATACGTTGGCTGCAGTCGGACTGAAACTGATATATGGCGATCCCCTTGGCGTGGGTTCCGACAGACTAGTTTCTCCCATTGCCGCCGCAGTACGACACATTGCAGCTTTGATCACTGCCCCCCACAGGTTTAGCTCTGCTGCTACACTCCACCCACAGAACACGCTCAGGCAGTTTAAGGTCTAAATCTTCTTCCCCATGACTCTTATCATGCCTTAGTCAATGTGGGAAAGAACAGGGAAATATGCTAGGCCTGCATTTGTTTAAAAGACGACTCAAACCGTGCGCCTGCCCCCTCCAGCGACTGAGCTAGCGTTTCATTTATGTAAATATGGCTGTGGGAAATGCATTTAGTATCAGCCACACTCTTAAAAAACTGTGAACGGCGTCATGTTTTAATTTCGTGAACATCAATGTAAAGGTTACAGTTTAATGTTTATCACAGCGTTCTAATGAAGATCCGAAAGTGTGCAACATATTGTGTAGAGAAGAGACAGTAATAATTTACTCTGAATATAGGAGAAGGGCCTGCAGAGGCTTAGTGGGGAATACTGTTACCTCACATCCTCTGCTGTGTGTGTGCATGCATGCTTGCATGGAGTTTCATTTTCTTAGTGTGTCACCCTCCACGGTCCAAAGACGAGCAAGATGAGGCTGACTGCCGACTTTAGAGTGCCTGCAGCATATCCTGTGACAGACTGGCATCCCATCCAGTGTCTGTGACTCAGTCCCTGTCTTGTGCCCCCATGGTGCCTGGGACTGGCTCCAGGCCCAACAGTTACCAGGCTCAGGATAAGCAGTAGGATGATGGATGTAACAGAGAATTCTTTTTTTTTTTTTTTTTTTTAAAGTAGTTGCTTCGGCAGGTGGACGTATTGGCAGAGATGCCCCCTGAAATGTTACTGTGTCATAGCGCCGTGACTGAATGCCTGCAGTGTGTTGACGGATACGGTCATCCTGACACTCTTCAGAAGCGCACAGTCCTTTCTTTTGCGGTTTGCCCAGCAGCAGAAATCAGGGGTTTGCAGTTTTTTCTTCAAGCCCTTTCTTTTTAGGAGTGACTATAAGTCAGCATGGCCGTTATCCCCAGGGCTAATATCTAGCTTTGTTCTACCCATATATGGCCATGCTAGTGGTGGAGGATCGGGAGGTAAGAAGTGAAGGGAACAAACTGTCTGACCATGACCTGACTCTGTATGCAGACTGGCCTTCGCTGGTTGAAGATATCAGGTTTGAACTCTTCCCACCTCCATGTACTTACTAGCTTACAGATTTTAGCCCCTCCGCCTCCCTAGTGATATGCTTTATAGGCACAGGGTTACGGTCATGTGATCATTTACTGCCACAGCCGGCCAATGGGGCGCATTCAAGCATACCATGGTGCGCTCTGAACCAGCGTCTTGGGATAGTGGGGCATTAGGCGGTGACGTCTCCAAAATATTTGTAGGGGTGAGGCCCAGGGCCAACAACAAAATTAGGGGGGGGGCATCTGACGATGAAAAATGAGGGCGCTTACTTGCTCAAGTTACTCATGTTTCCTTAATTGCCCAATTATTATGGTTATGAATAGTGTATACTCATGCCATCCAGGAAATTGTAGTTGTCACATATGTGCATTTGGGAAAATTGTTCCACATTCTATGATTGACACCACTCTGATCCAATGAAATTGGGGGCAGGGCTGATTTCAGGGGGGCTGGTGTTACCCCAACTCCCTATTGGTTTCAGTACTGGTATTAGGGCCTGTTTCAGCTGCTGATCGTTCACTTATTTGGCTAGCAGAACAACAAAATGTGTAAATGGATTTCCATTTGTATGCCAAATTCTGTCTGGATGTTGTGGTGTAGAGAATTACTGACACGTAAAGGCATTCAAACATGTTAAAAAACAGGCAATGTTGAGTACCTTCATCTGACAGAGTGTATACTTCAGTGGAGAATGCTTAACTGTGCTGAGCAGAGAGACCTCCTCCAACCGGACGCATGCTCTGAGGAAGTTGATGTCAGCTCTCTTTCTGGGCTTTGGAGTTAATTTGCATATTTTCTATCTTACATGCCACACTACTCTTCCTTCCTTCCTTTCCCGTATTTGATGCCTCTAAACCAGTGCAACAGTTTCCATGGAAATAAAGTGACTGTTTTATGGTCTCCAGGACCATAGTTGTCACTTTCATATTTAGAAAAACCTTTTTTTTCCAGTTGCGCATGTAATTTCATAATATAAATACTTTTTACTGCTTGATGACTTTATGGTGTGTTATATAGCGAACAAGTAATCAAATAGAAACAACGGCACATTCAGGCAGCTGATTTGGAAGAGGCCAGGTTGTATTTCTTATATGGTCACAGCTTATTAGGACTCATTTTTGCCTGAATTTGAAATGCTGTCAAAAATTCTTACTGCCTCCTAGATTATTAGTTCTCAACATGCAGCTGAATATAGATAAAAGTGTGGTCCTGCTTTCCGGAGCATGTGCTGTTAGCTTCAGTTGACTGGTGAAGCAGTGACTCTCTAAAACACGCTGAAGCCAGAGGCACTTCCTTCACTCGCTTCCTCCCTGTGTGCCGCCCCCCCCCATGATGGATCACAGTATAATCATGGCCCTGGGCTCCTAGGTGAGGCCCCGAGTCTGTCACCCTCAGCCAGAGGGGATTATAGCCTGCTTGGGCATGCAAATGGACCGAGTGAGGAAGCTGCCTCCCTGGGGCGTGTATACGCACCTGCAATTTTGACAGGAAGTGAGGCCTGATGGTGAATGTGTTCCTTCCTCTTAAATGTGCAGCCACACCATCTCCTCGCCACATGTCCCAGTTCACAGGTGTTTATTAGCGGCTGTTTTCCTTGTGTTTAACCAGACAGACACTAGTTATTCAGCCCCCCAATGAATGCACATGTTAATAATAATCAATCAATCCTTAATAATCAATCAATCCTTTATTGTCCCTCATGGGGAAATTCTTTTTACGCCTCCCTCAACTTGCTCTTTGTAGAGCAAGCTGTC
>JAODJW010000015.1:17298106-17315303 GCA_026777045.1 Hyperopisus bebe
ATGTCCCACTGGGAGGAGGCCCCGGGGAAGACCCAGGACACGCTGGAGGGACTATGTCTCCCGGCTGGCCTGGGAACGCTTCGGGATTCCCCCAGAGGAGCTGGACGAAGGAGCATCGACAACAATTAGCATTAACCATTATAAAGGTTGACCTAGACAGAAGATGTAAAATTCAGCAGGAATGTCAGCAGTCTTCAGATATCACCTCATAGTAATGTGGTGTAAATTAACACAGCATACAGCACAAGTGAATAAACACCAGGGATAAAACTTATGGGTTTATTTTGTAGGAAATTTTTACATAAAAAAAGGAATTTTAAAAATCTATTCATCATTAGCCTTCATTATAAACACACATACATATACATTTAACATATGATGGAATGCATATCAAAATATTTCAGAGGGTAACAGTGCTGGCTTTGTCTGGTTCAAGAAAGAGGACAAGTTTAACATATTTTAAACAGGCATGAATTATACAATAATTACATATCAATCTATTTTTTTTTTTTTACACTGAATAAAGATCTTACTTTTACGATATTGGATTTTGATTTGGCTATTGTGCACCCAGAGGTTCTTAAAGTATGCATCTATGGCTCAGTTTACTCCATGGAGAGTAATCATCCTTTCATACATTAGAACCACCATCTCAGAGCTTCTGGACATACTGAAAATCTGAGCAGTCTCCTGGGAAAAAGAAGGAAAACAGACTACAACTTTTAAAATGCAATTTTTTTTGTTAAAATAATGGATTATTCAATGAACAACATTTTACAATATTACGTTATCACATTTTAAAAGATATTGGAATTGGTCTACCATATCCTTAGGGGACTGTCGTGTGCCTTTGGCCAAGCGCCCATTACTGCCACACCTCTACAGGAATGGCTGTATCATATTACTTATTTTGGAAAATATGTAAATCCATGTTTTCCTGAAACACCAAGTCGGAAAAACCAAAAATTAACAAATGAGGAAAAATATGGAGGGAAAAGGGATCATTTTACACTAAACAGTAAATTAGGTAAATTAACATGTTTGTTTTCAAACTGAGGTTTTCTCAGGTCTCTCATTTTGTAAAAGAGATGAGAGATGGTCCTTCAGCAATCTCAGGAGGTAAAACATAAGTTTTGATAAAATGACATGAATAATCCTTCAGGGAGAGCAGTAACTCATGACAAAAAGGATAAGGCACGCACCATTAAAAAGACCCATCAAATATTCTAATCCACAGGTCAGTGTAAAAGTGCAAAGGTCAAAAGTCAAACATGGCTTCAGTCTTCATACAGCTAAAAAAAAATGACAGTGAAATGAAAGTCGGCTTCTCTCAGATTTGGACAAAAGCACTGCCCATGCTGGGACTCACCCAGTCTGCCATTTAGCAATTCCAGTACTTCTGAATTTTCACATATCAATTTCAAAAGTCAAAGGACAGAAAAAGTTCAGTCCCGTGAAAAGGTATCATTTTAGACCATACCTCCAGTTGGAAAAAAATAAAGAACATGCAACTATACACGAGTGTTTGTGCAGGAACATGTACTCAGCATAAAATGGGTAACAATATCTCCAGTGGCCTTTTCTCTAAATGATCAGATGGCGAGAGACATGGGTTCAACGTTGGATGGCTGGATTTGGACAGCTTCATATTTTCAGTTAATTTCTTAAAGGAGTAAGTTACAAAAGGCTTCTGAAGACTACAAGGTAACATAATACTGGCATGTAAAATGTAAGACTTGACACTTTCAGTTTATTTTGCTTGTTGTGGGGTAAAGATCTCTTTCGGGCAAAACTGACACCAACTTCACAGCAGTTGATAAAGTTACAGTTCACAATGGATTTTCCACATTTTGCTACAGCCATCCTGATCACTGGCTGTCGAGCATTTGAATGGAGAGACCTGACACACTTGGAGAGTTCTAACCTTACCATGCAGCTGGGATACCCAAGGATGTAACATCTGATCTGAACTATTTCAGCTGGGCAGACTTTTCTTCTCCCTCAGCCATGTTTAAAAAGGTTTTGTAGATGACACACCTCAAATAAGAGGCACGGAGCTCATTATCTGATGTTTAAAAAGCCACCCGATTCTAACTTGAGACCTAGTTGAGGAAAACAACTTGCTCAGACCTTGGCTCAGGTTGCACAGGGAAGGCGGGACTTTATCAAGTAACACCTTCCTCTTAATACCATAGAAATAAAGAGAACTACAGTATATCCAGGATGGCAGCCAGTCGCCGGCTGGCATGTCTGCGTCCAGGACACAGAGGCATGATGAAGGAAGCTCACAAGTGACTTTGTCCTCATTATTCTGCATCCCCATATTGGCCTTGTGGTTTTGGTTTGCTACACCACACTTGACATGATCCAAAGGCATTAAGCTGAGCTTTATGAAGTGTCACTGGACAGAATGGAGGCAGTTCCAAGGTACACCAGTACACTCTGGCCAGTGATGACTTGTATGCAACTACAGAAGTGAGCAGCCAAACGTGTGTATGCACATTTATGCGCACACACCAAAAAACAAACAAAAAAAATAAAATAATCCAGAACACACCAATTTGGATCAGGCAGAAGCTGACCACTGAAGATGATCCTGCCTGAGTCCACAGGGAACCACTCTCACCTTTTGGGTGACATCGTGGGACACAGAGGAACCTCTGTGCTCCACCTACTGGAGCAGCGCAGGACTGCAGCCCTCGTGCAGGGGTCCGTAAGGTGCCCAGTGACGGCGGCCAGGAAGAGGACTTGTTCGGCTATTCCAACTCAGTTATGACACAGAGATCTACAGATCTACGAAGATCAGGTTAGCAGTTTTTGAGGCAGCTGGCACAAGAAAAAAAAAACAATCCTCTTCAGTCAAAAAAAGACACAGAAGGGCTTTTATGCAATACTCATCTCAACTTCTAAACCCCAAATTTGGCCACTACAAAGGCACTGTATCATTTGGCATCTATCAGCATTTACTCAAACAAACCGAATCTCTGCACTCCCCTGCAAGCCTAGCCTTTCTGGTACAATAATTCACAGAAATCTTCATTTAACAATCCTTCAGAAACCTTATTTGCTTATTTGAGTTCTGTTCAATGGACCCTTCAAGCGATCATAACCTTAACTAACCCACAAAAAAAAAAAAACAATAAATAAACAGAAATCAGTCACAGAAACAAGGAGAGAACGGCAGGAGAGAAATGAAGGGTTAGTTCATCGGATGTCGCCACACAGCGTAACCGTTTAACCAGGGAAAAGTGTGTGTGGGGAGGGGGTCCTCCCAGCTTTGCCGTGAGCCGTGGGGGGGCCGGTCAGTCTGCCGCAAGCCTCAGCCATTGTACTGCTGCTGGTAGCGACGGTTCAACTCTCGCAGCTCGCGCTCCCGGACACGTCGCGACTTGTTGGATTTGTTGGAGCGGCTGGACCGCGTAGACTGGGCGGACTTGGTGCTCTGGCAGCGCGACGACGCCCTCTTGAGGAGATTCTGGGAGATGGAGCGGTGCAGGTTCTTCATGGAGGAGGAGGCAGCCATGCTGACGACCCAAGGGTGCTTGAGGGCCTGGCCAGCAGTCATGCGCTCGCTGGGATCCACCGTCAGCACGCGCTCAATGAAGTCTTTCGCCAGGTTGGACACGCTCGGCCACGGCTGGAGGAGATAACAGCAAGGCGAGTATGAATAAGCAGCCGTTTCAAAATGACAAGACTGTTTCGGTAACAAAGCCCAGTTTTTATGAAGATGATGCACAAATCCAGTGCAGATTCTTAAAAATAATTTTACTTCTACACCTTGGATAAACACAGTGACTGGAGTAAGGTAACATTCACAGAACTTATTTTTCTCCTCACTGTTAAAAAAAAACCCCACAGCATACAGACGTCATTACACAACGTGAACACCAGAGGGCATTAATGGACAATGCAAAAAAAACACGAGTCAACGACGTCTCAAATTACACTTTTTGGGTATTTTCAAAACATGGAGAGTTTAAACAATAGCTCAGAGCTCATGCCAATGAACATCTCACCAGCATAGAAATGTGCTCCAAGGTCATTTTAAACAGTAAATGAAATATAAATCAAGGCAAACAGGTTTTCAGTTTCACCTGCTTGGTCGAAGGTTAAGAACTTTTCGGCGAATATTCCCACTTTGGTGTCTCTGCATGTTTCATACCAAATCCTACCCACACAGACCAGCACCTCACAGTTCTATTCCATCATTACCAGAATAAGCATTATCCATGGATGGGTGGAGCAAGGCTGAACCAGTCGAACCATAATAATAAATAATAAATAATAATAAATACTTTATTGTCTTTTTATGCCTCCCTCAACTTGCTCTTTGTAGAGCAAGCTGTCCGCGAAGGGCAGCCACCTGTGGGGGTGCCCAGGGAGCTGGGGGTTAAGGGCCTTGCTCAAGGACCTGCAGACATGCTGAGGCTGGGTTTGAACCGGCGACCTTGTGATTACAGGCACACAGGCTTAGCCCACTGAGCCACACACTGCCCCCCGCTGCTGCTGTTGTATATCATGTCGGTGTGGGGAACATGTTTCACCCTTTCTGCTCTGACAAAACCTGCTATCATAATGAGTAATCACTGTAATTACAAAATCACTGTAACCTGACATTATCTTCTGCTTTGCATCGTCACATAATTCTACCAGGGATGCTAGTACCTGGTATAACATTCAGGGTATCTGCACATGAATGAATGTCATGAAAGTGTGACGGTCCAAAGCTCAGTGTGATGTAACCGGCAGGAAAGGTAGAGGTGCCTGCAGCACTATCAGGGTTTAGAAATGCTGTGGTCTTGGTTTTGAGGACAACCCTCAGGCTGTGTGATCCCAGGGCCAACGTGGTCGTCACCTGTGGTCACCCAGTGGCCATCACACACCAGGACTGTGTCTCTCTGCAAGTTTACCCTCATCTCGGCAACATACTTCTTGTTTACTGAGGAAACTACTCACTTCCCTCTTTTGTCGCATGGAGGAAGGAGCTGTAAAGGTTACCAGGGCTGCAAAGGTTAATTTCTTGTTGCTTTGGCATCATCACCCTGGTCAGTGGGAATTTTGTTGTCCTGTGTTGGCAAACAGGGTGCGTAAAGATCGATGCGTGTGTACATTTGTGGGGGTTAAACATCCTTTTTGTTACGCAAGTGGCCAGTCACTGCACTAATGGAGCATTTTCGCAAGATTTGCATCATGAGTAATGAAGAAACAGTCCCTTATCTGAAACAGACGTCTAAAAAAGTGAACAGGATATAATATGTTTAATAAGCATTTGTATTTAATGCCGTCATCTTCTGCAGTGTTGTGTGTCACATCCTATGTTTAAAGTGTGACATTTGGACATCTCTCTCCCTCCATCTGTGCTTCAGAAATGGAAAAAGAACTGGTTTGTGCTGTATCCTGCCAGCCAGAATGGAATTGCACGGCTGGAGTTCTTCGACTGCAGCAATGTCAGTGAGAAACCCAATACCAAGAAGCTGGACAAGAAGATCATCCGGCTGGCTGAGTGCATCAGCATCCTGCCAGCCGTCACTGAGGCCTGTCCGAAAGAAAACATGGCCGCTTTCTGTGTGGAGACCAATGACAAGACTCATATCTTTGCTGCTGAGAAGCAGACCACTGCTGAGTGGGTGGAAAAGATGTGTGAGATCGCTTTCCAGGTAAGGGCCCCAACCCTGCGTGTGGGAGGTATGCATCTGTGTTTATATGTGTGGGGCCGCTTTACAATTAGGGCTGCATGACTGTAAAAATTTCAAACACTGCAATGTGAATTTTTTTTTTGTGATAAATATTGCAATATTTATGAACCAAAAAATGGGTAGTACTATCACCCAAAATAAACTGTAGCCAAATAGAACTTGTCTGCCAAATTAGCTGCTGGTGATGCTGCATGTGTTTCCATTGCTCATAGGTGTGTGTGTGTGTGTGTGTGTGTGTGTGTGTGTGTGTGTGTGTGTGTGTGTGTGTGTGTGTGTGTGTGTGTGTGAGAGTGTGAGTGTGTTCTGCGGTGGGTTGGTGCCCCATCCTGGGTTGTTCCCTACCTTGTGCCTGTAGCCTATGGGATAGGCTCTGGACCCCCTATGACCCTGAATAGGGAAAGCGGCTTCAGAACATGGATGGATGAATGTTGCTCCCAGTACTGAAAAATAATTTGCTTTTGCTCAATATCGTCTCTATGGAATCTGAAATATTTCAACACTGTGAAAGACGTGTATTGGCGCCCTGTTCTTGTTCACTTTCTCCTCCTCATTTTTCACAAACACTCTGTGCTGTCAATGACTGACTCTGACAGCAAGGAAGGAAATGACTATGATTGGCTCAGAGGGCAGGCAGAGCTCACGCAAAAAAAGCAGCGTAAAAACTTCACACTGATTTTTAACACTAGATAATCTTAAAAAGGTACAGTCATTAATATTGCAGAGCTTCCTAAGTTTTGTTTTTGGATGGACAGAGTAAAAATGCTTTAGTGACACTGTTTTAGCTATTTTAGACTTTCAAATAAACTTGGGTGGTTTTAACAATACTGACAAAATACCATGTTATGGTATAATGTTGAGATGATATGACAGTATGACAAATTGGATACCGGCTGACTGTCGTGGTCCTTGCAATGTGACAGCTGCATGTGTATGACACACAATGTCCACATTAACACTTGCATATTGTGCAGGTCTGTTCACAGTGTCGTTCGTGCGCTGGCTCTGGTTCTTCGCCCACAGAGCTGAGCTGCTCGTAAAATCTTTTAAAATCCCTGGGTTGTGACAATGGGCCCACTGGTAAGTGGCTTACAATTCAACAAACGCTGTTCTCTGATTCTTTCGGTAGAGGGGCAGTGGGACCGACACCAATGGCCAGGAACTGCAGATGGCAGACAACCTGATTTACTACTCCAGGGAAGAAGGTAAGAGGAGACCATTTACTAAAGCAAAACAACAACAAAAAACCCCTCAAAAAGTTATTTGTTGAAAATGGGTGCAGGGTGTAGCCTAGTGATTAGGCCTATTACAGCCGGGTTCATAAGGGAAATGTGCCTGCTAAAGTCCAAGGAGACCGCTTGTTATTCTCAGTACTGCTGAGGTCTTCCTCTACTAACTGCTTCAACAAAATGTCCAGAAGTACACTGCAGTATCACTTTTTGTAAAAGAATCTAATAAGGAACTAAACAAAACAATATAAGGTAAACAGGGTGAGGTGAACCTGACACCAATATGCTGAAGCTAACTGTATTTGCTGAACTGATAAGCCCAGGCGTTGGCGGGGCCGTACCCAGTTAATCACCCGATGGCACAATTCAAAGGTTCCAGTTGGCACATTCCGTGTGTGGATTGCATTTCTCACCCTGTAATAAGGAAGCAGCTTTGAAATGGTGGTCACGATGTATCGTGTAATCGCCATCTATCTGGTTTTGTTTTTAGACAGCTTACTGCAGCGTGAGGCATCTCTGGCTTTGTGGGGCCAGATGCAAGGTCCCATAATCTTATAAAAGAAGCTGCCTTTTGCTTGTGTTTTTTATTGTCAGCTCATAGTGCCTCCTGCAATGATGTTCGGCTGTATCTGCCAGAGTCGACCCTTTGCGTTTGCCAGCTCATGCTGTTATGAGCAAGCTCTTCTAGGAGGCTTCTGCAGGCTCCTGGATTACACACAGATCAGTGTATGTCAAAGGTGCAGTCTTGTTTGACAAGCAGAAAAGCCCAACAGGACTCCACTGAAATTTTGCTTATTGGAAAGCAGCATCCTGTTGATAAAAAATAATTGAATTTGTTTCAGAGTAAGGGTGCCCATGGTTCGATATGTATCATGGGATTGAGGCCATGGTAACAGTAAGGTTAATGTAATCTTACTTAAGGGAAAAAAACTGAACACATCACCCGTTAATTAAACAATGAACCGTTATTTAAATAATGAACCGCATACTAAGCTTGGTAGCAACTTGTTTACTTACTCGGTAGGGGTGTCATGGTACACTGCTTATTATCGAGCCATTCGGTACTTATACCATGGTATTACGTAGTGAGGGACCGATCCACATTTTTTCAGTTCCAATCCAATTCTGTTACACAAGTGTCAATACCGATTCTGATACAAGAGCTCTTTTTACTTGAATATTTTAATATAATAAATATATATTTATACTTCATATGTTAATATTTTTAAACAAGTAAATACAGATGAAAAAAAGCTTTAATTAGGCTACTGGTAACGCACTATTCCATCTCATTTTTGGTAGCATTTTTAAGGCATCTGCATCTTACCCCAGGGGTTCCTATCATAACGAAGTGTATCACAGGCGAGTGCACAAACAGCCCAAGCTAAGGACTCCCAAATCATCCATTGCTTTTTTTCACATTTCTCATTCTTGTTGTCTCGCACAATTGCGTGCGCTTTGTTTAGTTGGATTTTCCACTAAACCCTACTTCCAACACTTAAAACTTTACAACACTTTGTAAAACTTTTTACAAAGACTGCAAATCGCTGCTAATTCTTGCTGTTAAGTGTCAGAAATTGCCAAATCATCACCTTCTTATCTGATGTTCTTGCGCTGTGTTTTGTTCCCAAAAAAGTATGTCTAAAAAACTTGGGTTGTCTTACTTTTGAAGGCTAGAATTTGTATGTCATTATGCAACAGCAAATGGCATTCCGAACAGTTCAATAAATCTGTGATACGTACCGAACCTTGGGCAAACGGTATCATTACACCCCTGTTTACGAGGCATTTAATTAAATTCAGGGGATTAGATTTCGGCCTCAGAACAAAGATCATCTGAATCTACATTAAGTTCCCAGCATTCGAGTTTGGGTCTATAAAGAGGACAGCTTTTTTCGTTTGTTGTTTTTCTTTCTTGATGTCACTTCCGGTGCCATTCCAGTTTCACACAGTCCCCGCATGGACACCGGCATCACTTCCCCTCAGTCACATGTTTGGAGTGATTCAGCGTGTTTGCTTGCTGGTCAAAGGCAGACACTTCCTTTTGCAGACACTCGCATCCTCTTCCTGCCAGCCAGAGAGGCTGTGAATTGAAGGAAAGAGAAACATGCTTGTATACGGAAGAAGCCCTTAGGCATCTCTGACCCGCAGCTGCCCTGGTTTGTGCACAGCCCATTGCTGCGAGGTTAAAGAATAGCTTTGGGCTTCTATTTCAAGATGGATTGCTGTCAGTGATGGCGGCTGCTACCAGATTTTGTTGGAGAATCGCATAGCTGCAAACGCCTTTGAGAAAGGCCCTTTATTCCAGCTGCCCCCAGGGATGTGGGTAACTCTGTAGCCAAGCTTCCCTCTCCTGTGTCACTTAAATTAAAAATGATGTTAAAATGTAAATATGGACAGATGCCAATTGCTTAGCTCCTGTGTCAGATGGCTCGGCATTTAATCGAATTTTAATTTCACTTACCATTTTTGATTCCAACGATTATTAGAATAAATGGAGAGAAAATAATTACTGTGGTGCTTTTTTTTTTTTTCTTTTTCCCGTTTTCTCATATGTTAGAAATCCAGAGCACCCCTTTCCAAGCCCCACTGTTTTGTTTTTTAAGTTCGACAAATGCATGGCATTTCCACAGTCAATGAGTAACCATGTTGAATAATCGTGATCTCAATATTGATCAAAATAATCATGATTATGATTTTTGCCATAACAGCAGCCCTACCATCAGGTGTTACCGGACACTTCTGAAACATGCTTGCTTTGAGCGTGAACTGTGTGAGTTACCCCATTGCTGCGTGTGTCCCTTCCCTCAGTGAATGAGTACTGGGTGAGTGTGCAGCGGACGGAGGCCTCTGAGCGCTGTAGCCTCCAGGGCACGTACTGGCTGAAGGCCGACAGAGAGAGCCTGATCCTGAAGGAGCCCAACACCAAGAAGATGCTGCAGATGTGGCCATATAAGCTGCTTCGTCGCTATGGCCGAGATAAGGTCAGGGTTCAACCGAGCCTGTCGTTGCCAGGGTTTATCAACCTGTTGTGCTTAGTCTAATTGTAATTCTTAGAAATACAGGTTGATGGTCAGTCTATGGTAATAGTTAAAAAAAAAATGTAATGTCACAGAAATACTGAAAAATAATCTAGTAGATTTAATTCAGTTCTACCAACTTGTTATTAGTAATCGAGGGATTCTTAAGCTAAGTGTCTGGTTTCTGGAGCGTGGTGCAGTTAGCAGATGGCCTGGCGGGGGATGGTGGAAAGATACTGAAAAGTTGAATAAGACGGTCTACATGATGCTAAAGCCTCAAACATCCTAGTGACGCCTACATGTCAGCAGGTGTCGATGCACTTGTCAGGTTCCTCTAAATTTTAAACGGCAGCAGTGGAAGCCGTTCTGGTGGGCTATTCTGGTTTTGCTCTGTTGCCCTCGGCCTTCAAATCCCAGGATGGGAGGGGCAGGTTTATCCAGGTGTTGTGGGTCTCTTGTAGGTGTGAAGGTCAATGTTTTGTGTTCCCCGCCCCCCCCTTTTCTTGGGAAGTGGTGGTATGGTGTCAAAATCAAGCCCAGCTTGATGTAGCATTTTTAATAGAGGATGGTTTGAGAACATAAGGACGGTTAAAAAAAAAATACAATTTACACCCCCCCAAAAAATCAAGTTTAGATATTCATTTGAGGCTTCAGGGCTTCTGAGTGGAAAATATTCAAACTCGTCACTTAATTGAATCAGCTGACTAGTAGTGTGTGTGCTTCCACTCCACCTGTTGGAACGCATCTAGCTGTAACTCTTTTCAAAAGTCAAAAGTGTTTATATCTCAGATATAGCTATTTTTGGCTATCCCCTGGGCTTTTGACTTTTGTGCGTCACCTACACGTTACATATAGATATCTTTCTGTAATCTTTCCGTCCTTTGCTGACCTCAACTGAATGTGAGTTCAGCCCACGTTCAGCCCATCTTCAAAATTACTCAATGTCATCATGTCCTATCATACTGAAAATAATTATGAGAATGTTTAATAGAATGTAAAATCACAGTATGTCAAACATACCCCTTTTGCATCCCATTTTGATCTCATATTCTTCCATCCAGGTCATGTTCTCATTTGAGGCGGGTCGGCGCTGTGAATCGGGTCCTGGGAACTTCACCTTCGAGACGAAGCAAGGTAACGAGATCTTTGGGATTGTGGAAGCTGCTATCCGGGAACAGAAGGCCCAGGCAGAAGAGCGGCACCAGAGCTGTCCATCACTGGATCTGGACAGTGGCTCGCTACAGCAGAATCGCTCTCCCAATTCTGATAGCGGCGGTGACCCAGATGGTGATTCTGGGGGCAGTAAGCCTGGGTCAGCCGATGGTGTTTTTGGGAGGAAGGATGCGGAGGGGAAGAACCTGAAAAACCGCATGCTTCCAGAACCCCCTCCAGCAGTGTCCAGCACCCCACCCCGCTCCCCTCTGGCCCGGGGTACCAGGAGTGCTCCATCTCAGGAGGACCAGAGCAGTTTGTACTCTGAGCCAGCAGATTCAGTACGCATACCCCCCTCCTCTGTGGACTACCTGTACTCTGACCCTGTGGACAGCATCAAGGCCCCCATGCCGGTGCCACGGCAACGACCCCAGGGGGATGAAGGTGCACGCAACCAGGGCAACAAGCAAGAGCCACTGTACTCGGACATCTACGACCGGGTAGACCTTACCCAGCGGACTGCAGCTTTGGTGCTCGATGGGAGGACGCGAAATGGAGCTCGGCAGGTGGAAGGGGTACCCATGGAGCACATCTACGATGAACCAGAAGGTCGCGGTACACCCCAGGGGGCCACAGTGTATGATGAAGCCCGAATCGAGCCCCAGGCCTGGAGAAACCGAGGGCTAGAGGACCCCCTGCTTGGCCATGAGTTCCCCTACAACCCCACAACCGATGATTACTCCGTCCCAGCATACGGCAAACAGCCACAACTCCGAGCCAAGGGCCCCAAGCCTCTCCCAGCCCCCAAACCTAACAAGGTGTTAGTGCCTCGTAAGGACCCACCTCCACTGCCGCAAGGCAAGATAGGTGCCAACCTGAACAACAACAACAGTGGCAATGGGGCTAAGCACACAGATGTCTACAGCCAGATCTCCAGACGCAAGTCACCATCCAATGCTTGGCACTCTGGCTTGTCATGCTCTCCTGATGTCATCTATGACAACCTTGGGAACATCTAATTTCATGCACTCATCTCACCCGTCGTTTTGAGGTCTGCAACTTTCCTTATCTGCCTCTTTGTAATGCCCCCTGACCTAGGAATTGCAGGTGAGTGCAGAACTAGGGAATTTAAATAGTGCCTTCTGCTGGCAGGATATGCACTTAGATGAGTTCTATCACCACCTCCTCGTCCTGTGGTGGGACATGTGACTGTGAGACTGGCGCTTCTTCGCTGTGTCCATTACATGCTCAGAGATGCTGGCAGAGCAGCTGATGGCCTTGCCCTGACACTCTATCTCACCATGGGATCTTTACACGGTTTTTCCCGTTTGGTCTGAGAAGAAGAGAGATAGAGTGGGCAGACGCTTGTTTTGCACAGTTTGCTCTCACTGGAACAAGTTTTGCACAGGTCTCACTTTCTGCCTCAGGAAGGGGTAAGCACAGCAGGAATGTGGCTCTGTTGCTTCAGGGACTCCTGCAGTCCCTTTTCTGTCACAGTAGTGTTACCCGGCACTGCTGGTGGACTCCTTGAAGGTTACGGATTGAATGAAGACTGTGGCTCCTTAATATTACCTTGCTGTTTTAACACCAGACCTGTCACTGAGCTGTAAAGTGCTTATTTCCTAACAATCTGGTATCATCATTCCTGAAACATGCTAGGCTATCTTCAGCACTTATTTTTATTATTATTTTTAAATATATATAAGGGATAGCCTCTCATAAAACTATGAGCCTTGGGTGACAACCTGTTTGGGACAGCATTAGGTTTTGGGATCGCCACTCGAGTTCTGACAATCAGACAGAAGCAGCCAGAATTACTTTGGCTTGTTTTTAAAAGACAGAATATTGACTAAAGCTTGTATTTTACATGCAGTTAAGCTAATCCACTATCTTTTATGCTTTTCTGAAACAGCTGCACTTGTAAATAATAATAAAAGTATATTAAAATATACTTTTGTCATCATTCACCTGTATACAGTATTCATGCATGCTGGTTATTTAAAATATCATTACCTTTTAGTTTTCTACCATTAAACTGGCCATTAAAAATGGCACATTGTCTGAACCCTTTCTGTTGAATCCAGTTACCATTAAGGTTTGCCAGAGAGAACCAAAGAATTCATTGCTTTTTGAATAACGACCAGTCAAAATAGCCTTGCTGGAGTTCCAGTTGGATGTTGCGTAAAGGAGTCTGTATGCCTGGCTTTGTTCACAAGGAACAAGCTGTTCCTCGACCTGTCGCTGTAGGGACTTTTTTGAAGCTACTTCTTCATGCTGCCAGGATTAGAATCTGTTGACCGTGGTGTCATTCGTCTCCTGCCTACGCAATGAAGTTAAAAAGTAGCTAAATCAGCTGTGACGATAAAACTAAAATCATAACAATTCTGGCCAAGCTCTCCACTATGAACTATGCTTATAAAAAAGTAAGGGATTTACTTTTCAAAGTAGCTTGCATCTTTTACTCTGCTAAACCCATTTATGTTGTCAACACAAATTCCCACAAGGCCATTAACATCACTGAGAATGTCCTTATAGAAATGCCTCATTTAAATGCAAGAAGGGATTGTCTGTGTCTTGCGAGCAAAGGCGCCCTGTCAAAGTCGGCGGGTTCACTCTTTTTTTTTTTTTTTTTTCTGCTCTGCTTCTGAATATCATTTCAACTAATACTTTTTCAAATAACCTTTCTGATTGACCTATGAACACCTCCCACTATACATGTGAATTTCTCACTCACACTAAGTTAATGATTCATTACTTTTGCCTGATGTCTAATGGCATTCCCTAGTGCATATTGTTCAGAAGCCTAGTTTTTATACCATTTTTGGTCACTCCAAAAATAGACGACTTGTAGTTTCAATCCACCACAGAACCAGCTGTTTTAGGTTGAAGTTCCGCAACCAAAAAAGGTCTTCATTTAGCTGAGGTGATCTACTGATATTACTTAAGTTCCTGTTTTCTGTTGTTCAACTTTTTTTGTATACCAGGTTATTTCACTACAAAAAAACTGGAAACCGTAGCAAACAAGAGCATAAATTCTGCACAGATATGTAGGTCATCAAGTAACTTTGTATGGAGAGGTGAGAAATGATGTAACACACTGAAGAGTTAATGCTGATCATCTAGAAACAGCTTGCAATGTAATGTACTCCAGGGTTCTGAGCCGAAGTTCTGCCCCCAGTGTGTGTAGTTTCTCTGTTCTCCTCCTCTCACGTTCAGCTGTTTCTTGCTGGGAGAGTGTGAAGGCACGCTTTACAATAGACGGGCATGCCCCCATAACCTGAGCCACAGGGGCCTCCAGCTCACCGTCACCCTGTACTCCATAGGCGCCAATAGACTTGAATGGATAATACAATAAAGCAAATTCTAAAATGAGACAGTTTTGTGCATGACAACTAGGCCTGTCACTAAAACTACTTCTGTTGGCTTACATATTATCATAGAAATAATTGTAATAAACAATATTATTGCCATTTTAAGATCATTTTATGCCAGTGATAGAAAGACAATATAATAGCATAATAATGCAAGTACAGTGAAACCTCGGTTCTCAAACTTAGACCATTCCAGAAGCCTGTTCGAGAACTGATTTGATTGAAAACTGAATACATTTTTCCCATAAGAATGTAAACTGGATAAATCCGTATCAGACCCCCCCAATGATTTGCTTATTTAAACCTATATAAATACATACCTAACGCTAAAGCCATAAATAAAAACTTTAGACCCATAAATATATGAAATAAATGAAAAAAATTATTTACCCATCCCATACTCCGTAGCAAGATTAGACATGTGAACACCTCTGTCATACTTTCCAATTATTTTCTTTTTAAGCTCTTGTGGTTCTCACAACTTTCCTTTTTGGTTTGCTGATATTATAACCTTCTTAGGACCCATGGTGGCTTATTTAAAAACAAATTAAGAGCAACAAAAGCAAAAAAGCATGAGAATATTCACAGCACAATTCGGCGAAATGTTCACAAATGTTTGCACAGGCGCTAGACTGACTCATATACACGCATTCTTTCCTTTACTAATGCGTAAAAAAATGCATTTTTTGGCATGAAAGGGTTGGTTGGCCAAGAACTGAAAATACGTTCAACATACGAGACATTTTTTTATTGAACAATATGGTTCAGAACCGAATTGTACAAGATGTAAGACATTCAAGAACCGAGGTTCCATTGTACACCCTTTCAAAAGAGCAATGAACTTTTAATTTTTAAGAATATTCAGACATTGGAATTTCAAGTATCAAAAGATGTAGATATTCTAAATAAATAAAACATAAATAAAATTACACAACCAAAAAAAAAATAGATAAAATGGACTCTCAGGTTATGTTAACAAAAATTGTATTATATATCCAGCATTTAGCACAGGAGTATGGAGAGTCATTCATTCCTTTACAGGCAATATACTGCCAGCCCAGTTTTGTGGAGGCTCTGTTCAGTTATGAGAATGAACCTTGGCAGGAAGTAATGTGAAGTCAGAAAGAAGTCGGACAAAGATAGTATATAAATACCATTTTCTACCTTCTATGATCAGAATGCTAACAAAAATGACTAGCAGATGTTAAGAATGGTTGACTGAGAAAGTCGAAAAATACCAGGATTTATACAATTCCTCACTACAGAATTATAAATACTCCCACTAAAATTTGTACGGCAACACCATATACGTATGTGTTTTTCTGTTAGTGTTACTGTACTGATTTTTCAAATTCAGTTTTTTTTTAGCTTTGTGTATATATATATATATATATATATATATATACACACACACACACACATTTGAAATCTAATTTAGCTTTGGTTTCATTAGTTTTTATTTTAAAGATTTAAATATATTTAATTATATATCTTACTTAAGGTTTTAGAAATTTTATTTCTAGGGATAGATGGAAGGTTGCAGGACTTTGCTGTCTACTACAATAGCCATTGGCTATTTCTGTGGTTCATGTTCATTGCACTAGAGGCCCAAAGACAAACAAATCATTACATTAGCTAAATAGTTCTTAAAAATGGCAACGGAAGTATTTGACGTTTGTTTTTACTTTATTTCAGTTACTTTCAAAACCAATATTCATAGTTATCCTTTAGTTATAGTTTTTATTTTATTTCAATTCACGGAAATGTTTTTACTATTAATATTTTCCTTGTATACTGTAAGTACATAGTGTTTTAGTAAAATTCTTATTTATTCTTAAAACATCCACAGCGCAATGACCACACTTCATAAACATGACATTTAAGAGCGGCTTTGCCTATAGCCTGTTGGAGCTATACATATGAACATGGCAGTAGCAGTACAACTGGCTAAAATGCTGGGGGCATTCATTCTTATATAAATGGATATAAATGGATTGCCAATATCAAGGTTATGTCCATGTACTGTGTGATAAATTGATAATCGTTGATAATTGTCATGAGGCATAATTACAACAGACCCGATGACAATCTGAAGATAGTGCCTGCTCAGTACGCAGGAGAGAACAGCCAGATGCATATTCTGTCCACAGAAGACGACAGACTCCCAACTTCTGAGTCATGAATTTTGGGACCATTAGATATTGTGCTGTGTTGACATTATAGATTTCTACTGAGTTCATCCCACCCAGACAGAAGAAGGGGTAAATCTACCAGGGAGCTTTTCGGAGAAGCATTAACAGGGCTCCAGACTAACTTTTTCCAATAGTACCACTGGTGCTCCTTACTGAAAATTTTATGAGTATCAGCACGAAATGTAGGCACACCATTTAAATCAACATGCAACACAACACATTTATATTATTTCCATCTTAAATGTACTACTGATAAATGTTTTAGTAAACATATAATTCACAAAAATAACAATATGATATTTTATTTCAAAGGAAAAAGTCACAGAGCGAAATTGTGCTTTAATCGAAAAAAAAAAAATGATGCTACTGTCACCAAATGGCCAAGCACGAGTTAGAGGACATCCTGTGAAGAACTGACCCCAGCCCACGTCGCTATGATGATGACAGCCTCGCATTAGCTCTAGTTCTGTTTACGATACACACAAAAAAATGTCAAGATGTTTCAGAAACAAAACACTGCATTTATTTTCTTTAAAGAGG
>JAODJW010000015.1:17332123-17350698 GCA_026777045.1 Hyperopisus bebe
CAAAGAGAAGAAAAACAAAATTTCCATGATTTATACCACCATATGACGTGAAATACTATCCTTCCATTGGCCAAGGAAGGTCTTGGGAGCGGCTATGCTGGCCAAAGCTATCCTAACATGGCCCATCTGATTTATCTCTCAGTGCGGCAGCTCACCATTCTAAGAAAGCAGACCAATGATCTATGACCTCCCAGCGTTCACTAAGGATGATGGAACCATTTGTCTGTGCAGGCAATAGAGCAGCAGGGCGTCTTGGGCTAGGAGCGCAGTGGGTCAGCGCAGGCGCGGGCAGAATTTTGGAGGATGCGGCTGCCACCCACTTTTGAAAGCAGATTTATTTAATCTGCTGAAGCTATGCTAATCTGTCCCTTAACACACCTTTGTCTCTGTGAAAACTAGCGTGGCCCTTGTGTTCCCCTGGATACGCCATTAAAAAACGCCCCCCCCCGCCACCATCACTCCCCTTTCCGAAATTTTCTGCCTCACAAACAACCGTAAAGGGGTAAAGTTTGTCAGAAGACAACCTCTATCAGACTGAAAGGGTGTTGGCAGTTCAGAGAAACTAATAAAGCTTTTATGGAACACCCGTGTTGTGCAAGCCCAGCAAGTAACAGTATGAGAAAAGAATGTAGCTCCGTGATCTTCCACCTCATAGAACATCTACACATTATCACATATCACAGCCTGAGGCCCTCACCATGGCAAGACATCAACTTCCCTGAAAGTGCAGCATGGCCACATTTCTATTCTCTTGACTGCACCAGTACAGATTAATTTATATGCATAACACAGCTGTCTTTTAAATGCGTTAGATTTTTTTGTCCAAAGTGGAACCGCAGACCTCAAGGACCCCATTAGTACGTGACATTAAAACCGGGACTGAAAGCATGAACCCAGCTACATAACCTTTTAAACATTTTCAAAAACTTATCTGCAGCAAGGCTAAATGTGATCAATTTGAAGACTTGTTCATGCCTGAAGGGAAAGGCTATGTTATGTCAGCTTTTCTCCACATCATTATCTACACTGCCCTTCCCAGAAACCTATATGAAAGTGTGTCTGCCTACTTTGGCCATTTTAACAGGAAAACAGGAAGTTACCTTGGCCCACAAAAACTCCTCAATAGGAAGGGTGCCACAAAGGTCAAGAAAAATATGCCGCAACCCAAGACTATAGGCTGTGGAGAAGCAGAATAGTAGCCAAAGTTCTCTCTAAAATATAAAACAATCAAATTTAAGATACTCCATTTGCAATAAGCAACACAACAGAATGTCCAGCCAATGTCCAGCCTGAGGTTTATGATGCTCTGAAATACCCAACCCTAACACAAGAGACCACAAATATCTTCTGTCTTTCTGTTAAAATATACTTTTTCTACTGAAATTTAACCAACCAGATGTATAAATATGAGGAATGATTAACGTCACTTAATATGAATGCTAATGAGACACATTTTATACATCAATAGTCCACTGTTATTTCTCCCTATTTTTATTTTTTTGATTTGCAAAGATTCATGAGGTTACCTTGAGCCACACTTCTGCTTTTTCCAATCTTTTACAGTACGCTAATTAAACAAAGGCTGCTGAAACATCTGCTGTGGTGGTGGGACAGTGTCTACATAAACTGGGATTTCCAGACTAAACTCAACCAACACCATAATTACCATTCCTCAGCACCCTCCATTCATACCAATAAAAAAGACCTGATCCTAGAATGCTTTGGTGAACTATATATATATATATATATATATATATATATAGAGAGAGAGAGAGAGAGAGAGAGAGAGAGAGAGTTCACCAAAGCATTCCAGGATCAGGTTTTTTTTATTGGTATGAATGGAGGGTGCTGAGGAATGGTAATTATGGTGTTGGTTGAGTTGGCTGCGTGTATTGTACAATATGGGCCCTACTGGAACGTGCATAGTGCCTTACTGTGGGTTTTCCAAAAGCCATTTATCCAAAGCCCATTTGAAAATGAGCACCTTCTCAGTTGCTTGCCTTTTTACTAACCGAAGCATACCACTGACGACAATATAGCATGTAACCAGTCTACATTAAACCCTAGGCCCGCCATCATTTTAAGTCATTGTTGTTTATTTTGATTGAAGCTTGGCACGTCTTATACGTCAGACTATATAACATGAATTATATAACCAAGGAGTAGGTTCCAGATGTATGATAGAATCTCTTCCTTAACCCTTTGGGAGATCCATTTGGTAAAATCTATTGCATATCTAGGTCAGAAACCTAGCCGCTCAGAAACTTGCAGTATTATTTAAATGTGTGCATTACTGGGGCAGACGCTGAGTCATGGCTTTGTACAGTTCAGAAAGATTACACTTGCACTAATTATTTGAATCAAAAAACCAGGAGCAGGCCTGGGTGTTGTGTGAGTCCTAAGCAATGTGAAGAATAGCCAGCTACCTCATCGGTAACTAAACGTCCATACCACAGATTCCAGGTGCACTCTTTGTTTATGAGCTGTGAGTTGTTAGTTCATGGGAATTTATACCAGCACTTGGGTGCAAACCAACCTTCAAGGTCACCTAGGCCGGTGGAGCCTGATGCTGTGGAACTCCAGTCATTGCTGTCCTCAGACGGGATATGGCGTGTGCTGATATGGACTACCAACAGGCGCTGAAGGCTCCCCAGGTCTGTGTCCTTCAGTCCTGCCTCAAGCTGCTTTACCACAGCCTGGCCTGGCTGGCTGGTGAAGATCGCCACCTTCAGGCACATATGAAAAAATTACAAAAAGAGAAAAGAGGCAATTAAAAATCACCTACAGTAACCCTAAAATCTTAAGAGAGACGAAGAAGCATACTCTGAAGAATAGTGAGAAACCTTAATGCAGAGATATTTCTTTCACATAATAGCAATTCACAGCCAGTAAGAATAAATAACTGGATTCGCATTGCACTCTTGGGAAGATTATTAACTGTCTTCGGATATGTTTTAATTCAACTGTCTAAAGCCACAATCCTCAGTCGGGTCCCTCCACTGCAACTCTCATCATCTGTCACATTATTGCTATCTAAATCAGAAAACATATTTGCAATTTTAGCAGCAGGTTTAGCGTTGACATATTTAGCATTTTACAGTTTTAAACAAATCAATTCCAAACCACATAAGATCAAAGTTTAATTTTTCAGTTTTTGTACCTACATAAAGAGCCATTAGCATCGATATTTTGATGCAGCCCTGCAGTAATAAAATCTGAAGCTTATGATTGTGATCCAAGTAAATAACAGATTGCCCTGCTTCACAGTAAAACCCATTATGGCACAGACTTTATGTCTAAAAGGAAAAAAAAAAAATAAAACATCTCTTTATACCGTTACAAAAATATCTTCTAGACTTCTAAATGCAAAACATACAATAGTGCAAATGTTACCTAATTACATTAAGTGAAAATAAATAATCGGAATAATTGAATTGTATGTACTCAATGTCAGTTCTCTTCCTGGTCATTTGTATCACTTTCCCGGAGTCGGCACAACTTCAAATAGATCCAGCAGGCAATGTGTTTAGTGTCAGCGCTTAAAGCCCTGTTTTGTCCCAGATCCTGGCAGGAACCTGCCTATCACTGGCTCATTTGAAGCTTTCCATGCTCAAAATTCAGAAATACTGGGGAGTCAGAGTATCTGGTCTGTTCTTGGTATAAGAACAGCAGGCAGTCCTGCCAGCAGCTATGGCTCCAGCATACAGCCATACACCAACCCTTACTAGATAGTTGAATCCAGTTGTCTGTACCCAGTCAATTCTGATTCAATATTTACAAGCTCAACTATTCATATGTCTCAGTCTTTACAAAGAATTTCCACAGGACTAGGATTCAGTGTTTTCAATTAAAAATTTATATCTTTACAAATGGCAAACAAGAAGAGGGACATATGCACAAGTTTAATATTTTATATCTTGCCCTTTTATTTACAAGACTTCTAATTTTAAGGAATCAGACATCATTATATGCACGGCCTGCACGATGTGCAATGTTAATATCGCATGTTACACATATGCAGATCCCACACTGCAAGGACTTCAATAGTCAGCCAGGTTGACAGGACAGTCACTAAAATATTTTTACTCCAAACCAAACATGCCAAGCTTTGCAATCTCCATTTCAAGATTGTCTAGTATATGTTAAAAATGTTTTCTAAAGGTTGCCCCTCCTGCTTCTGCATGCACTCCCTAAGCCAAACATAACTGCTTTTGTCCTTGCTGTTTGAGATACTCATAGACAGTGTGGCGTGTTTGTGAGAAATTTAATAAAAATAAGTGAAGAGGAAAAAAGCTAACAAGAACTGCCCATCACTAGGCATATTATGTATGGAAATATTTTGGATTCCAGAGACAATATTGAGCAAAAGCAAGTGATTTGTCAGCAATGCTTTGCGTCTGTTGGAACAACTCGTGGCAACACCATGAACTTATTATCTGCCAACATGGTCTGTCAAATAATAAGTTCTATTTGGTTACAGTTTATTTTGGGTAAATTTTCAACTCCATTTTTGTTTTACAATTATCCATTCATAATATTTCTGCTATGTGATTTTTTTTTTTTAGGTGTTGCATAGGAATGGGTCAAATGAAAGTGAAACAAGTGGACATTCTCTGTTAGACATGCGTTGTCTAGGGAAATGCAACTGACCTCGATGCAGCTGTTGCCGGCGGGGCAGGCAGCAGGTACGTGACGTATGTACTGCTTGAACTGAAGCAGGCTGTCTTTTACAGCCTGACTGAACAGTGCGCTGGGCGGGTGGATGCAGCCCTCCCCAGGCATGTCGCGAAGCTCCTCCACACAGGAATGCAAACGACTCAGGTTTCCCTTCACCTGCTGGAGAGGAAGCAGAGAGTCACATGAAGCCCTTACATGCTTATCCTTCAGCTAAACCCCCAAATGAAAACAGAGCAGGGCTACGGAATCCTTACCACTAACCAGACAGCATCACGCATGTAAGGACTTCGGACCGGGTCCCATTTCAATTTTCATTTGCTCCGAGCAGAAGGGGAGTCCCTCTTTAATATTTCCTATTTTATATTGACCATTGCCAATTCATCGTACTCCAGCTCTACAGACCCCAGATTGAAAGCAACTCCTTCACTATAAAGGTGCATATATATTTTTTCAACAAAGTCAAATTTAGCCCATTTTTAATGCCCCAATGAGGATTCAAGTCCTTGACTTCCAAGCCCACAGCCCTTTGCTGCTGGGTAGAGGTGAACAGAGGAGTAGACAGAGTGAATGGTGAGGTGGGCCCAGCCCTTACCACAAAGGGCAGCAGGCACTCCAGCTCGTTGTTAAGTGCATAGAGGCTGAGCAGGGGCAAGCGGCAGGGTCCCTCCAGGCTACACGTCAGGGCCAGGAAGTTATCCAGTGCCTCGCAGAGGCTAGCACTGATGCACAGCCACCCAGGGGGGAACACGTCAACAATCATGATGCGAGGAGGCTGTCGAGAGAAGGACGCCGGGCAGCACACCTGGCTGGATGCGGGCCTGTTCCTCGCATTCATTGTGACGGGGTCAGTTCTCAGAATTAGCCTGAAACATAGGTAACATCAACACGCATGGTATTAACCAGAGGGTCAAATTCCCATTTGTTTAGAGTCCCAAGTTTAAATGCCTGAAAAAAATGAGAAAGAAAAAAATTACAAATAAAAAATAACAGCATTAATCTTAGTTATTGTTTATATCCCTGAATGAATAGCACAAAGGACAACCAGATAATGCCCTTAAGGTTCATTTCTGAAACATACCACAGATATTTTACATAATCAATAAGGCCAACAGTGTGTTTATCTGAAAACCATGACCAACAATGTTCCAAGGCCCTGGCGTTTTGCATATTATGGGTTGAGTCATTGATAGCAAGCCCAAAGCAAGTTGTAAAGCCACACTTTTTATGGCAAGCAAAAGGCTCACCCTGCCTGGGAGCCTTCCTGAGGATTATTTGTATTAAAAAAGGTTCTTAAAAAACGTACTATACAAATACTAAAAATACTATTTACCTACGTTTGACAAAACTCAGCCTCCTCGGAAATATGCACTTCCGAAACACATAAATGTAACATTATATTTGAACTAGTAAAACTAGTTATGAAACTGACGTTGAACGTTTGTATTTCCACATATTTCGTTGTTTAAAATGTTTAAAACAGTGATACCATTAACACCGGTGGTGAGGACAATTAACGAATACTCCGCCAAAAACTTACTTAACTTATCACTATTTAACCATCGATTTACTTCGTTTTCAAACAACCTCTGATAAAATATATAGTGTTATTAAATACGGACCACGAAGACCGATCAGTGTTTTGCCATCTGAGGGCTAACGTTAGCTCTTCGGCGGGTTCATATAACGTCTTTCCTTACCTACGGGAAAACAGCAGCTAAGGACACCGGACCTGTGAAACACAATTCATTCGATAATTTTATCACAGCAGACCAGAGCGTAGTACGTTAATATACGTTAATATAGCTATTTAATATCTTTGGTGACATGGCGCTGTCGTTATAACCGTTACTGTCACTATCAGCCGCCTTTCTTCACCCTGCGTTAAGGCTGCCGACTCCCCGCTGCTGTGTTCAAAATAAATGAAACATTTGCTGCATTTTAAAGAATATTTTAATGGTATACCACAGATTTTAATACCCTTAATATGTATTATCTTTTGCTGAAACCGAGTCAACAGGTAATCTGCAGTTTAAGCTCATTTATGTTTTGAGTCAAAATTCCCTGGTTTCTTTCGGCTGTTTTTAAAAACTTTTAGTGACAAATACATGAAAAAGCAAAGTAGGCCTACTTATTGAAAGTCTGGTGTATGTGTGTGTTTGTCTGTCTGTGTGTCTGTCTACCTGTGTCTGGCTGTCTGTGTGTGTGTGTGTGTGTGTGTGGGTCTGTCTGTCTGTCTGCCTCTGTGTGTGTGTGTGTGTGTGTGTAGAGAGAGAGAGAGAAAACATTACTGGGAGTGATTAATAATACTATGATACATGAAAGTTTCAGCTAATACACCAATTGCTGATATGTACAGATCAAACTTTGCTTTGAAAAGAGACTTTCTGTGTATTTGACTCTGTTTCAGGTCAGTTATCCCCATATTTAATGTTGTTACAGTGTTATGTTGTACGCCAGTGTCTAGCAATTACAGTCCTTGAAAATGAAAGTTGAACATCTGGGTTAATGAACTGATGTGGAACTTGAGTGAATTTTTCTGTGCCAGGTGGTCTAGAGGAACTCATTACCCAGGGAAGTCTCATTTGCAGGCCTCCCAGGAGGTAGGAAAATCATAGAATATTTCAGTGCGTTGGTGTCCCAGCCTGTAAGAAGCTTAGGTGGTTGCCGTGTCGTGAAATTAGATGTGGCACACACTGACACATCCTTTTACCGGAGCACAGGGATTGATGTGGGGTGTGCTGGTCTGGTCCTGGGAGATAAGTGAGCGGGCGTGCTCCAATTGCCGCGGTTCCCAGTGATGCCAGCAGTCGTTACCCAGAAGGCCTCTGTCAGCACCCCCTGCATTTGATCTCTTCAGTGTGATTATTGGGACAGGTCAGCTTGACAAGAACCCATTGGCTTATTCTCAGTTTGGTTTTAGGTGTAGGTTTGGATATATAGCACAATTTATTCATCAAGTTACATATATCTTCCACATTTATCTCCTGTAACAATATTAATGCAAGCTATGTATAGGTATACTTCAGAATAAATTAATTGTTTATTTGGTTAATTTCTACGGTTAATATAATCTAAATTATAGATTTACTGCAGATGTGCTTGTAGATTGTCCAGCTACTTTATTTGTATCATTCACATAGATGGAGCATTCATAGGATAACTTTGTACTAGTTAACCCAGATGCCTGGTATTGATGTGCTGTGCTTGTTTGATTCTTGTTTGATTCCTTAAATAGATACATACAATCCACGCTTGCATTAGATTTATTCAGGGTCTTTAAGCAGAGCAGCTACGTAGCTTGTTGGATGATTACCTCATCACCCGGGACTCTGCCGAGGTCCAGCTGGAGTCAGACTGGAGCCGACTGTATATGAGGTCACTATCTTCCCAACATTTCTCTTCTGCCAAGGACCTTGGTGCTGGACGAGGTTAGGACAGATAATATTCCCTTGTATTGGTCTAGAACAAGTTTTGGTTTTCGGCTCAGATTACAATTGTGTAAAACATCATTGGGCTCTTGGGCAGATTAAACTAGCTTTGCCTTTTAAGCACATGTTTAAACTTTGTTCATTACAAGGAATTACATGTAATTACTGTCAAAGCCTACAGATAGTGGCCAGAAGGGTTATGTGCTAAAAAGTGATTTACTGACCTACTCTTCTGCTCGACACTTAGCCACCCCTGCTAATTTATTACAAAGCAGTAATCCATCCCCCCCTTAGGTTGTTCTAATACTCAAAATGGCTGATTCTGATCCATCCAATATATAAAACAATAACGATGAATTAAAGACACAGAGCCATTTCCTTTTCCATTCAGGGCTGTATTCCAGAAGTAGCTATTATATCAGAAAAGAAAAAGGGTTACTGTCAGTGTAAGGGCATTGCAGTGTGGCATGGCATCAAGCCCGGTTATCTCCCTTGCTGTGCTGGGGTCCTCCAGCTTATACTGCTGTAGAGCTACATAAAACATTAGAAGCCTTAAGGTCACCAGGATATATAGACGGGTGTCCGAGCCTGTAACTTCACTGGGCACTGTAATGGTTTAATATGTGAACCCCTGAAAGATAGAGAGTCAGAGGTGAGATATCCACTTGGAAAATATGGTCTTGAGTTTGAGCCTTTCAGCAAGTATCGTTATCTGATAGAAGTTATATTATGAACAGAAAGTCATTAAAATGTGGGAATTTATTATAACTTTTATTTATTTCTTATCAAGCTCTTTAGTCCAAACCATTTTCTTTCCTGGGTTTTGACTTGCCTCTTGTCTGAAAAATAAAAGTAATCTTGAGTGGTTCTAAACTAAGTGGCTTCACAAGTGCAGCAGAATGAGTGTTTTTACCTAATCTCCTGTTGCCATGGTGATCTGCTTTCAGAATGGGCCTGGTAAAAAGGTCTGGGGCTGTATTGTACAAATAATTTACCCCCACAAAAAAAGTCAGGGAGAAAAAAGAATTGGTAATGTCAATGATTGCTGTGAATCACTGAATTAACTTTGGATGTGTTGAACCAGACAGACCCACATTAAAGTACTCACATTTCCTGTTTTGGAAAGTGCTTATAACACTTTGAGGTACACTGAGATAAATATTTCAGTTATGTTTCATTGCCTGTCCTTTAAGGAAACACTCAACAGATGGACACCATGCCACTGACAGGGATTATGTGATCATTTTACACGTGAGCAGAAACCATGCAGTGATTCTCAGGTCGCCACAGTCTTCCTTGGAGACAACTGCAGGCTTTGATTACAACTGGTTTAAGCCTGATATCTGAATAACAGGCCTGTCGTTGTATGGTTCACCCCCAGAATAAGCACTGCTGTCAAAGAGCAAGGTGTGTCTTCTGAATTATCGGCAAGATTTATTACTTAATAAATAGATCAAACAAACGCTTACATGTAAGTGCCTTCGAAAACAGGAAAAATCACCACAGCCCCCACAACCAGCTTGTATGGCTTCTGACATGTAGCGATCTAGATCATGTTACTTTTGGGTAATGCAACAGTACAGCCATGCAGTTTCAGTATGCAGAAGGCTATTGACGCAGCAAAAACAGATAATGAGGAGTTTCTTTCATTAAAGGCTGGGCCATCATCCACTAAATCTAAATATCTTGAATTCACAAGGCTGTGCTTCTCTGTAACTTGAGCCGTCCAATGTGTCTGCAGCTGAAAGTACAGAGGTTGTCTTTATCAAATACACACAAACTTGCTTTTATCTCCCTAGAAAAACATGCTGGGGGTAGCTTTCTGAGGATTTGAGCTTTCAGGCTGATATGAATAGTATTTTTAGCCAATGCATCCTTTTGCTGGATATTCACCTCGCATGACTAGATCCACGTGTTGTTTTCCTGAGCACTTTGACATTAAAATATTTGTGGCACCACAATCATATTCCTGTTTTTGTGTGGGGAGTGGTGAGGAAGGGAGTGACCTCGCTCAGGAATTGGTTGGTTGTGCTCTCCTTAAGAGCCATGGTGCCAAGTACGCACAAGATGTGAGGTATGGTGATCGTGGCGGATTTCGAAGGGCTGGCTCCGTAGGTGCTTTGTGTTGGTGATCGCGGTGAGAGGAGGGCAGTCTGAGCAGGCTCGCCCTTACTGTGGTACAATCTGGAGATCTGTGACAATACCCAGCATTGTCACTTAAGGTGGACCTTAAGTGATAGATGAGAGTGATTCAGGTGCATGGGGATGGAGGTGCGGGAATTTCTGAAACTAGAAATACCTAGAATGACAAAAACAGGCGAATTTTTCTGATGTTTGAAAAAAAAAACATCTCTTTGAAAGCTGCAGAGAGGAAATGAGACCAGGAAATTAATTTGTATTCATTTGGATGATTTTGGTTGTTTAGTTGAAGCTAGATAATCAGGCTCATATTTATGAGAAGTGTCTTAATCCATGTCTATAAAGCACTATAAATGCTATATTTAGGAATAATTTTCAACAACATATTCATATTTATATTCTGATATAAATTGAGGCCTACAGTTTCAGTTTAAAAGTAATTCTCAAATGGGGCAAACGTCGTAAAACAGGGAAGTGTTCTCACGTTAAACAGGAAACGGTACGGTATTTGAAGAAGTACCCTTGAACAAGATATGTCTGAATTGCTTCACTAAGATCTCCATTCATATAAACGGTAGATAACTCAAGTGCCTTTGGATAAACAAGCAGCAAGGGCTCTGCTTAGCAAAAACTTGACTTAGATGTGTATTTCCAAACTGAAAGATCCAGAAACTGCCCGAGGCTTTAAGGCGGAGGTTTGGGGAGAAGCTAGGATTCTCCTGCTGTCAAAACAGGAGCATGGCAGCAGGATCTCAAAGTGACATGGGCACTGAATCGGGAAGGGGAGAGCTGTCAAAGCGGGCAGGGTGATCTGTGGACCGTGGAATCCGAGACATGGACTGGTTTTTCATGTAGCCAGTTAAAGGGCAACCAAGGTGTGGCCCACATTCACCAGCCTAGGGCCTGCAACACGGTTCAGGCATAAGCCTGCAGTGACCCTCAAAAGTATGCATCCATACCATGAAACCTCACTCTTATCTCCATAGTGATTCTTATTTACTATCTGCACAAAGCCTAGCAGCTAAAGAGCCACCCTGGAAGGTTCATATCACAGTCAGTGAATCTTAAACGATAACTTCAGATGCAAATAGTGCATAAAAAAATGGCAAGAAATGAAATCGAAAGAACAAGATGTCAGCCTTCATACTTCTGGGCTTCCGAGTGGATCTGAAATACACTTTGCAGGAACTTGGCTGTGGTTCTCCATAACAAATTGTCTTTTGGCTCGCAGTTCCGATCTGGACTTCAGTCCAGTCTTGGAGGCCTGCTGCTCATCCTCCTTTTTTCCAGGCTGAAAGCAGATTCAATACACGTCCTTATCACTCATTAGGAACAGACACCGTCTTTGTCACGGAAACATCCGCTAAGTTCACAATGGCGGTCATAGACCATTCAAGGAGACAGAGACCCCCGCCTGCATATTCACTGGGCCCTGCTGAAAGAGATGTTTTTATGCATACCGTAGACTTCGTACAAGCTATCAATCCTGCATTTCCCTTTTTCGGTACAGCATGTCTTTTAGCGACTGAGCACTTAAGCAAACAATGTATTGCCGCACGGTTTATCAGCAGGCCCAACCGGGCCAACGTCCCACCAACGGCACAGGTGTTTACGCTGCTACACCTTCGCAGGCAGTTAGGGGGTGTGCTTCCTAATTCCCAGCTCCAGGGCAAGTGAGTCACCAGGAAGGCCCCACACAGGCATTGGGTTACCACTAGGTGAGTTCAGAGCCCTGTGTGAGGTGCTGAGTGTGTCTGATACACTGTACAGAGGTAGCAGCCACCTAATGAGAAGCTGGAACAGTTCATGAAGGCACAGACCTGAATTATGGGATATTATGGGATACTGGGCGTGTTCTCTGTCTCCTGATGAACTGCTACAAGTTTTTGGGAACCGCCCTGATGCCCATAGAAATTCCTGGACAGCAATGATAGGTGACACCACGCCCAGTATGCCTCCACATTGATTTTGAATAAAGTTTAGTTCGATCAGGCTCTGGGTCATCTGATTTTTCTGCTGTCCCGACGGCTGGAAATCCCTACACATTCGATTGCATTTTTGCCCATGTTATGTTAAATGTGGCTGTCATTATTCTGGGTATCAGGGCACCATGTGACACCTGCAGTGAGGATTGTTTTTTCTTTCACCAAAGTGTGTCATCATATGATGAAAATGCATCCCACTGTACATTTTACAGAGGCGTTCCCATATGGGCACCAGCAGGAATGTGCAGCTGGTATGGGCTCTTCCCATGGCCACGGACTTCACACATATGGCGGATTCTTATTGCCTGCATGATAGAAACGGCAGCCAACAAGTGACACTTATCCACGGCTTGGTGTTAAGTCATCAAACTGTCGTGAAAGGACTTAATTAAATTATGCATTTACTGCCCTTATAGTGTTTCTTTTTTGTTGTTGTTGCTTAGCTTTACATAGCTGAAGAACAATCCATTCTCTTTCTCGCTAATATAATAAACATTTTTAATATGGACATCAAGTATGCATCCATAACGTGAAACCTCACAGTCACTCTCCATAGCGATTCTTATTTACTATCAAACCCTAGTAGCTAAGGAGTCACCCTGGAAGGTTCATATCACAGTCAGCGAATCTTAAACGATAACTGAAGATGCAGTTAGTGGACAAAAAATAAAAAAACTGAAGCTTGGGATTAAACAGATATTTGCTGTTTAATGTGTTTATTCATTGTTTGGCAAGGTTCTCTGCTTGCACTGCATTAATCATTTTCGTACACTTTTACTTTTGTAAAACCACTTGTAAATCCATTCAGCCAGATGCCTGTGGAGTGAACAGCTGCGAGTCATGTGACCGCACGGCACGAAAGCGCCGCCCCTTTCCACCTCTATTTCCCGAGGCTAAACATTTTCCAGGTGACCTTTTTGACAGCTTTCCCCTTTGCTACAGGAACAGGAAGTAAGGAAACGTGTAGCTGTCTGATATTGTGGAAAACAGCATAGCAGAATGAGACCAGCACTGCACTTGGGGAGTGAGGCATTGAAAAGTCTCACAATAAAAAATGCTGCAGCAAATTATATAAAAGAAGTTTGCTATTTTAATTCTGTGGTTGCCTTTGTTATGGAGGTCACCCAGCACAAAACCAGATGGCTAAAAGTAAATAATGAAATCAGTATTTGGACAAGCAGTAAAATATACATTTTCTTCTCTGTGCTCAGAATCCTGAATGGCTTCCAAGTAGTGCTGCGCATTCTCATGCGTTGTGAGATCTCACCCTTCTGCTTCATGCTGCGAGGCCTTATGGTCACTCAGAAAGAACGGCACTGGATGGCACCAGCTCTTCCCGTCAGTCTCGGCAGCCGGGTCCCGAAAACCGCACTCATTCGGCCGGAGAACAGTTGCATTATTCATGCGCCGAGAAAACACCCTTTCAAACCTGCTGCGACCTTAATGACTGGGATGAGGCTCCTAGGCGTGGACCTACAAGACCGGCACTGGTGCTCCAGTAGGGTTTCAGAGACACAAAATCACTAATGCACATTAAGTGCTACATGGTTTCTGAGTTTAATTGAGCTAGATGCGGGAATTCTTTTTTGCACGTTTTAATGTCTCAGATATGGTGTGTTAATGTGTGGTTTCCCCAGGATTTTCTGCAGTCCTACTACTTCCTATTAGCCCATGCCAAATAGAACAATGCACACAGCATTGGAGGTCATTATTGTCATATTAGCCATAGTCAAGTAAGTGCTCTGTAAATGACATCATTTGTTTAGTCAGCTGACATATGATTATGGGCAGAGCAGCATTCCATTTCCTGGTTTTTGAGGCAGCAGGCAGCTCATGTGATTCCCTTTACGTGGGACAGCAGGAGTTCACTGCGAATCCGTCTCCACTCAGCCGCCCAGTAAAATGGTGCCAAGGGTTTTCACGGCTGGCTTCTCAAGGGCTCTGTTATCAGGGTCGCCGAAATTCCTGCAACAAATTTAATTACAACTGTCTCCTCTAACTCACGGGCTTATCAATGGAGTATGAGGTCATTTAGATAATGCTCTAATCCACAACATAGCTTCCAATTTGCTCATCTGTGCATGTCAACAATACAAAGCAGTTCAGGACAGACAAAAATCTTACAGCTTAAAAAGCTTATCCTTTCATGGGATTTGAGCCCGCAGCCTCCCTTTCCTATGTCTGCTGTACTACACAATGTCCTGACTTTACCTTTGCTGATCAGTAGTGTCATGTATCACAGAAGTTGCAATCAATCTCTGCCTTGCATATTTGTGCTATGAACTTCCAATCCAGTAGGGGGTGCTGCACCGGCTTAGTAAAGGCTTCCTTAAGTGAGAAGTGCAGATAAACAGCATGCCATCAATGTGAAGAGCTCTGAGTACAGAACTGGAAGTGAGGGTCTGTGAGCATTCATGTCTAAAAAAGGGACATTCTTGAGCCTTGTTTTCCAGATAAGTGTCAAGTATGTAATGTAGGGTGTGACATCACTGTTTAAAAATCACAACAAGGTTCTCTGATATCTGCATTGTACAGACAATACAGTCAATCTGTCCTGAAACTCCTTGATTATTGAGTTCCTCTGGCATTTCATTTTTTCCCAACAGGAAGAATATACATTCAGCTCAGATCTTTTTAAGAGCACCATAAGATACCTTGATGGTACATTTGCAGACAGAGGGAATGTAATAATGACCATCCTCCTTGGCAGTGCATGGAGGGACATTTTAAAAACAGCAGACCATCACTTTTATAAGCCTAAGCGTTTGTTTCTTCTGAAATGTGAAACTGAAACTGCAGGCTAGCAGCCCCACTGCCTTGGTGCAGTAATTGGATCGGTCGCCATCCTGGCACAAAAAAAAATGCTCCAGGTCATAAATCTCATTGTGTGAGAACAAGAGAAGGGACTCAGAGACGCTAAGATGCGTTATGCAAAAATGAAATGTCGTTGAGTACAAAGAGCATCCTTGTGCCTTAGCGACATCATAGAGAAAAGGGCAGCCTTCAGCTCATTGCATATGCAGATCCTTATGGCCTATCTGACAATTTAAAAAGCTTTTATGTAAAAGTTATTCATCTACTGACATCTTCACAATGAATGAGACTGAGCAATTCTGTCTCCTCGTGTTATTTTTTTCCTTGGGAGTTGTAGTCCCGTGCCCACAGCGAGGAGTCACGGTGACTCTCATAGGTTTGTATTTGTCTCTGTATTTGAGGCTTGTAGGCTGACAGGTATTGGCTGGCTGCGCGGGGGGGGGGGGGGGGGGGGGGGGGGGGGGTGTCTCATATATCACTCAAGTTGGCTTGTATAGTAAATGGGAAGGTTCCAGTTAGAAATGTCAGTGTTTTCAACCTGATGTGTATGTTTGGGGGCAGTAGGGATGTCAGAACCTGTTACAGAAAGAAAACAATCGTAAACACACTGAATTCAATAATGATTAATAAAAGAAGAACTTGGATCTAGTCATTAAAATGCTGTACGCCAGTTTTCTTTCACATAAACTTTTATATCTTCAAGTGCTAGGAAAACAATTTAAAATGTCATGTCCGCAGACTATCCATGTTTGCTAGTCCACCCTATAACCTTTTAATAAGCATACAGATCTTAAAGGTACACTGGAAAATAAATTAGAAGTGGACGGCAGACAGAAGCATGCTGTTGGGCCCTTGGAATTAGTTCAGTTAATGGTTCAGCACTGATGCGTGAAGCGTCTGGCCTATCTTGGTTTTTTGGTTCAGCCTTTATTCTCCAGAAAAACCTATTAGAGAAGCACATGTGACAGTCCCTTATCTCTCTGCCTTTCTATTTTCGCATAATGTAGCGTTAAGATTGGTAAGTGTTCTTGGAGTCTGGGCGAGGTGTTGATTGCGTACCTGATTCGTCACGAACGTGCTGTGTGTGTTTTTTTTTTGCTGGCACGGCACCTAAAATAGGACTGAACACCTGATGTTTTGTAATGGTTTCCCGTAGTACGTCCCAGCGGCCAGGTGACGCATCACATGGCCAAACGTCGCTGTGTTTTTTTTTTTTTTTTAATCTGGGCAGAAATTAAACGTTGTCACTTAATGCACGCATGAGGACGTGACAGACTTAAGTGTGACAGATATGCAGGAGTGCCAAGCTGCCTGGAGTGAATGATTTGCAAAATTAGAAGATACGTTCTCTCAAAAAGATGATGGTAGTTAAAAGAAAGCTTTCATCATTTTTTGTGCAAATTACAGTCTCACTCTTGATCTCCCTATTCCCCACGCTCTCTGCATTCTTAATCACTCATTCAGTCCCTTATAGCTTATAAGCAGCCTGTGGCGGTAGGAGCTTGGCTTGATCCCTCATTGAGTCATAGACTCTGCAGTCTATGTGGCCATTTCAGGCAAAAGCATGCACCAGTTACAGGAATCCCAAACATTCCGGAATGTCATTGTTTCTCTTTATCTTGTCATACCAGTCACTGAAGTTATCGTCTCTCCTTCGATTGCTTGCCTGTGCTTTTTGAGATTCAGTGTCACAGCCTTTCACTGCATTTTTAGCTAGAGGTGGTTCGCATTGACGGACAGCTGATTCTTTTGTGGAGAGGAACAGTTTCTTTCTTTATTCTCATGATTTTGTAGAACAATGCCTTTTGTCCCAGCCCCCCATAAAAAGACGCCTTGTTGCTTCCTGCTTACAAAGTGTATTGTAAATGCCATAAGGCGTTCAGCATGGATGGTCTGCAGCGTTATGCTCAAGCTTTGAATAACTGAGATTAAAGGCCGCATATTTTTTCAGGCACCAGAAGAAGCAACACTCAGCTGGTCTGCTCACTGGGCAGAAGCCCTTAGCTTCAATATCAGCTGTAGATCGGGTGTCACCTGTGGAGGTGTGTATAATTTTATGCGCATCAAGTAAAAGAAGATAGTCAATTTTGTTTTTATATTTTACATCTACTGACAGTAAGAAAAACATGGAATATTTATTAATGCTTTATGAAATTGCATACCTTTTTACTGCACATTTTTTATTTTCCACATTGTTTTTGTCAGCATTTTAAATTGCATATATTTTTTACTCAGATTTTTTTTTTAGGAAACTTGGTAAATCATATACCTGAAATACAAAAAAACAAACAATGTTAATAACAATCGAAAAGCTTTAATATTGTCCCATTCCTGATAATATTCATAAAAACTAAAAAAACTTGCTCTATGTGTTTTTCCCTGCCCATTGACACATCTCCCAAATTAGCCTAGCTCAGTGTGTTGTTTTCTCAGACACAAACATTCAGTGCATCCTGTTTGTGTGTGAGTAAGCTTAGCATAACAGCGTAACACGAAGGCTTTCAGAAATTAAAGAACACTGACCTTCTGGTCAGATCCAATTGAGAATCATTCCCTTCCATCCATCATTCATCTTCCATAGCAGGGTTGCGGTAAGCCTCAGACCTATCCCTGGAAGAATAGGCCACAGAGCAGGGAACACCCTGCATGGGCTGCAAAACACACACTCGCACGCATAATGAGCGGTTTGCTCCCAGATGCTTGTTTTTGGATTATGGGAGGAAACTGAAGAATCCAGTAGAAACGCATGCAAACACATGGAGAACATACAAACTTAACGCAAAAACAAGTGATATATTTGCATCTGGACACTTAGTGTGCTGAGCAGATGTAGCTCATTACCATCTCACACAGGAACACGGCACTTCCCTACAATCACAGCAAGACTCTGATTACCCAGCTCTGACCTAACAACCTCCCACATATATAGAGCTTATTTTTATTTTTCACTGTGGCACATTTCTTGTTGGATTTCACCAGTCTTTTGTAACTTCTCAGTTTCCTTGCTTGGAAACAGATCAGAGTCTAAGTTCAGACCAATATTTGCGTAGACTCCAAGTCTACATTCTCAAACCAAGACTTAGTCAAACAGACAGATGGAGAAATACATACTTGAAATACTCTTTTTTGGCATTTTTTTCATACAATTTGATAAGTTCTTTTTTTTTTACTCAAGATCCTATAAATCAGTGTTTTCCAGTTCAGTCCTTGGGGACTCGTATACCGTCCACGTTTTTTGCTCTCCCTCCAGAGATGAGAGGGAGCGAAAACATGTACTGTCTGGCAGGGAGCTGGGAGGGAGCAAAAACACGGACTGTCTGGCAGGGAGCTGGGAGGGAGCAAAAACACGGACTGTCTGGCAGGGAGCTGGGAGGGAGCAAAAACATGGACTATCTGGCTGGGAGCTGGGAGGGAGCAAAAACATGGACTGTCTGGCAGGGAGCTGGGAGGGAGCCAAAACATGGACTGTCTGGCAGGGAGCTGGGAGGGAGCAAAAACATGGACTGTCTGGCAGGGAGCTGGGAGGGAGCAA
>JAODJW010000015.1:17350798-17367112 GCA_026777045.1 Hyperopisus bebe
TGTCTGGCAGGGAGCTGGGAGGGAGCAAAAACATGGACTGTCTGGCAGGGAGCTGGGAGGGAGCAAAAACATGGACTCTCTGGCAGGGAGCTAGGAGGGAGCAAAAAGATGGAGACTCTGGCAGGGAGCTGGGAGGGAGCAAAAACATGGACTGTCTGGCAGGGAGCTAGGAGGGAGCAAAAACATGGACTCTGGCAGGCAGCGGGTAAGGAGCAAAAACATGGACTGTTTGTGAGTCCTCGAGGACTGGGTTAGGAATCATTGTTCTAAATCCTTTTCATACACATCCCTAGTTGTAGCTTGGCCTGATTTGGATACAAGATTTACAGAAATGCAAATTCTATTCTACTCCTGCAGTATAGCTCTCTCAGTGATGTTACTGACCGCCTCTGTGCCCGTCCATGGATACATACACAGCATAACTAACAGTGTCCTTGGCTACATCTACACTGACCTGTCTGGCCAGTGTCTCCCCTCCCAGTACCAGCTGTGTATATCACACATTTCCTGGTGCTATAAGTCTTTATGGCTGACCGCACCCACAGACTTCCCGGCTATTTCCCCCTTTCAGCATGTTCGTATCAACATGATTTTTCAATTCAACTTGGCAGTTACCCATCATGTACACAAAACACCTGATCCCCGCCCAAAGTTTTTGCCATCTTGGCTCAACAGTGTCCTGCTGGCTTGGAGCCAAGATGGCAGATGGTGTGTCTAATACCAAACCTCCATTAACGTGGACATGGCCGAGCCCTGGTAGAATATCTAAAGGTAGACCGTGTGTGTTGTTACCATGGTGCCGATGTTGGAGGAATGAGCTGAGCTGTACAGCTGCTCATAAACCATACAATAGCTCTCTGTTTTATGACAGGTCAACAATGGCTCGGGTGAACATAAATCAATACATTTAGCTTCCTTACTTCCAACTCCAAAGCTCGCAGACAATCCCCTGTCAGTATTTTTGTCCTTTTTTTATTTTGGATGACTTTGAGGGATGAGCTGGTGAAGGGGAGACATCTGGTAATATTCAAATTAGCAGCGGATTAAAACTGTGGATAAACCATTCATGATCAGGCTTGGCTGCTCTAATACAAATATAATTAGTTCAATTAAATTCTGGTGGGGAGGGGCCCCGGCCGCTGCAGGGCTAACGCTGTTTTTGGCCAGCAGGCGTAACATTCAGTAACTGTTGTTTCTCTGGCCTTTATTGCAATAACTAAATCACCTGCCTATGATCATCATCAGTCATGATGGTTTTTACAATTAGACATCTGAGACGTGCACTTGAAAAGCATGATTTTCCGAGAGGATCCCTTAGCTTAGTTTCTTTGAATGGACCTTATTAACCCAAAGCTGTGTCATGATGTGAGAAGACTCCATATCGGCATGGGCGTCGCCCTCCGTACCCAGAAAGCCCCTGTGGCAGCCCTGCCCACACATTCCACGTTAGACCAGGGGAACGCCTGCGAGGCGAAATGCACGCCCCGACATACATGCGTGGGCTGACACTCTCATGAATATCTGAAGAGGCCGAATAGACATTCCCATGTGACTGCTGGCTTGTGTCTTGCTGAATAGGCTGTGAGTTGACTGCTGTTATTTGACTCATTGATTGAAGTCTCACGGTTTCAGCAGAAATATCTGAATCGCTCAGTTTGTTGAATGTTCTCCACACAGCTGAGGCCATATATTTAGTGTAGGGTTGTTATCTTGGGAAATACAATTCGAACTCAAGCCATCTGCTCTTATCTGCTCCTGTGGGCAAAAGCGCACTGAAAATATGATATTTTTAATGTCACATAATTATACACTTAAGCCCTAGATAGGCTCATGCCTTCATCTCTTCAGATACTTAATCTTCAGGAGTGCTCATCAAACAGAGAGATCGTCCAACTCGGAATCCCAGCTCTCCCCTCAAAAAATGACAATGAACATCTGTCGCGGCAGGAGAGAACGTGTCCCAAAACTGAGTTCCCCTCCTCCCCCTGAAGTCCCTTTCATCCATCGCACTCTGCATATGCAAATAGCCGTTAGGTCTTTTCAGAGGGAATGCTGGCTGTGTTCCTTGTGCCATGCTCTGATTGGCTGCAGGCCTATAGGAGGGGTCATACTGTAGGAGGTCAAAATGCTCACATTCATTGGTTAAAATTATAAGAAAGGTATATAGCACTGGAAATTGTGACTATGGGCATCACTATATAGTGATCACTATATATATAACACATACATTTGTTTAGCTAAAATAGACCCTACTTTGGTATTTACAGAAATCACATGTATAAAAATATATATTGTCTGCATAACTTCTGTGTTTATGCACTAGTATTTATTTTTAAATGGCTTGTGAGGGAACTGGAAGAAAAACTATTAACCATTTAGTTATTAACTATTAATATGTGAAAACAGTAGGAAAGGCATACTATTGCACAATTCTCTAAACTTGTCCATTTTTTTAATAAATAGGATAAAACTCATGAGAGAGTGCGGCCATGAGAAGGACTGTGGGTGGATAAGCTAACTTCTTAGACAATCGTCCGAATGACTCGAAATTGGTTGGCTTCATCCGGATGGATCCTCTTGACTGTGCAGAGCAATAGCTGAGCTCTACCTTCAGCTATCTGACACCATCTGTCATTAAGCCGATTGCAGAACTCACTGCTAAAGTGTAGTGCAAAACTCAGAACCAACGTGGAAAAGTGGGCTTGGCGCATTACATGGCAGCATTATGCATGCCTCTCTATCACCTTAATTAAAGTGGTTAATTGGATTAGTAAGTAATTTGCATAGACTGAAGGCAGGATCTAAGAGGAGACGTATTTGGGTCAGATTTTAGATCGCATGCATTTGTAAACGTACGAGGACTAGAAATTACATGTTATACATCAGGGTTGGATCACTTGTGTGCCAGGCTGTCAGTTTTTGGGAGAATTTCCAAAATTTCAGCAAAAACCTTACTGTAGTACTTTGCCAACTGCAGTCATCCATTCATCCATCCAACAGAATCGAGCAGGATCACGTACACACGCACTTCAGGGTCTATTGGTTTATGAAACAAAACAGAGAAACTCTCCAAACCAAGGAACTGCTAAAGTTAAAATGTCTTTATTATAATGACATGTCCTAACTAGACTGTTAAATGTTTTTAACAGTCCAGTTAAGATATGTCATTATAATAAACTTAAGGAGTGCCTTGGTTAGGAGAGCTTTTCTCCTTTGTTTCCTGGAATCTTTTCCTTTACTGTCAAGGAGCATCTAACTCAAGCAACATTTAGAGTTTTCAATATAAAGCACGCCTACATTGACCCTTCCAAAGCAGTTTATTGGTCTATTTATATGTTTCTGGGGTGGGATGAATATATGAGGCTATGAGAGAACCCCAGCAGGTTAGGAAGGTGTAATAGATATGGGCGGGTGTGTGAGAGGAGGGGATAGTGATTTAGGATTAAATACAAAACTAATGACATCAATGTTTTGTTGACCTGTGCCCATCTTGTTTAAAAAATACGGAAATACCAAATAAGTGACAATGTTTTCTCGCGACGATTTACTGTAAACATAATGACTTTTTTGTGTGTTTCAGAGAAAAAGCCTTGTCATATGTCAGAGTGATCAGCCTTGTGACCTCCCAGATGAGTTCATTATGGCTTCCCGTGGAGGAGAACGAGCAGAAGGTATAGGGCTCCGGATCATGCTTGAGTTTGTGTTTCTGCATTTATGCTTCCCAGTGCTTAAAAGCCTGATCATTTTGAGACATGAAACAAACCCCTTTTTTCATTTTTTTTTCTGCCTAGACTTTCAGTTTTCATCTGCTTTTTGCCAGGGGGCTTCTGCGATTGTTAATTGGATTACAATGCCTGCCAGGGGGGAGTCACTAATATCGGAATATAAAAGTGTGCATGTCATTTTGAGAGGTGTCTGTTTACATTGTACTATGGCATAATAGACCTCTCCAGAGCATCTGACCCACCCCCCTCATACGGGGGCTGATGCACATCTACTCCCCCCCAGGGACAGAGCCACTCTCCTTGAAAGAGAGATGCTCATCGTTCAGTTCCAGACAGCACCCCCAACTGCTGTCTCATCTGAATGGTGCAGGTGGAGGTTGTACATCAAGCTCCATGTTTGCATTTACAAGCACAGATCCACCATATAAGCGCAGGTTAGCATCTGTGCTTTAGGTGTAGTACAAATCAATATTCTCTGAACCTCATTATGAAATAACTTTGTCAGACTGCATGCGGTCCCTCAGTAACCCTCAATTTTCCCACAATGCTTTTTCATGATTGGAATGCTCTTAATCTTATGAGACTGGCCCTTTGGTTGATTTCCAGATCATGGAAGGGAGAGCTTTTCACAGAGGGAAAAGGCCTTCGGTTAGGATGGAGTGCTGACCTTTGTTGATGGACTTGGACAGCTGAGATCACTCAGTCTAATCATATTGCTCCCAGCTTCCTGTCCAGCGCAGCACAGGCAGGGTGACATCCCACCCTCAGATCCAAAGCTATTTGCTCTTTCATTTTTTCCAGTTTGCCATGCTGCCAAAATGGATCCCAATTCAATTACGCACAAAGAAAAACTATCAGATGACCAAAAGCCACAAAGAACCTAAATGTTTTATATTATTGTAAAACTGTAAACACCTTTACCTTCCCTGTCATGGAATTTGGGATAGCTTTTATAGGATAATAGATAGATATAGCAGTCCACAGAAAATATCCATAATGCAGAATGCACCAGATTGTTAATCACAGTGAGTATCGACGTGCCATTTCATGATTACGCAAGATAAATCTTTAGCACGCTTATGTCTTTAACTTTCAAAGTTTGGAACGGAATTTGTAATTCTCATTTATTTATTTTTACTATTTATATTTCTATTTTGTTAACAGCTACAGTTTCAAGCAGCTTAATATCAAAATCGTAGTAAAACAAATAAATCTACGGATAAAATAGATAGACAGACAGATAGATAGATAGATAGATAGATAGATAGATAGATAAAATCCCGACTGGAATGTGTGTACCTGTCCTGCAGGGGGCGTCTTGCCCTAATGTACACAGAACTTGAAATTTGTCATGCTAATTTGGATTACGTTCATACGTTATTTTTATACTGTTCTGACTCCTAGAAACCTGAACTATTATTGTGCTTCTCCTAATGCAATTTTGTCCTTTAACTTTCGTTTGGTAAATACCAATAAAAGCATTATACTTTTAAAGAGAGCTATAAGAGAATATACTATACTTAGAGAAGAGTTTTAACATATTCGTTAAGTATGAATATATATGAATAAATTGATCATGAATAATTATAAATGAGTCTTGGGACAATCCGTCGCGTCTTATTAATGTTGCGACTGTGCGGTTAACCAGACGCGGTACTGAACATATGGAGGATATAAGAAAGCATGAAGTCAGTTTCTTTTGTTGGGTTACTTATTTGGGTCGTCCTGGAATTGTGTAACTCAATCGGATTGATAGATATGTTTTGGTGCTAATTAACCCCACAAGCTTAATCTGTTTTCAACGTCACCCTGTGCATTTTCCCCGTGCAATTTGGTAGTCACCGATTCATGGCGCAGATTAAGCGGACAGATGGGAGGCGAGTCGATCCCAATGTAAATCCGCCCTTTCGTACATTTATTAAAAGACGCCCGCTGACCGACGCGTACTCGGGGTTTATCCCTCCTTTGTTTTTTTATTCCTTTCATCCATTACGACACATACCCTGCCGTGCTTATAGGAAGGCTAGTTAAAACGGGTCAGACTTGTGTAATTAATTATCTTTTTAACCAATTAATTATACAAGGTCCCCTAGTCAAATTATATAATAGCAATGTAAATTTAATTGTAAATAACGTCATTTAACTATACATTTATCACGGAATAAAACACACGTTGACTATTAGCAAAAAGTGTAGTAATATAAACTATAAGGTAAATGATGTTATTATAATTAAGGCATCGCCAGATAGATGGTCACGTGACTCAAACGCCGTACCTGTTAAGGCGACGCCTCCCGGCTCGAGCCATACCGTCTCGCGGCGGATCGCACTTCAGAGTTGTCGGCGGCAGTCCGCAGGTTGTCTGTGCTCCTTCACGCAAAGTCGTTCATTCACAGCTTCTTTGAACGTGTCTTGATAGATTTGCCGTATTCGTTTTCTTTTATTCTTTAATCGGTCGGTACTAAAACGTGAATGTTTCGAAGTGAAGGTTTAGATGGAAAGCTCGATGTATTTTACCCGGCGTTCTTGTATTTATTTACAGCAAACTGCGGTGCGTTCTTTCCTATTTCTAAGTCAGGGCAACATTTTGAAATAAATAGGCAAACAAATATATTCTATATTATTTTACAGCGCTTTAAGATTACTTTCAGCTTGCGGACTGTTCCGGCGTCCACACCGATAACATGCACGGCACTCTCCTTGGAGAAGCAGCGTGACCATCAGCTAAAATTGGAGGTTTGGTGCTTTTCTCTAATCAGAGACTTAATTGTGTGGCTTTTGCAATCGGAACATGAAGACAGCGGTGGACTGGGTCGCTGAAGTTTATTTGTTTTGCTTTATACCCTGCTACTGGACTGCATCTATAGGAGGTAAGAGCTATAATCACGTTCATTATGAATATAATTATAAGAAATCTGGCGGAGATTTAATATCATGCCTCTCATTTGTTTGAGCATGCTGTATTGTGAAATACATTTTGCTCATTTTGAGGCAACGGCTGATATCTTGGCGCTTTCGAAGTACTGGACTGATCGCCAACATGAACCTGTGGAAAAACAAACCTAACAAAACTAAACCAAACCGTCAGAATTTCCTCGAACAAATCTATCTGCACTCGACTTCCCTCCAAACCGTTTGTACAGTTATTGTAATGCTCTTTTTGGAACTGTACTGAATTTCAGGCTAAATGCACGCAGAGTGATTAAATATTATCATTTAAATCTAAAATGTTAAGTATAGCTAATGAGAGGTTCGAAATTAGGTTTGGAGAGACATCATTCATGCAAAGACATTTTAAATTTGAGTTTGACAGCCCTGTTCTATAGACGTCGGACGGCTGTCAAGAACGCAGAGAGGCATTAAGTTGATTTCAATGGGTATTGACGTTTAGTTTTGTCGGCATTGTCTCTCGCTTCTTACATCTCTGTCAGACCTTGCATATTGCATGTTGTATGTGAACAAACAATCATTTGTTAAACGGATTAAACGTGATCGGTCCTCGATAAGTTCTTTGTGCATTTGGCACTCGGCAGATAGACGTTTAGAGTTAATTATGCTCAAGTAACCACACATCTTTATATTCAGATATTGAAAGAATTATAATTTTTCTCGGTCTCGAAACTCCATGAAGCATGGATTTCGCCGGTCCCTCGTCACAGCGACTGAATAAAATGAGGCTACTCGTATGAATGAATGTGAATTTAAATGAGAAAACACGCGCGCTATTACTTCTACTGTATAGTAAAGCCGCTCCGTCTATTTCATTGTGTATCTTGAGCAACTCCAGCAATCACGTTGTTAGATTTGTTTTGTTGGGGTCATCGTGTGATGTTTACATGTCAGTTTCCGTGATCATGAACATTCATCTCGGAGCAGGTGCTTCAGAATACTATACCTAATGGAGACATCGGAGTTACTTTAACTGCAGTGATGATATGCTTACCGCATATGCTTGTACAATCTGTCTCCTAATCATCATTACTGTTCCTGAAACCGTTTTTCTTTGGCAGTTGTTATAGTATAAACCTCTCTGTGGAAAAAGATGAGAAAATTGGCTCAGGGCGGTGCTGGACCTGGTTTCCTGTGCCCTCATCTCCCCACATGCTACAGATTTGGTTTAGACATTCTCCTTGTTGAACTTCTATCTCCAGGCTGTATGTGGGACTAACGCCAAGCCGACTCTCCGCTTCATTCCCTCGTTTTCTCTGGCTGATCTATCTTCTTAGAAACTTGATTAGAGGTAGAAGCTCAGTGGCTGGGTTCATCAGAAACGTTTCCAGACCTTTGTGGAGTGTACGTGTGTGACCTCAAAGACATCGAGAACCAGTGCTCAACAATTTGCTTCACAAATGACCTGCAGTAATCTATGCTTTCATTCAAATGTAATACAAAATACTCACAAAATGTTCTGAAATTGAAAATCAGCATCCATTTCCTGGCTCTATGTTCCTGTGGGTCTTCAACACTGGAATGGAAGCATTCTAATGTAAGTTGTTCTGTACTGATACATGGTGGGTGAATCAGGAAGCTGTTATAACTGCACATTTGAGACTGTCCAGGCTCCGGACCAGGGTAGTGGCAATGACATATAAGTGAGTCAGTAGGGCCCCGAGGTTTGGCATTTGTTACGGCTGTGTGCCTTTCGTGCCTATTGTATAATTTAAGAATGTCACTGTAATTAAATTCTTGGGCATGAAGTAGCACGGCTCATAAGGGGGAGACACCCTTCTCTTTGACTTTGCATGGGTTATGGCTCCAGCTCAATCCTGGTACAATGATTGCCCATGTAGGGTTTTGGCTGGCTTGGGGGAGGCTAGTCTCTGAAAAGTGATGAGTTAGATGGAGCTTCCGTAGCCCTTCTCGAGAAACCATGCAGAACAGTGACCAATTCCAATAAATAAAGTGGGGTGGAGGGGGCCCAATTCAGGCTTTGTAATATGAACCAAGCACTTAAGTCCATACCCCCTGAAGAATTTCTGCTAAACCACACATGTCTGAAATCTTCAGAACTTAAATCACTGATTTGTCTATAATAACCTAGACTCACAGACGTATCTCCACCACTAGCGGAAAGCTTATAATGGGTTCTGTAGTTAATGTGGTACAAAGTGTCTATTAAATGTTTGATGCCTGTTGGGTTAAACTTCAGACACAATCAGTTTTCACTTGCTGCTGTTTAGTATGGGATTAATGAACAATGTCCTGTTTTGGAACCTGTGTCTGAGCGGAGATATGGTATGTTGAAAATCACCATGTGGACTTTGCTACGCCTTCATGGAACACAGCGTGCAGAAAGCAGGTCCATTTTGGTTTTGCTTTGGTGGTTATTTCACTTTTTTCTTTCTTCAGTTGCATTAAACATTTATAGGCAGACTGTATTGCTGGCAGATCTTGTTGACCTAAAGGCAGTTGAGGGTAATCAAATTACCGCTGTGGTCAGAATAGGAGCAATTGGCATTAAAGGTGTGAGTCTGACACTGGCAGCCAAGCTTTGGTTACGCAACACAACCTGGATCTGCAGCTCTGCAGCAGAGTGCCATACAGGTGGGCCGAGGAGCTACCGTCTGCTGGTGTTTGTGATAAGGATGATATTGGCTGCAGTGTACCGGTACCAAGCTTACTGGGTTAGTAGGCAGTAACTCTTTAGCTGGTAGTATTATTCTGTGTCCACACACACACGGTGCAGCATAGTGACATGTCACGCACTTGTTTCCGGCATCCCGTGCACGATCAGGCTGGCACTTTCATTTGCCGTCTGGCTGTGTGCCTGTGTGGTCTCTGTATCTTCGCTTTTTGAAGACCTTATCGTTTCCTGTAGTGTAGAAGATATTTGTGCAAAGAACCGAGATTGAACTTCCCTGGTCTGTGCAGCGGTGGGTTTGTAGATTAAACAGCTGAAATATAAGAAACTACAAATGGCACCAAGATGCGTCCAGCTCACAGGCATACTTCCTTGCAGTGCTTCTCATAACAGTCCTTGGAGACCGCCAGACAGTCTGTTTTTGCTTGCTGGGAGGGAGCAAAATGTGGACTACCTGGCATGGAGCTGGACTGTCTGGAGGTCCCCAAGCCGGGGGCTGAGAAACATTACTTTATTACACTTGCTGCAGTGACAGACTAAGAATGGCAACCTAGTGGATATCTCTCCCCTTCTTGGCCTGGAACTGCTGTTGACTAAAACAAAACAATGGGCTGTCACCAAGGTTGTGGACACGGTCCTCCCAGATTATCGGTCTTATCTGGCCTCAATGGAGCCACTGTTTGGGGTCCTGGGATTTTCGCTCTGGGGCCATGGACCCGTTGTCTTTGTGCCTATAACCAGGTTTTCGAGCCGTTTCCGTGAAAATGGAGCATACATCGTCTCCTGGAAAATAGGTAATTGGTTTACCATGGTTGGGAAATGCTTTGGCGTCTTTGGGATCGCTAGGCTTGCCTAAGCGTGGGCTGGGTATATATGATGTACTCATTAAGCTTATGGAGGCTGACCTGACCTGGGTGTTACTGTGAGGCTGGGGAGTTTTTACACAACTTGGCTTAGATATTAACAGTGGATTTATTGCCTCCACAGTCAAAAAGGGTGCAGTAGTGGGGACGGTTGTCTTTTAAAGACCTTGTATGTGGTCTGTAAGGGCCCACAGGGAAGCTGTGTGCCTTGGTATGATATGGCAGCCAAATGGCAACCCCAAATCGGCAGTCTTGGCTAACAAGCTTTGACAATATGGATATGAAAAGTGGAGAAAACCTTCCCGGCCATATTCCTCGCTATTCTTACACTTTTTATTGATTCCTCTGGTTTGGCTTACCTAGTCCTTCTGTCTGTCTGCACGTCTGTCTGTTGGTGTCGTTGGCTTCTGGTGTGTTTGTGTGCGCGCGCACTGGCAACGAGGAAATGGAATGGTGCTGTAAAGCACTTTTCCGGAAACGGCCTGGGGAGAACAAAGGCGTAACTGTACCCCTTCACAGTGCGACTCCATCCCACAGCCTCCTGCCATTAAGCTGCAGAAACATGCCAGTGATAGAAAAAATGTTTCATAACCAAATTCGTATGGAGATGATAAAATGCTTGTTGGGTCTCTGTGCGGCCTTTCATCCTGCTTTTATTGGGGTGGTCTAATTGGAGACTGAAGGTGGTAATTAAATGAATATCCCTGTAAAACAGATTATCCCCGGGTTGGTGTTTATAGCATAGGATTTTACTGAAGCATGGGTGAACTGCAACAGCTAGACAAAGGGTGAAGGAGAAAGTAAATAATTAGCAATTTTTAAAATAAGTTCAACTTAGCCTTGATGTCAAACAGCCACTACCCAGCCTCTCTGAAATAATATGAAGAGTGAGTGAGCAGCTGTGGTGAATTTTGTCTGTTTCTCAGGTTTTATCCTCTGTGCTTGACTGAAACCTGTGAAAAATCAAACAGACTTTTAAATATTAACCCGTGACGCATTGAAAATAAACTGAGACAGTTATCCTTCAATTTTTGTTAACCAGTATGTACCTGTCATCTTCCAATGAAAAGGAGCATGAATAAATTACACCCGATTTTGTGAATTTCTCTGTGGAACTACATTATTTTCTGGGGATAATAGCCCTTTAATATTGTGGCTTTTTGTTTGCGAGAGCAATGTTAAATATATTCAAAATGTTACAGATGAATAGGCTCAGGAGTAAGGTGGCATCATGGGGTCAAGTGAACATGAGACTCAACAATCCACAAATGATTTAATTCGGTAACTGGAAAAATATTTTTGTTCAAAAATGCAACTGTTTTTGATATCAGTGGATGTTTTGGTTTCCAGGAATGATTATCTTTCCAGCGGCTGCAAAGCTACATCCTGATTATTAACACGGGGAAATTGTACGTAGCAAATTCTGAAATATCAATGTCAGCATAAGTATAATAAAAATCATTAGCTACACTTTGGAATGTTGACCAGTGGTTTTCTGGTGATGTCTCCTTTAAAAGTGGAAATGATTATGATTCACCCTCTTTTTCCATAGCGGGGCCTTGTAAATTCATTATCGTCGGAGCACATTATCATAATTGGAGTGTTGAGCTCAGCAATGGGGGCACAGCTTGCCTTAGCGATAGGCCCACGACACGGCTGGCCTCGAGAGGCAGCAGGCTCGCTTTGATCTCAGCCTCTGCATCTTATGTTGAGCCAGTTAACAAAAAGCTTTCTTGGGGTAAAAAAATAATCAGATATACAGTGAAAGAGGCCAGTCATATCACTGTATAGAAATGGATTTGGCAGAGAGACAGTAGGGTTTGTGGATTGGGACCCTGGGGGGTGTAGGTCCATGTCGGTCTGCACCCCTGTCTTGGAGGGGTGGCCCTCTCTGCCAGTGAGCTCTTCATCCTGTTTCGAACAAATCTCATGTCAGGCGATTCAAACACAGCATGTTGTTTTCAGTGCTTTATTACTGTCGGCATGCTATTTGCTGAGCTGAGACAAAAGATCCAGGATTTGATCCTGTTTTTTACCAAATGCTCAATTTCTGTTGTTTTTCAGAAGTTTGATTAATTGACATATGAAAATTTAATGTATAAAAAAGGTACCACTTTACAGTAAGCCGACCCTTATAAAGGGTTTATGAATGGTTTATAATTAGTGCTGTCAAACTATTAAAAATTTTAATCAGATTAATCACGCAGGGTTGCTGTGGATTAATTTTGATTAAAAATGAATATTTAATCGTGATTAATCTATATTAATCGCATTTCATTTTGCATGAGCAAACAGACTCAAGAAAAAAGCAAATATATTTGCACTTAACATGTTTATTGAACATCTTGAACATGAGTCTGATGCATTGCATCTGCCACAGAAGTGCAATACCATGGACCCATATAAAAAAAAAAAAAAAGCAAGATTTTTTTTGCTTGGCTGGACAACTTGTCAGATTTAAGGTACCTCAGTTGGTATTATGTATAAATGGTCTTTATCTTCGTTCACTTACAATTAGCCCGAACTACCTTAAATTCGACAAATAATCCAACTAATCATGAAATCCAATTCTAGCCCTGTTAACTGATATTGCTTAACAATGGCAACACATTACATGTGGTGCTTCATGTATAAAACTCCGTAACAACACGTCCACAGATAAGTTGGACGGTATAGTGTGTGCGACCGATTTAATGAGCCACAAAGGAGAAGTAGTGCTTAAACAGTATAAAACTACAACTTTCTCTTCTGTTGATAAAGGGCGCAGCCATCTTTGATTCTGAACTCGGGATCCTCTGTGCTGCTCCGATCTCCAAGAAACGGGAGCGTGCATGTCGTCACTTCTGGCTTCAAAACTCCAAAATCCGACTCGGAATACGAGTTCCGAGGGCAAATGGAATGCACCAAAACTGCCTGAAATGGGTTTTTTTTTTTTTTTTTTTTTTAAGCGTTTAAACACAAAATGAACAGGATAAAACAAGAAGAGTGTTTTTTTTTCTTAATGGCTTCCAAAACGATAAAGATCTCATCCCAACATTACCCCTGTCCTGCCCCGATCGTCCTCTCCTTCCGTGTGCCACGCCCCCTCGTTAACCTCGTGTGGGATCCCCATGTCATCAGCTGTTTCTGGTTGTCATTACACCTCTGTATTAAGTCCGTGTTTCAGTGTGTTTCCCCAGTCCAGTCATTGGGTGCGTTCGACTTGCTTACAGCTCTGGCTTAAAGCAACGCATTCTGATCCTGACGCAATGCATTACGGTTAGACGCATTGCGACCTCTCACCCGGCTGCACAAACTGGAACCTCCTCCATGACGACACACCTTTGCCCTTATTGGCTGAAGAGTTCAGTTATACGCATGACGTTTGTATCCCAGGCAGTTCCGATGTGTAATCTATTTCTCGCGAATGTCACGTAAAGCAGTGAGAACTGGTTTTCAGTTAATTTACTTGGTAAAATAAAGTTTAAATAAATTACATAAATGCTCTAATAGTACACGAAAGTTAGCTGTTTATTTATTGTTAGTTACTGTAATGTTGCGCTGCTTTATTTATTTGGCTAATCGTCCAGTCTGTGAAGAAGGCATTCAAGTAAGAATTGCATTGTAGTATGACTCATTTCCTGGCGCGTACAGTTTATATTAGGTCAGCGTTCACGGTTCGACTTCTGATATTCAGATAAAGTTTTAGGTCAAACTGGTTTGTTTGACTTTCAAGAAATTCGAGTTCTAGTGCGTTCGAGAACCGAGGTACCACTGTACTTTTTGAGTGCAGTCTATTCTATGTATCACCAGACATAATGTGGGAAAGGCCATTTAGAAAGGCTGACCATGGCTGCTTTGTGTCTGTGGTGATGGTTGGTGCTTTGCATCTCTTCTTCCTGCATCCTGGTACCTCACATCAGCTGGGATTTGACAGACAGGAGCCATTTTTACTTCTGTGCAGCTTGCCAGGTGTGTTGCTCCGAAGTAGGTGGGGGGGGATTAACAGCGCGAGACAGCTGAGCTTAACAGTGCGAGTTGTAGCGAGTATGGGGGAGTTGTGATCTGTCATGAATTAATTGAATTAAGTCCGCTTTAGTTTAGTTTTATCTTTGTGTAAGTCAGTGCCCTTCTTTTTCAAGTGGAAGTAATGTTATTGAATTTTAGATTCCGGTCAAGTGGTAGAAAATTCTGCAGTGCCAGCACAAATCAGCATTTGGGTTCTGCTGCCAGCGTTAACGCTGTGTGGTCCGTGACCTCAGTTTTGAACCCTGGCTGCTTAGATGATTCCTGCCTCGCTTTGGGTCTCTACAGACGTAGACAGCAGATGAGATTTCCATGTTGCAGGAAGTCTGGGAGACGGGGGAATGCCGTTTCCTTGTTGTCGCGATGTAAATGAAGGCTGCCTGTCTATTGCTGTGTGTGAGGCTTTGGGTTGTGTTTCTTGTTTCTGGGTCAGCTAGCTGGAGTTCCAGTCTGGGGTCTTCAGCCAAGCTTACCATTATTTGGCTGTTGACAGAGGGGTCGTGCACAACCCCTCTGTCACGTGCTGTCCAGTGATAGGGGGGTGGGCGGGGTGTCTGGCTTGTGACTCAGAGCAGAGGACATCACCAGGCTTGTGGCCAGACCTGCGGAGAGGCATTAAGTCAGCCTGTTTCTATCTTGATAAAGATGATGCTGTTTTCCCATAATGCACCATGCTTGCACCAGTTCTGGGAAACTGGACAGACTAGCTTAACTGCTTTAATAAATGCTCCAAGTGACACAGGTGATTGAGTGATTTAGATAGGATAAATGCAGGAAATGCCATCCATTAAATCAAGTTTTCTGACACATACTACTCTGGTAGTTTTTTTTTGGGAAAATGGACGTGATTGGCATCCCATTTATTTATTCCAGCGTTGTGCCCTATGCTGTCTGGTATGGGCTCCAGGCCCCCTCGTAACTCCTTAACATCAGCGGTTGGGAGATAGACGGTTAGAATTTTTAAGTGATTTTATCTTTGCATCTGTGTACTAGTTACCATGCTTTCTTACAACATACTTTAAATAGATGTTTACATTGGCAGTAGGAAAACCTCGGTGATATACCCTTGCCAGTAGCAGGCTTTATCTTTATCTGCACCCTACCCACTGCAAAACATGACACACTTGAGGATCTGGGTGTTTTTCAGGGTACAGTCAAGACTTGGATCGCAGGCAAAATGCAGGTGCTGCCCGTGTTACGATGGCCCACCTTCCGATATTTTGATGGGCAAATGTTTTTCACTTTCAGTACGTGATTCGATAAATTTCCATAATATTCAACAGTTCATTACAAAATAAGCTTTGCATGAATGATTTTGCCTAACTGGAGGCTAATGTAAGTGTTCTAAGCATGTTTAAGGTAGGCAAGGCTATGATGTTTTGTTAGGTGTACTGAATTAAGATGCTTTTTTGCCATATGATAGGTGTATTGGAATATAATCCTATCATAACCTGGGGGGGAGTCTGTAGTCAGTAAGGTTTTATACATGCAGGCCTGAAGCGTTCCTATTGTACACTCTGTGGTCAGTTTTATGGATTGATTTAATGATGCCTGCCCTCCTTGGGCTGACGCCGACCCCCATGAGACTGCTGGCTAGTTGTTTCCTTGCTTTCTGATTAACCTTTGCCCATGATAATACGTGCCTTTGTCGCCGGGCCGAAACTGCAGCGTGGATGTTTTCAGCGGAATTCTTCTGGAGGCGTCTTCGAGCGATCTTGCAAATTTATTCCAGGTTCAGCAGCTTTGGCTGTGCCTCCACAGGTCACCAATGGGACAGACCTCCCTCCCTCATTGGGGAATGGTGTCATTTAGCCTCCAGACACGGGAGGACAGATTCACGTCAACACAGAAATATGTGGCTGCAGCATGGGGAAGTGAGTACCGCTCTGCAGACGTGCTGAGCATCCCATGTCTGGGACACCTGGCCATACAGAAGCAGCAATGGAAGATGGGAGCAGGGAGTCTTGATGTTTGAACAGTGCCTGGGTCACAGCTGGATGTGGGCATATGAAAGATGCACGGAGAGGCAGAGGGAGACATCAAAGGGGGTTGTTTTATCCCCACTTCATGCAGCCCTGCATGCTGCTGTAGACCACTCTTGGCCTGTGTTTTCAGCAGGAAAGAGTGGGTTTCCATCATC
>JAODJW010000015.1:17376294-17393377 GCA_026777045.1 Hyperopisus bebe
GCCCCCCCCCCCCCCCCCCCCGGAGGGTGCTCGGTGAAACAGGCCGTGATCAGGCACTCGACATGTAGTAAGGCGGCGTTCTCAGGGCTGGCTTCCATCGTTTTTCTTTCTAAGTGGGTCTTGATTATCGTTTTTGGGTGTCTGGGTTGGTGGGAGAGCCTAAGAGAGGATACCACTACATCTGTAATTAGGACCCTCTGTTTTTTAATTTTTTTCCTTCTTCCCATTCAGGATACAGAGATAATGACACTGTTTTTTTTCAGTCAGTGTGCGGGGATGTACTTTGATGTGTTTACAAAACAAAGGCCTGGCGTGAGAGCAGAGAGGGCCATGTTTTGACCTCCAACCCAGTAGACTGAGAGGATGAGAAACAGACAGAGCGGTGGGTCCAGGAGAAGGAACCAGCCATGATTCTCTGTCAGACAAACAAAGAGAGGTCGTCTGCCAAGAGTCCTTTATAACTAGATTATCATATGATTAATAGGTTGCTGTGCTTATGACTGGTGGGTTGTACAGCATGTGATTGCCACATGTGATTTTTATATCACTCAATGAAGTCTTCAGTGTTCATGGGTGCAGCTGGGAGGGGTAGCGCAAGGCAAGGTTTTCCAGCGCGGTCTGTGAAAAAATGTGTACCGTCTGACAGGGAGTTAGGAGGAACAAAAACATGGACCATCTGGGGGTCCCCGAGGACTGGTTTGGGAAACGCTGCTACAAGGTATTAAAAATGAAATCTGAGCTTTGTCCCCTGTGGGACTCTGTTGGATTGCTATTGTTTTGTAGTGATGTATACCATCTAGAAAAATATTTAAACTTACACCTACATTAGAACCTCATTCTAGCAATATCTGTAAATTCTGCTGGTACATGACTGCAGGATAGTGCATCTATGGCTGAGTTGTGTAGAAATTCACTTTGAAATAATCTTGTAGTTTTGACTTTGGCCACGAACCCCCTGGAAGAGACAGACAGCTGCTAGCTGTCAGGGGCCTGTAACAGGTAGCAGATGCTCCACTCAGGCAGGTTTTGTCACTCCTGCTTCTGGAAGATCTCGCAGATGGCTAGTTAGCATTCACACACAGTCCTACACCCCCACAAAGTGTTGTCTCCTTCATAAGCTTATGCAGGCCTTGAGGATAAGGCCCTCTTGTCCTGATATTCATACAGGAGCTTCCTGGGTCCAGGGAAAAGTTAGTCTAGTGGGTATGAATACATTCCCTGAGCTAGATGCTTTGTTAAATAACTGAATGAACCCATGCATTTCTGCATTTCAGAGGTCACTTCTAACACATCTGAGTCTCCCACACCTTCCTCCTCGTCTCTCAGCATACTTGACTCCTTTTTGTTGAGCTGTAGGGCAACGGCTGTGAGTCTTTGCCAGTGCAAAGTGCATGAATGCTGAACGCTCTGTCCTTTTGAGAGATGGAAACAAAAGTCCAGAGCGGAGTCTCAAAGCGGGGCCACGGCAGAGATCCTCCGAACCAGAGCGACCACAGTGGGGCCTTTGTCGGGAAATATGAATAAATAACAGCAATAAGCTTTGCACAGCAGAGGTTCCCCATTGGGGGAGCATGCCAGGATAAAGGAGCTGTTGGACAGCCTCGGGACTGGAATGTGGAGCTGGGCAGGCAGGGAGCTGGCGAAGGTCCAGAGCACCGCTGAGCTCCGTCCAGCGGCCTCGCTGAGATGGGGCTCCTCCTGGACTGTGCATGGGTGGGTGGGGCTTGGTGCCCTGAAGATACATTGTCCTCCCTTGGTCTTCCCAAGGCTGTCAGGCAAGTGGGATGGGGAGTTCTCATCCCAGGCATAATACTTTAAAGTCAGAGTGATTCATAGACACGGTGCTTTGTGTGAATGCTCGTGGGTCACTCTGCACGACTGCACATTCATTGGTTGTATCTCCTTTTGTCATTAAATTGACAAGCAACTTCTTGTCACACCTGAAATTTTATTGTTTGTTTGGAATCCTGAGCTATTTGGAAGACGACCAGGATCACAAAGCAAAGATTTATTTTTCTCAACATCCTGTTTATAAAGAGAATGCATCATTGCTTACACTGCTTCTGAAGAAACAGGTGTAGCTGGTTTCTACCCAGCTGCCGTCTTCTAATTACAGCTGAAAGATACCATGATGTTTGTTTGCATTTATTTTTTTTTTTGTGGTAAAAAAACATTTCTTTAAATGAGAAAAGTCTGTCTGTTTCCAGGGAAGCATTTTAATGTAGTTTGTCTCTCACAAGAGTTCATTGTGCCCCGTTAAGCATGGCTATTTTGAGAGATGGCTGATGACAAGTCTTTCCAGTACAGGGTGACGGCAAACTGCAGATGTTTGTATTCGGCTTACGATTGATGAGCATTTCATGCTAGATGCAGGCTGGACCTCGGCTTTCCTCAGTGTCAAGTAGCCTCCTGTATGCAAACACATCCTATCTGCTAAGAACGCTTTGCACCCATTACAGTGAGATTTGCTGTATGTAGGTGTACTGCATGCATTTATTTGGAGGGACCCTACAGACTTAAAAAGATTATATGCTGTATGCTTAGTCACTATCAGCATTTTTTAGGTTTACTAAAAAAAATAAAATTCTTTCCTGCGGTTTCTTTTAGCTACTTCACAGGAGGTAATGAGCCATACGAAGGGCGACCAGTTTGAAAAGCTCTCCTAAACTTATCTAAGCTTCATGTATAATAATCATGTTTTACCATGTTGGTGACCCCTGCGTTATACACTATATATGGAGAAAAGTATTGGAACACCTGGCCATCACACCTACAGGAACTTTTATGATATCACATTCTAAATCCATAGGCATCAATATGGAGTTGGGCCCCCCCCCCCCTTTGCAGCTGTAACAGCTGACGTTGTTCTGGGGAGGCTTTCCATAACATTTTTAACTATATCTGGGAATTTTTGCACATTCATCCAGAAGAGCATTTGTGAGGTCAGGCACTGGTGTTGGGCATGCAGGCCTGGCTCTGTTCTAGTTCATCCCAAAGGTGTTTTATGGGGTTGCAGTCAAGTTCTTCCGCACCAAACTCACCCAACCATGTCTTTATGGACCTTGCTTTGTGCACTGGGCCACAGTCATGCTGGAACAGAAAAGGGCCTGTTCCCACAAAGTTGAAGGTATAGGATTTTCCACAATGTCTTAGTATGCTGAACCTGGAAATAAGGGGTCTAACCCAACCCCCTGAAAAACAACCTCATACCATTATCCCGCCTTCACCAAATTTTACATTTTGCATGATGCAGTCAGGCAGATCATTCTCCTGGCATCTGCCAAACCCAGACTCATCAGACTGCCAGACAGAGAAGTGTGATTTGTCACTCCGTGGAACTCGTTTCCATTTCTCCAGAGTCCAGTGCTGGTGTGCTTGGTCATGTGAAGCTTGAATGCAACTACCTGGCCATGGAAACCCATTGCATGAAGTTCCCATTTTTCATAAATGTTTGAAAACCCGACTGCATGACTAGGTGCTTCATTTTATACACCTGTGGCAATGGGTCTGAATGAAACACCTGAATTCAGTGATTCAAGAGGTGTGTCGCTATACTTTTGTCCATTTAGTTGACAGAGTGGTAAGGTATTGTGGTGATGTTTCGTGCCTAGGGCTGGGTAGTGTCCCAGGGTTTGTGGCTGCAGTAGCACCAGGTTGGGGGCTGCTGGCGCTGATACATTAACGAGGACCAAAGCAGACACTAATAGAATAAAAGCCCAGGCAATCAATAATTGATGGGTCTGTTATCTTCCGTCTCCAAGGGATGTCAAAGACTAGCTCTAACTGGGAGCTGCGAGTTGACTTTGCTTATTGGAAGAGTTATTCTGGCCAGCTGGAACTGAGAAGCCATTTCCTGAGCAGGAGAGGACTTTGTCCTCCGTGTCACAATAGACTGATAAGTGTCTCGGTGAACATATAGCTCAAGATTCTTGTCTGTGTATAACAGGTTGCTCTTTGTGCACCGGTTTCAGTAAAGAGTTTCCAGAGCGATAAGGACAGCAGTATTCCGCAGCTCCATAAAGATTTTGTTAGCAACATAGCTATCAGAGAGAGGAGACGTATACAAAAACCTTTTGAATTGCCCTATTGCTCCTCACATTCTATTTTTGCATTTGTTGCTTCCAGTATCTCCCCTATACTGTGTCCATTTTCTATTCATTGGCCATATGGAACATTGATGAACAAATTGTTATGGTCAAAATGTGTAGTCAAGATCGTAAGCAAGGTGGCGTCCTGGCTCTCTGGGTAGCACTGTTTCATCACCTCTGGTGCTTCAGTTCCCCCCCCTGCTCTGTGTGGGAGGTGGTTTCCATGTTGTCTCTGTGTTGTATGGATACTCCGGTTTCCTCTCCTCACCCAAAGACCTTTCAGGCAGGTAAAATGATCACTGTAACCTGCCCATTGTGTGTATCTCTGCCTCCCGTGATCTTGTGTGAGATAAGTGGTTGGAAGATGGATGGATAAAAAGGGCCAAACTAACACACGCAGACATGTGGCTTCAACTTCTGGAACTCAGATCCAAGGACTCGGCAGGTCTTTTTGTCTGGTTATATTTTAGCAGACAGCGGGGTGGGGGCATAAATGACTCTCTTGCATCAGCAGTCCCTGGAGGGCAATGACTAGCAATAGAGTCACCTGTATATTCAGGTTGGTGTTTTTTTTTTTTCCCTGTGATGAAATCAGATTGGATGATGTCACAGAGTGGAAACAGGATGATCATCAGATTTATCTTATGGTAAAATACATTCTACAATTATATTTTTATTAAAATTTATTACAGTTGCCACCACATCAGGTCTGCATAAGTGGCTTTTAATCAGACTGCACTGGGTTCTGTGCTAATAATCACCCCTGGTCTTCTGACAGCCCTGCCTGGAAATGGACCTAAGGTGCTCAGTCCAAACGGACCATTTCACATGATTCGTTTTTTTATGGTGGTACTGAAGTACTTGATTGAAGAAGCGTTTCCCTTTTCAGATTATTTTTTTTGTCGTTTCCTTTACGCAGAGCCTTATCGAAGAAGGTGGGCTCCATTTCCTGTAGCCGATGATGAGTTCTTTATGCCTGTCATCCTGCATCCATTAACCATTAAGTCTAGAATAATCCTCACGTCAGCGGTTTGCCGGGGGGATCGGATGATGCCGCATTTCCGTCTGCTCTCATTGCTGTACGTGATGCGGGATGAAGGGGAAACATTTACGTATTTAGCACTTTTGTCCAGCACCGTCAGTTAAATGGCACATTACAAACACACGTGCTGTTTAGGATTCGACTAGGCAGCGTGGCTCAGCTTCCAAGGAATTCCCAGGTGCATGTATAGGTAGGAGCAGCATCACCTTACTGAAATGCTGGGAATGATTTACTATGGTGTGACTCCTGCAAGTCCTGTGTTAGACCACGGTGATTAAAGGATCAAAATTATTAGCTATCTCAACTTTTGCCTAGAACTTTTTCTTAAGTCTCTTGTGCTTTACATGGCAGATACCTTGAGAACCAGAGCATAGGCCATTATGAAAGGTGGGGTGATAATTGAATGAGAGATCCTGTTAAAATGTGTACAGTCCGCAGTTGTGGTCGAGCGTCGTCATGCAAGGCCTGCTTGGTACATTACTTGATGGCTCCGAAACCCTGAGAGAATGAGAGGTGACCATGCAGCCAGTGAGCTAAGTGATCCAGGGAAGCAGGATGATGAAATAAGATCAGGAGGATCCTCCAGACGCTAAAACCAAGCCAGCTATCCAATTTAATCTGTGAGTCTTTGAACCAGGAATGGTGTCTGTATATGAAACACTACTTATGTGCAGTTATTGGCCTCTTCTAATGATTTTATGAAAGCATATGTATGTACCTGTTCTGTACAACCGTGTAACTCTTTTGTAGAAGTGGTGATGCATTTTTAAATGTGGGATAATGAAAAGTGAGGCTCACACAAACCCATGCATGAATATGCAAATAGAGACGAGCTAATCCCTCTCCCACACACAGGAAATATACACTCTGCTTGATTTATATTTTTGCCTGTGGATGCAATCACCAAGCCAACCCCCCCCCCCCACAATCCTATTGGCCATGGCTGGATTTAGGGTAAGTCCGATTAGCGCCGCATACTATCACCAGCCAGCAGGAAGGCACTGGAATCAAGCTGGGGGGGACAAGCCACAGTAGGAGGTCAGGGTTAGGATGGGGGGGTCAATCAGCTCACTGTCCCCTCCTCCTGTGCTGGACGCTGTCTCAACACGCCTTGTGTTCATCTTCTGCCCCTTAACTGTGCCCTTCCGAGACCTAACACTAATCCCCCACCCTGGCCGTGAGGGTGGGGGGAGGGGCAGGTTGGGCTCTTCCTCAATGGCCCCATGAGGAGAGGCCCACAGGAAGCCGACATGGTGTCATGGTTGCATGATTTTGATGTCTTAACTTCCCAGGATGCCTCAATGCTGTAAGGTAGTGTTTCCCAGTCTGGTCCTGGGGGACCCCCAGACAGTCCACATTATTGCTCCCTCCTAGGAGCAAAAACGTGGACTGTCTAGGGGTACTGGGGGACCGGATTGGGAAACACTGCTGTATGGAATCGTGGTTGGACCTCAGAGTAGGGGCTCACAGAGAGAATGATTAGGGCATGTGCTGATGAGCTGCAGCCAGTTAACAATGGCTGCTTTAGCATTGCCTTGTGTCCAGCGAGACACATCGGTATACGTCTGATGTACATGCACAAGCCCAAACAGGTGACTCCAATAGGACCAGTCAGGTGTTCTGAAATCTGGCAGGGATGCATTAAAAAAATGGGATGCTGACGCACAAGGTCCGTGTTTTGTTCTTTGCCTTGTTAGGCAGCAAAGACTTAATCACTGTTTGGTCAGTGTGCAGAATTACCCCATCGTGTCTCACCCGGTCATCCAATGTCGAGACACAGTCTGTAGATTCATGTAAATCAGTCTGAGTCAGTATGTCTTTGAACATAAGCGTATGTGTGTGTTAATATATACTAGGGAGGGTGTGTGTTTGACTGAGGAAGGGTGTGTTCGGCTGTGAATGACCGGGGGTGGATTTACAAGCGTGTGAGTGTGTTAGTACCCCTCCCCCTCTGTGTGGGGGGGCTTCTGCTTGGGGGGGGGAGGGGAGGATCTGGCATGATGCCTCTTGTGGGCCATTGTTTAATGAGTAGCCTATTGTGAGGGACACAATGCAGGCACGCTCCCGCATCACTGGCCGTGGGATTGGCTGGGGGGGTCTGCTTCTTAGGCTGATGGGCAGTGGGGCTCCAGAGGGGCCCCAACTCCTTGATTCCTTCCTCGGCCAGCTGCTTCCTGTCCGGTTGGAAGGAGGTTTGGAGCGAGGGGGTGTCTGTCAAGGAGCGATGAAGATGGTGGGTCGCGAAGGAGCAGGAAGTGGCCTGATTGGGGGGGTGCAAGAGATAAAGGCCCCACCTCCAGGCAGGAGGAGACAGACGCAGGGAGAGTCTCTCAGGTCGTGGCCTAGACCTCTGTCAGCTGTACAATACTGCCACCATTTCACCCATAAATGTGTCCCCAGAACATTAGATACAATCTATGGGAATAAGACAGCAGGTCTTCTTTATGGCCATTAAACTTATTGTCAAAGGTCGTCCCCAAAGGAAACGTCCATGTTTGTTAGTGACCTAGTTAGTGATCTATGCTGCGAGGCATTAGTGCAGGTCACCTTTCAGGAATCGGCAGGCCAGCGGGCAGGATGTCACACCCAGATTGTGTCAGATGTCACCTTCACCTCAGGGCTGGGCAGCTCCTAATCAACAGGCTTTCTGGGAGGGAGTGAAATTCACGCTCCATCCTGCCCGACACTCCCATCGTAGATCACCACAGGTCCTACGGCAAGGTCTCTGTCCCCAGTTACCTATTGTGGGAGGAGACTAATTCAGACGCATTTGCTTGCTCAGACGCTGGGCTGAGGTTGTCCTCTGCACATCCGTAGGCGAGTACGACGCTGTCAGCAATCAGTGAGCCCAGCTGCTGGATACCGCGCCGTTGGATATGTAGCTGTTAGGGTTCCGGAACAGTACAGGATAGCAGAGCTAAGAACTCAGATGTTACTGACTGCAAGTGCAGATTCTTCCCACAGATCATGTAGAGGCCGCGAGTAAAAGGCAAACCCTGATCGGTGGGTGTGAGGGAGAAACTAAGGCTGAGCTGTAGATCTGAGCCGTGGACATAAGTGGGAAACATTCTACTTATTTCCGGCTCTTCTTGCTGCAGTTTGCAAACTTAAGATTATTATGAAGAATTGAGGGTGATGAGAGGATGACGGACACGCTCCACAGCACTAATATACCCCTCAGTGCAGTGCCAGTCATATGGGCCCCTCCTGTCCACATCTCGCAAGTGTAATATGTCAATTATATAGTTATTATTTTGGTAGCTTATCCAAGCGGCTGGCATATTTTGCTATTTTTAAACTTAATTCATTCATAAATCAGAATTTTTAAAATAGCACTGTGATTATTAAGGACTACTCTTCATTTAAAATTATGAAGCAGAAATTTGACTTCTAGCTGAAGGGCATAATAATGTAGGTGAACCAGGTGCTCCAGGCTCCTCTTTTGCAAGAGTGCTGCACCTTAACCAATGCGCCCCCTGCTGCCTCTGCTCAGGTAATGGCTACCACTGACCACAGGAAATCATCCTGTGGAGAAGATGATCCATTGTAATATGGAAGAAGGAAGCATGGCCGCGATGGTGCAGTGGTTAGCACTGTTGGGACCTGGGTTTGAGTCTTCACCAGGGTTCCGTTTCCGGAGGTTGCATGTTCTCTCCATGTCGTCATGGGGTTTCCTCCAGGTACTCTGGTTTCCCCCCCCACAGTCCAAAAACATGCTGAGGTTAATTGGAGTTACCAGTTTGCCTGTAGGTGTGTGTCTGATTGGTTGTGTGAGTGTGCCCTGTGATGGGTTGGTGCCCCATCCTCGGTTGTTCCCTGGCTTGCGCCCGTAGCCTCCAGGATAGACTCTGGACCCCTTGTGACCCAGAATAGGACAAGTGCTTATACAAAATAGATGGAAAACTTGGAAAGGAACTAAAGCAACTAATAAAAAAATAAAATATTAAATAGTGTCAGACTAAAAAACTGGAAGTAATAAGATAAGAACAAATATTAAAAGGAAATGCTATATATTAAGGCATATTAAGGGGAAAAACCCATCGGACACAGTGTGGGAGTCTGCTGCTTGTTACTGGCCTGCCAGGCTGCACTGAGCGGCGAATGAAGGCCAGGCTGCATTATTTACTAGGCAGTCATTCCTGTTTCTGATCTGCCCAGTTCACTTTGCAGTGATACCTCTGTAACAGGAACTGTGAGGGTAGGACTGTCCACTCGGGGCCGGGCAGGTCCCCCCCCCCCCAACCACTGCCCAGGGCCCTCCCCACAGCTGATTAAAGATTCATTCCTTGTGGATGAATGCTTAATGAATGTTTAATGAGCCCCGCGGAGCCCGTCTCGTCAACCCGGTGTTTCCGCGCAGGGCAGGGCGAGAGCTCTCGCTAGCCAGATCGACCAGTCGGCTGGGTCAAACGGTTTCGGGGGCTTTGGGGATTAGACAGGGAGGGGTTATTAACATAAGCCTTGGCTACTTCTGTGATGGGACAATTAGAGGAGTGTAATTGTCCCGTAAATTTCCCATTTTGTCTGCCTCCTACTGTCAGCATTTATTTAACAAATTCTGTGGAAGGTAGAGGGGGCCCCTGCTCCCCCGCCTGTTCCCCCTGAGGTGGCGTCCCGTGGACTGGGAGGTGCAGATGGCGTAACTGCGGGGCTGTGTGACATTTGAGTGGCTCCTTCTCCTGCTGGGCTGGGACAGGCTTGGACACGAGGACATTTCCCCAGACCCCCCCACCGGCCACATCCGGGTGAACGCTCTGGGCTTGCCAAGAACCGCACAGGCGTCAGACTGCCTTTTTTTTTTTTGGAGGGGGGGGATTGCAATGTGAAATTGAATGGCTAATCTGACGCAGGAGGAATTGTGCCTTCAGCGTGGAAAAAAATGAGGAACATGACGTGGAGAAGGACAGAGAGAGGGGAGGCTTGTCGCTCGGCCAGGGAATCTCATTATGTGATGCGAGCAGCCCTTACGAAAGGGAGGAAATCTGGGGGTTTGCACCTTAGAAAAAGCCGTTCTGCTTTCTATTTGTCAACCCAGTGTGATTGGGTTTTAGTACCTGCACAAAGATTTTAGTTCCAGGCAAACAGAAGTGAAAGAAGGAGGTATGGTAGAGCCCCACTGGTTGGTCTGCATTCCTATCGAACCAGCTACATATGGAACGCAGAGTGGTTATCTCACACTGTCAGGGTCGGTCGCTCCGATTCCTGTGCTCTCTCCACATTCTGAATCCTCACTGGGTTTCCTGCACTATAAAACGCCATGTAGTTCAGCTGGCCTGCGTTGTGTGCATGCCCTGCTCCCTTCGTGCGTGGGATAGGGACCGATCAGGCTGTCACCCTGTGTTGGACCAGCTCTATGTGTCAATTCTTCCCTTTTCTTTAGATTCTCGCACTTCAAAACTGAAAGGACTGCAAAAGAGTTCATCTTAAAGTATGATGTATCCCATTTCCAAAACATTACGCGCTTCTGAATGCCAGCAGGACGTTATAATGACAGGCGACATTGTGCTCCCCCTCTGCAGATTAGCATGCCGAGAGTCCGCTATGCTTTAGCGGCTTCCACACGGGACCGCCGCTGATCCACGGCGCCTGACGTCAGTCGCGGAGACAAGCTGTCGTTTTATTGTTGCTCTGTGCGTCACCGCATTCTTCGCCGTCACGTCCGTGGTGCGCTTGCCGCAGCTGAGCTCCGACACCCCCCGCCCCCCTGCATGCTGCAGGCCCGATTTAGGCATCAGACCTGCCGGCAGTGCCTGCTGCTCTGGACAAGTTCATGTCAATTGCTTTCTGCTGCAAGGTGCAGGCCTTCTGAAAAAAGGCAGGATGATCAGGTTTCGAGCTCGGTCACCCTGGCATACTGGTCTCCCGACCTATTGCCAGATCACGCTTCTAAGGTGCCCTTGCCATTCACAGTGCTGCTATCCCCATGAGCCTTGGCTGCCCCCCATCTTTCTTGCTGGCCCTGGGATTGGTGAGTCATCCTTGCAGGCATGGCGCGCCCCATCGGCGCTGCGTTTGCCCTTAATGGACATGCCTGATAGCAGAGGGTCTCAGGAGTGCTGTTGACCCTGGTTTGCCATTAGCCTGCCAGCTGCTGTTATGGCATGAGATAATAGGAAAGCATCTATTTGTGGCTCTGTTTATTGAAATGGGAAGTGTGTATCATGTATGGAGCATCTCTGTTGTAAGAAGGGGGATTTTTATTTAATTAGACACGAGTCGCCTGTTTCCGGTCTCTGCCGTTTTTGTTTTCCGCATTATCCAGTTAGGAGATGCTTTCGTTCACATTGGCTTGTGAGTTAGTCTTTCTTGCTCAGATCAGGTTAGCTGTAGGTGGTGCTCCTGTGCCTGTGCCTGTCATTTTCTGCACATGAGTTTGGTTAAGCTGTTGTGCACTTAATCTGGCCTGCAGAGGTCCGGCATTCGCTGTTCCTTCCTTGGCCACCTTAGAGATTTAATGAGATGGCAGGCGAATAAGAACATGACGGAGGTCCCAGAGTCCCTATCCTCTGCTGCGGGCATAGGCTCTCCTACAGTAAGCCGGCGCATGAAGCGGGCGGCCTGGAAACTGACGGCCATCGTGATTCAAACACCACCACCAGAGCTCAGATCTGTACAGGATTTTAATCTGTCTGGCAAAACAGCATGATTAATGGAAGAACATTTCACAATCTGCTTTTATCAGAAGGGTGTTTGTATGATTGTGTGCTTGCGTGGGTAGGCGCTCTGTTCTGCTGCTGGCCAAGGAGGCACGTGTAGAGGAGCTCAGCACTGACTTGTCTGTTCGTCTAGGAGGCTTGTCTTCACAGTTCCTCTGGTATTTAAAACTGAGGTCCACTAACTCTGAGCAGTAAATTCCATCCATCCATCCCTTCAATGCAGTTTCCAGTGTATCTGTGGGTTCATGTGAACACGGGTGGTTTCATGTGGGCATAATGGCCACACCCTCTAGTATGGGAATCACTGACCTGAGCCAGATAAGTTCTCCTTGGAAGTGTGCGGGTTAGACTCGGAATGGACTGCGGCCTCAGTCGGCCCATCCCAGATCACTCCCGCTAGTATCGATCCAGCCACCCCCCCCCCCCATCCCTTTCTAGTCCCAATAGGCTTTGCACAGGAAATGGACACACTTATTACATGCCTTCTCAGCCCGCCTGTTAAATATGAATTAGAGCCAGAAGGCGATGCATCAGAGAGCGTCTGACTGGTCCATATTCCCTTCTTACCTGGGTGGGGGGGAGACAAAGAAAGCCACATCACTATTTAGAATGACAATCATATCTGGGTTTTGCTCCCAGAAAGGCCATCACCATTTTACTCAAGTAGTGGGTAAGAACTACAATCAGATATATACACCCAATATTTAATTTGTCTGTATTCATCCCCCCAATAAACAGTTATATTTAAATTAAGGTGCATCCCCCCTCAATATCAAAGTTTCTCCTTTGCCGTTGCACCCAAGTTAATATTACTGCCCCGCCTTGCATTTCCTGGTACGCTAATGGCTAAACCTGCCCTTTATTCAGGAGCGGGAAGCTTTTGCCATGTTAATGAATAACGAATGCTTGAACAGAGGCTGCCTGTGTGTCTGTGTCTCTCTCTGTCTGTCTGCCTGTCTGTCTGTCTGTCTCTCAGCTGCCCAAGTGCAGCCCTCCGTCAGCTGGCTGGGGGCAGCGGGGCAGGAATGTGGGTGGGGCAGTGGCATGCATGTGGGGTGGGGGTGGCTCTGAACAATGCCTGCGGCTGTGGGGAGGGCAGCCCCCGCCGAGGGTGAGGCTAGTAGTCCCCATTCCCCCAGAGAGCAGCTGTGATGCATACATCCACCCTGGCATCCCAAGTGGGATGAGCTCGGGCCGGGGTGGCAGACAAGGCCGCTTTGACATTCTGCCCCCCCATTCCCCCCCCCCAATGGAGTCGGAGCCTCACGTTCCAAGAGCGATCTATGGTCGCCAGGCTGTGCTGGTTTCCATGGTGACACCCCACCCCTCTGCCCACCCGCCCTCCAATCACCTCCTTAATTAACTAATTAACCTAAAGCGGCATTGGCTGCCATGACAGTGAAGGACACACATTAAGACCTGAAGCTTGTTGGTTCAAGTCCCGCGAGGCCAGTTGCTTTGGTAACCTTTAGTAAGGACAAAGGGTAAAATAGTGATGTTGAAAAGTGGGTCAGTGGCTTGGCGCTATTTGAGTCTGTCCTTCCCTTCATGTGCCTACTGACACGCAGAGGCCCGCGGGCAGCTGCCCGGCCCGGCCCGGCCCGGCTCAGCAGGTGCTCTGTGAAGACGTCCTTGTGCCACCGTGGGTGAGGAATTGGCCTTTGGCGAGAGCAGGCTGGCGCCTGGTGCGGTCGACGGCGAGCTGCTGGGCCGCTGTCACCCAGTGCCCTTGTCACGTTAGCTCCGGGCCAGCCACTCCATCTCCCCCAATCCCCCACCCACACACAGCTGTCTGAAGTCCATATTTAGGACTACAACTCATCTCTGTCTCATCTGTTGACTTGTTTGTTTGTTTTTTGTTCGACTGGAATGGAGTGGAAATCTGGGTCATAGCTCCCTTGCTCAGCCAAATCATATGAATGTGCAGTTCAGTGCCTTGTTTTGATAAATGAGAGCAAGCAGATAATTAATGCCCCATATTAGTCTAGATCTCCAGGCGCTGCTGCTTTACTATAACACACACGGCGAGCTTGCAACCTTTGCATTTTTCTCTTACCATAACATTGCATTCTCTCATCTTGTTGTGTTACATTATTTATTTGCTTACTGGATGTTAGTGGTTTAAATGGTGTAATACATTCTGCACTTGTCAATTGTATAATCGGGCAGAGTGGCACATTAGCTAGTGTGGTTGCCTCAGACTTCCACCCTTGTGGGTTTGAATTCATTCTCTCTGTTGATTCGTGTTTCTTCCAGGTTTCCTCCCAAAGTCCTCAAGCGTGTTATTACTCCGAGCTGCCTGTAGTGCATGAAATATCCTGTAATGGGCTGTTTTCCTGTATGGGGTCGTGCCCTCATTCACACCCTTTTTGGGATAGACTCCAGATCGCAACAAATGCCACTGGATTTGTTGTTGTTAAACTGGCACTACAGGTTAATTATCCCACCAACTGCTAACATGTCGTTATTACTGCAAGTCTTTTAGAATTGTTTAATAGTATTTATTCACTGAATACCAGATCCCCCCCCCTTTTAATTGGACATCTACATCAAGCTGATCCCCAATGTTGAACATGAGCAAGCCAATTAGTAGCTGAATGCGATCTATTGAGCTCAGCATGTGTGCCTGTTGGCCTCCAAACTTGTCCCACCAGCTTAATTGGTCATCAGTTTATCTTTCGTCACAGCGCGGCATTTGAATACCTGCATTTCCTAATGACACGTGCATTTCACACAGCTCACTGATAACTGCCTCATTTTCAGGCAGTATATCACTTGCGGGGAAAAAAACAATAATAAGCACATATTTGCACAGTTAACAAAACAAAAACCTGCATAGCATCGGACTTATTTTGAGTTTAAACATCTCTTGTTGGCTTTGCAGGTGTCGAATAATCTTTCCAAGTGTTGTATTTTGTTTCTGCTTTTTGTGCGAATTATCTGTGTGAGTTTTAAACTTCACTTCAGCCTTCAGATCTTGCCCCATTTATGGTTAAGCTATTCCTTTGTGCAGTGCTGGCGAGCAGCTCGTGAATTTGTTCAAATCTGCTTTTATCCGGATAGCCTGCTTACAGTAGGCAGTGTTTCCGTTAGCATTGTGGTCCTGCTGACTTCTGTAGCCAGTAACACACTGTGTCCATTTACAAAGTGGAACCCTGCTGTACTGAAGTAATTTTTACCCCAACAATGACATTACAGGTCTGGACAAAAGCAAACAGCTGAATCATGTGACCAGTCTTACCCCTTGTATTGCAGGATGTGATGTCCGGGTTCTTACAGGAAGAGCTCTGAGTGTGTGTGTATATATGTATTAACCTTAAAGCCTTTGAAAATAGGCCCCTTTAAACTCCTTTCACCACAGACTGACTGACTTTCTCCACCTTTCTCATTCAGGGACCTATGGCAATGCAAACCTACAGCAGTTCTACAACCTGTCCAACTTTAGCACCTTCCTACTGGATCCAAGCACTGCGACTCTCTACCTTGGGGCCCGGGATGCCATTCTGGCCATTGACACCAACGACCTCACGAAGAGAGCCAAGCAGGTGATGAGGGCTTTACACTTGAGGGAGAAAATTGGATGGGGCTGAAGGCAGGGTGCTGATTGGAAGGGGCTCAGGGGTAGGGTGCTGATTGGATGGGTCCTGAGGGGTAGGGTGCTGATTGGATGGGACTTAAGGGTAAGGTGTTGATTGAATATACAAAGCTGATTGGAATCAGAATTTTCTGATTTAGCTAAAGTTTATTTCTTAATTTATTCTCCTATGAAGTTTGAAAATTACTGCTGAAATGTATGTTTTCTGTTGAATTTTGTTTCTTGTCTGATATGACAGCTGTAATGTTCATTCTGACAGTCTGATTCATCAGAGCTCCCATCTCCATGCTATACAGGAGACGGCGTTGGCTGTCAGTGTTTACAAAGTGCCTTAGGGCACAAAGACCACATTGCAGCCAAACAGGAGCCGAACAAGAGTAAAACTGAAAGCTTGAAGTATTTGAAGCAGTGGAACTCAAGACCCTATCTGTTGCTTTTGTTGTTTTGCCTCCTGGGCTTCAATCTGTGCATTCTGTTCTGCTTGTAATAACTTATTTTGCTTCTTATTCAATGGCATTGCCGGTCCTTTATGTGCCACCTGTCCTGTCAGTGAAACGAACAGTGTCCCGATATTTGATGTCGGATGACGGGCAGCAGGCAGTTTGCTAGTTACCCTCTATAAAGGGGGCTACAGATGTCTTCCAGACGTGACGCATCAGTAAATCACTTTTATTTATCATAACAGCCGTGATGATACATTCATGATCACTCATGAAGCACTTAGTCAAAGGAACTGTAACAGCAAAGCAGGAAACCAAGCCAGCCTGATCAATCATCGTTCCTGCCCTCTATGTCCTCCATTATATTTAATGTTTCCCTGAGAGGATTGACCATGCCGAGCCTTTTTCTGAGATTGCATGATAGTGCACAGAAGAATGATACAGAAGTCTAACTCCTTCCTAGAAATTATTCTTTTACAGTTGATTCCTTCGCAAAAGTGGCTTGAGTGTCTTGGAATTTAACTTTTTTTTTTTTTCTTTCTTTTTTTTTAAAGCTGTTTTAGTGAAAACATTTCACTTAGTGTTAGACAGGAAGGACCAGCCCCTGCCCCCTTCTTGGGTGAACATCCCATTTCCTTGTTGGCTGCCCGCTCTTGGTTTTGCAGTAACCGAAACAAAACAAAAGTGCCTGCGGTAGAAACTTCGACAGCCGGATATCAAACCTGGTCACGCTGAGAGCAAAACAGGAACTTTGTAGAGGTCGTGTGGGTGTGGGCGGTCGGTCCTTGATCGGGGAGCGTCTGACCCCGGCTGGCATGCTGAGTTTAACGTCCAGGCAAAGGTGACTCGACACTATGGGGCTGCTCCTGTCCTTCAGTGGGGACACTTCATTCTTTCCAAATGTTTAAATCTCGTCCCTCACCGTTTGGCACTCGGTGCTGACTCTGACGCCCGCCTCTTTGTGCTTCCGCAGATCGTGTGGGACGTCCCGAAGAGCAAGCAGGATGCATGTGTGGCCAAGGGGAAGACTGAGGTGAGGGGGGGGGGCGGGACTCTGCTGACGACAAGCAGGCGATCTGAGTTTTGGAGGAAAGGGGCGTCGGTGTGTGGATAAGAAAACGGGGACAGACAGAGGTGGCCTCATGGAGATATAGGCCCCTCCCAAACATCTCCGGGCAGCTGGCGGGAGCTATATCTGCAAATGCCTTCATATATAGTCCAAGCTAGTGAATATGAACTGTATCAGATGAAGGGTGAACCCA
>JAODJW010000015.1:17393477-17405854 GCA_026777045.1 Hyperopisus bebe
GACTGTGGGGGGAAACCGGAGTACCCAGAGGAAACCCCACGACGACACAGGGAGAACATGCAAACTCCACACACATGACCCAGGCGGAGACTCAAACCCAGGTCCCAGAGGTGTGAGGCAACAGTGCTAACCACTGCACCACCATGCCGCCCAGTCTTTATTATTATTATTATTTTTATTATTATTATTTATTTTATTATTTATTTTGTGATTAACATTTTCTTAAATTTTAGAGCAATTTAAATAACATACAACAAGGGGAAATGGGAACTATAAACACACACCCCTAATACAGGAGAGCCAGTGTTTGTTGCATATGTATGTATGTATATACAGACACACTAAAAAAAAATGTATTTCTATATTTAAAAAAAAATTTGGGTTATTTCTGCTGTGGTTAGGAACCATTTCCATTAGCATCATCTGCTTTAAAGTAAGCGTCTGTGTGCAGTACTGATGAAAATAGATATGCAAATGTGCATTCATGCTGTGAGTGTGTGAGCTTGTGTGCCAAGGGCAGCAGACATCAGGGAGCTGGATTTAAACTGCAGCTCTGTCGCAGACCAAACTGCTAATGCTAAGGAGCAGCTTTGCGGTGGCTGCGGCCGTGTGACTGCGGCCGTGTGACTGTCCCTCCCGCATCCCCTCCCTGCCCCAGCCTTCAGCTGGCTCCTCCATCTCTCTCCCTACCCCTGTTGTTTGGACTTTGGCCAGAAAGGGTCAGGTATAGTGCCACGCTGCAGATGAGCCAAGTAACTTCTGTATAAACTCATGTGACCATAAAACTGTCCAATCAGTATAGGCCACATCAGTTAATTATTTTATCTACTGCTTTGGGGAATCACATGGTAAAAAAAAAAAAACGCTAATAAACACTCGGTGCGCAGTTTATTAAGTACAGCTGTTTAACGTGAGCAGCCTTTGCCTTCAAACGGCGAATCATGTGACTGCAACCTAATACATGCAGTATATTTACGGCATGCAGACAAGGCTAAGAGGTTTAGTTATCGTGTGTCTTAACATAAGACAGATCAGGTGTTGTAGCCTAAGTGATTGTGAATGTGGGGCCAAGTGTGGAGGTTCTAGTGGCTCCGAAAGGGCCGGGCGCCGCTGATCCTCATGCACTGAGGTGTCTGCAGTGTACAGAGAGCACTACGTCAGTCAGTCGGTGGCATTTTTTTGTGGCTGAAAAGGCCTTGTTAATGAGGGAGGCCAGCGGAGAGAGGGAGACTCCTGAAAGCTATCGGAGGTCACAGCAGCGGTGTGCAGACAGGCTCCTCCAAACACAAGTCATTTACCCTTGAAGCTGTTCTGAAGGAAAAAGTGGTCCTACCTGGTACTATAGGGTGTACCTAATAAAGTGGCCATTGAGCGTGTTTATATGCAACTTACCATAAAACGTGCTTTCCAAGTATATCAGACTGCTTGCCGACGTCGAGGCTTCTTGTCCCCGATATCAGCCTCTTTCTTCATACACTCATCAGCGTTTCCGAGGGGAACCGTTTGCATAGGGGGGGGCCTGCGTGTTTTGAGGTTAATGAGCCCACTTAGCCGTGACAGTCCTTCCCAGCATGCACCGTGGTGCCGGTAGGCTTGGGGGTGGGGGTGGGTGTGGGGGGGCACAGCGGTGATCGACGGGCTGGGAACAGGTTTGGGCAGCACGGGGCAGAGAGGTTGTGATTAACTGCACAAAGGAGATGCTGTGTTGGACTGTGGGGGGCAGGGAATTGGGGGGGGAGGGGGGAGTGCCAGAGGAGGTGACAGCTGGCTCTGCACAGAGACACACCCCCACATGTACAGTCTTCATATCACACACACACACACACACACACAAAGAGCATTAGATGTCCTAATTAATGGGTGTACAGAATACCTAGAAAATGCATCTTCATTTCCCTTCCGGGATTAATAAATTTCCATTTTATTTAGAAAACGTGTAACCGTTTGCCTGTCAGATATCTGGCAGACGGATTAAAACCAATCAGACTGTTAAGGCTGTGTATGCCAAGCTGTGTTTGTTTATTTGCCATTTGCCCAAAGTCACACTCTTAAATGCCAGACGTGTCACTCTGGAAGCCGATTTTCTGTGGGATAATCTGGGCCTCATCTGAGATTAGTGCCGGGATTTGAGCAGGCACTGCGCCAGCTCCCCACACATATGGGCCACTCTCCCAAAGGCACAGGTGAAGCTCGCGGGGTCCTGAGCTGTGACCTCGATGTATGTCCTACAAACACCTAGCACTCATGTTCCAGTGGGGTCTGTCCATGTCTCTGCACATACATTCATCATCGGTGTATCTGTGCACCACTGTGAGGTCAGACGGCAGATACAGGTCTAGCGGGTCACCGAGATGCTCATTGGCTGTGCAGTTTCCATGGCAGCCATGTGTACAGTGGGGGTCATTCGTAACAACACATGCCGTAAAGATCACCAACATGGTAGGGGTCAGGTGTTTCATGTCGATGCCCCCCTGCCCACCACAGCAGACTTGTTCACAGCGACATGTTGAGGATCCTGACATGATCTGAGAGCCCAGTTTTCTTTGGCTTACTTGTCTGTCGTCACGGAGACCCCTCAGAATCGCGGATGACCTTCACTCCCTCCGACTCGTGTTAGGGGCTGTGAAACGCCGAGATTGCATGGGTGTCTGTGTCACCAGCTAGGGCTATTTGCCTGAGCCTGCGTAACGCTCACATGGGCTACGGGGGTACATGTCAGCATTTTGGAAGGGGGATTCAGTGATGTCCCACAAACTCTCATTTAATGAGCTTCTGTATTTACACTTTTGGAGAAACACAAGTAGAGGTATCGCCCGCCACATGGCTGCACTCAGGTTCTCTGAGGTGGTTCGTCGTGTGGTGGGTGCGGCAACGCACTGTAATCAGCGCGCCCCTTACCTACCTACCTAATCTGTGTTGTTTTTTTAGGTGAAGTGTGTGTATTTTTCTAGCCATTGTGCACTGAATGACTCACAAGCTGTGGCTGAATCTGGCAACGGTGACTGAGTTTTGCAGACAGGAGAGAGATAACGCTGAGTCTTGTTTTCCGTAAAATGAAGGACTACGTCAGCTATTGCTGAATTTTATGAGAGACTAGGTTTACATTGGCTGAAGGCCAGCTCCAGGGGGCACCCCCCCCCCGCAAACAGGTCATATGCACCCCAGCCCCCCAAGACCTCTGACACAATTCAAATACTGGTGTCCGCTATGTACTCCTGATGATGGCTCTGTAATCTAGCGTATTCCTAATGTACTTTCGCTCCACAATCTGACGACTCCGCAAAGCAGGTTCATGCCCATCAGCATGTTCTGCCAAAGCAGCGTTTGTTCCCACATCACTCTCAGGCATGCAGTGAAAACCCATTTCCGCGGCCAAGTGCGATCCAGTACACAGAAGTTTCCGGAAGAAGCCCCTGGCTCTGTCTCTGATTCATCCCTTGGGCCTCATTGCTTTCACTCATTGGGCCGACTGCATCGGATTGGTTCTCTCTGACACCTTGCCTTCTCTCTGCTGCCCTCTACAGAGTGACTGCCACAACTACATCAGGCTGCTGGAGTTCTTGAACAGCAGCAGTATCTACGCCTGTGGCACCTACGCCTACTACCCCCAGTGCGTCACTATCGTAAGTGCCAGCTGCGTACTGACATTGAACCTGGCAGCAGCGCAGTCCTGGGACAGTTGGTGCCTGGAACGCAGAGCGAGAGACGTGATGGGTCCGCAGAGACGCGCTCGTGATCACAGCTGCGCTGAGGTAGCAGTCAGACGCTGATGGACGAAAGCGGCGAGCGAGCGATAAGGCTGACAGGCACTCGTACATTTTGGCAGTCTCTCCGAGGGACGCATGTGGTGCCACGTGGATGATGTGGGCTACAAGCACATGGAGAACATACACTCCATCAGATACGATCCAGGGTTGGGGTGTCGCGGTTCACACAGCGAGGCCAGGAAGAGAGACACACAAAGAGGTGGTCTATGAGGCAGCGGGCTCTGTCCAGCCATCCGTCCATCTGTCTGACTCAGTCTGTCTGTGTCCCTGGCTGCCACAGGACGTGAAGAGCTTCTCCCTGAAAAGGACGCCCAATGGGGAGGTGGAGATGGAGACGGGGAAAGGGAAATGTCCATTTGAACCCAGCCAGCACTATGCAGCAGTCATGGCAGGCAAGCACGCATCAGGCACACTGCATCGCACACTGGCACACTGCATCGCACACTGGCACACTGCATCGCACACTGGCACACTGCATCGCACACTGGCACACATGACACGCCATGTGCACAAATGAACACGCATACATACTGTATATTCAGACATGCAGCCCAAATATGGAAACGGATACACACAGGCACTCGCTTGCTCTCTCACACACATGCTTCACCTCCCTGCAGATGGAGTCCTGTACACGGCCGCCACCAGCAATTTCCTGGGCACGCTCTTTGACATCTCCCGAGCAACGGGCAATGAAGGGGAGCGTATCCGCACTGAGCAGTCAATCAACTGGCTCAACGGTGAGTTGGGCAGCGGGCCGGGCCTGGGGGATGTGTACTGCCCTGGCATTATGGGAAATCATTCAATACTATTTGGGGCACCTGTCATGGTCTGGCTTTATACTTAAGAATGATGCAGGTATTTCTGTGAGAAGTAAAACATGCAGGCTGTGATTTTTCACTCAACACTGTGTGTGTGCGCGTGTGTTTTCCCACAGACCCAGAGTTTGTGAGTTCTGCGTTTATCAAGGAAGACCCAAACAATCCTATAGGGGAAGATGATAAGATCTACTTCTTCTTCACAGAGGTCGCTAGGGAGTATGACCTCTACACCAAGGTCAAAGTCTCCAGAGTAGCTCGTGTCTGCAAGGTGTGTCCTCTCTTCAGTCTGTCTGTGCTAATGTAGTTGCTGTTGGACTTTACACATCTTCAGCAAGCTGAAAGTTACTATACATTTTTTTAACAATGGTCCCCTGCCACTCACCTCGGCTCGCCTGATTCGTGTTTCATACACTCTTCGATTTTTGCCACCTCCTTCCTCTATGTCTCTCCCCACCACTCCACCTGCCCAGGGAGATGTAGGGGGCATGAAGACCCTCCAGAAGCGATGGACAACCTTCCTAAAGGCCCAGCTGGTGTGTGAGGACCGCATCAGCGGCCAACGTTACAACATCCTGACGGACGTCTACACCACAGACCTCCGGGAGGGAGACCCCAGCAGCACCCATTTCTACGGCATCTTCACCTCACAGTGGTCAGTGGAAAATCCACATGGTCCCTAAGCCCCACTGATAGCCAGAGGTCCAGTGTCAGCAAGGCTTTGGCCTTCACCCAGCTATGCTCTGGTCTTCATCCCAGCAGCCACCTCGCCACCTTGAATGCCATGTGTGCTATTTATGATCTGTCTGATCTATAAGCGGTTCCATTTCCCGTGGTATTTATGCCCGAGTAGATGCATCAGGCAATGGGGTTGAGGGTGAATTGAGCGAAAACAGCTGACCTTTGACCCCCTTTTCTCACTTCCCCCAGGGAGAGGGAGCCCTTATCTGCTGTGTGCGCCTACAGCCTGGAGGATATCAAGAAGGTGATGGCCGGGCCCTTCAAAGAGCTGAAGAAGAACTGCGAGAACTGGAACAACCCAGAGCCCATTCCCAGCCCTAGACCAGGAGAGGTACACTGCAGATCTGATAGCCTTAACGAACCCATCCACGCCAAACCACCAGTAGGATGGTGACACGCCATGCCATATCACAGTAAACCAGCCACCACCAAAACCTGGTGGACTGCTGTAAGAATGACGGCTGATGGGGAGTTGAGTGTGGAGTGGATTGTGTGAAGTGGGAGATGCATAGAATTAAGGCTGCTTCAAGTGGGAGGAGGGTTTGAGTTTTGATTGGTTGGAGTGGATGTTTAGTGGGCTGTATGTAGATTTTTGAGTGGGAGTAGGATTAGAGTTTTGATTGATCTGAATGGGAGCATTGTGGAGTTTAGGCTTTTTAAACCTGCTTATCTTGGTGCCTGTGATGGTCAGTGCATCACCAGGGCCCTTAAGGCAGACGGATTCGAATCCTCGCTCAAGCTTCCAGACAAGGTGTTGACCTACGTGCGTGACCACCCCCTGATGGAGAACAGCGTGATGGCAGCGCCCCTGCTTGTTAGGCGGGGAGTAACCTACACCAAGATCGCTGTCAGCCACACCAGCGACAGTCAGGGTGGTGATGTGGTCCTGCACCTGGGCACAGGTAAGAAGGTGGAGCTGGGGTGTGGAGGAATGGAGAAAGGAAGAGGGAGTGTGTAGGAGATGGAGCTGAGAGGTGTGATAAAGGAAAGGGTGATGAATGGAGTGAAAGGAGCATGAGCATTAAGCCCATTCATCCTGCCCACTGTGTTCTGGGGTTGGCTGTCTGCATTTACTGGTCCGTGTCGTCCCTCAGACCATGGGCAGCTGCACAGGGTGCTGGTGGAGGGACAGAACACCAGCCTCCTGCTGGAGAGCCCCATATTCCCTTTCCAGGAGCCTGTTAACAACATCCTCTTATACAAGGTATGCAGAACTGCCTCTGGGCTTCCGAAATCCCACAGAAACGGACGTGGCCTTGAGCTTAAAGGCTTTGCTGAGGAGCCAGTGCACATTGATTTTCCTTTTGAAGCCAAGAATTAATGCACGAGGCGCCCTGATCCAGTTGGAACTAACCTGTTCTCTCCCTCCCACGATCTCAGGGCCGGGCCCTGGTCGGGTCACCCCAGTCCCTGGTGAGCCTCCCAGTAGATGGATGTGAGCAATACAGCAGCTGCGAGACGTGTGCTCGGGTTCGAAGGCTGGGCTGCGTATGGAGGACCAAGGCAGGCGCACCGGCCTGTGTCAAGGCACTGGGAGAGTATGTGTCGTCATCCCCACCACCACACCGTGTCACTTCCCACGTCCGTTGTGACTATGGCTTTGCAGGTCTGACCACACTTGTGGGTTAATAACTGTCATTGAACATGGGTCCATTTCCCAAACTCCACTAGGATCCCGCAGGGAGCCGAGCCCGAAGACCCGCTGAGGCAGTGCGACGTCGGAGAGGGTAGGTCCCGTTCATGATCGGCCTGTGAAGTCCTCGGTGAACACCAGCCGCACCAAAACTTAATCAGATCCTCTGTGGCCCGTGAGGACCGGGCCTGGCCTCCATGATTTTAAATGTCACTCAAGGTCCATCTGAAAAGCTGTTAAGCAGCTAGAAAGGAGGTCAAAGCATGCAGACCATAAACATCCAAAACGAAGCAGCCATGAACCATGAAAGTCAGTGTCTCTTATTATTGTAACATTTAATGACTTCCTCTAACCTTCAACCTTTAAATGTTAAAGTAAATAGGCCTGTTATAAATTAGGACTGCCCCATTTTCCTCTCCTTAATTATGGGCATCTTTAACAGCTTTTTTCATGGGACCACTAGCGCTATTAAGTCAGTAGAGCAGGTCGCCATTGTACCCTTATCCATATTGGCGTAAATAATGGGACCTCTGTCTCACCCCCACAGCACGCTGCCATCCCACAGTGAAGGATTTTCGCGTGATGACTGGGATGCACGTCGTCCTGTCCTGTGAGCAGCTCTCGCCTCGGTCTTGCTACTGGGTCCACCCAGATGGCCGCCACACATGGCAGCGCCACCTGGAGGTGATGGTCAGTAGCAACAGCGTGGGCATCTACACCTGCTTCTGCGAGGAAGGCGGACGAGAGCAGCCTCCCTGCCGCAAAGCTGAGTACCAGCTGGCCATGGATGCCCCTTGCATGGGTGTAGTCGAGGCCCTGACGGGCAAGCGCCACGTGGTGGCCGGTTACCCCGTGTGTTTCTTCGCTGGGGCCTTCTTGGGCTGCCTGCTCTATGTTATGTGCGTGGGCCACAGGACCACCCACATGCCTGAAAAGAATGGGCGGGACTTCCTGCAGTCCTCAGACACACCCCTGACCCCCAGCAGTGCCAGCCTGCTGTCCGAGGGCGTGCCCCTCACGGAGAAGCGGAACGGGGCGCTCAATGGACACAGCGTCTACGGCAACAGCGGCAGCCACAAGCTACAGGAGTCGGCGGTCAACCAGGCCGTGGAGGTAGACGGCAAGGAGCCGGACGGGCTGGAAGAGACTGCAGAGCAGCTAGAGGAGGAGATGACGTCGGGGATGGACGAGTTTGGAGATCCCAAGATCCCCAAGGCTGCTCCATTGGCTCCATTTGAAGAGAGCTCCATTTGACGAGGAGCTGGTTGTGTGTCTCAGCTCTGTGGCACATGGATTGATCACATGTGTCAGCTAATAGACCCGGGAGTGCCTCTTAACATGTAGAATAACACACATACTCAGCTGTCTGCCCATCAAGAGGGTTCAGGAGGGTGTGGGCTGGGTCTGGCGCTATAGTGGGGGTCTTCTTTTGACCCCCTCAGGCCACCGCCCATGCAGAGCCAGTGGTGTGATGCGACAGCCCTCTGCATCCTGTTTTCTCATAAATCCTTCAGGATGGCTTGAGGCCTGTCACCTCACTTGGGTCAGACCAAAGACACATCATAGATCACGCCTTGAAGTGTGACTTTGCCTCCAAGCCACTCCCTGAGGCCCGGGACCAAAGAGGGCAGAGGGCCAGGTAGCTGAGGGACTAAGGGATGTTGTTAGCCACTGAATCAGGACATGCTCTGCAATTAGGAGAAGAATGTAGCCTTTTTCTCAACGGGACACAGGTGCGCTCACTCTGGATTTCTATTCAGACGGGATAAACTCTTCAGATCACTGAAGTTGCCCACTGTTGCCAGGCACTTGAGAAACATGGGTCTGCTCTGGTCCCTCCTGGTGCCTCTGGTCCCACGCACTCAATAGTCACCAGGAGCTCCATGGCAACGGCAACAGCAGGTCCCCCTGTGGTTTTGGTAAATGCCAGCAAGGGGACGGTGCCTGCAGGACGTTGAATGGCCGAAGCACCTTCAAAACGAGCCAACGGCCCAGACGGGTCACCTGTTCTGCTCACAGCATGAATGGGTTTGGTCTGGTCCTGTGGGGAAAGCCCTGGATATAATTACCTTAAATGTAGACTTTTAATGTGTTTTTTTTTTTTAAACTCCTCTTAAAAGTAAATGACTTGATCTTGAGTGTGGGGAGGGAAACACTAAAAGCACAGCCATTGCTGGGGGTCTGGAGGTTGTCTCTGGGGTACCCCTCCACCCCGACTCGGAATTCATGTCCGAAGTTGTTGCGTAATAAAAACAGAGGAAGGGAAAAGCGCAGTTCTGCTGAGGATGGTAACTGGTGTTGCCTTGATTCCATGGTGGCATGGAGGAAGGCAAGGGAAGCAAAGGGTTGATGATCTCCGGACCCTTTCTGGTGAGGGTGGGTTTGCTGTACTAACACTAGTCTGTTTAAATAAGAAACCATACGAAGAGAGATACGCTCTCCTATGAACTGTATTTATGTGTCTGTCCGAGTCGTGTAACAATGAACTCGGTGGACGATTCTAGTGCACTTGTCTCTTGAATGTGCTGAGCTGGATGTAGATGCATGTCACTGCCATTAGTCTCGGCTTATTGGAATACTATTGCCCCCCCTGTGTCTGTTTAGGCAGGGCGGGGGTGTGGGTACAGAGCCGCCCTTCTCTCTCTCCGGCACAGTGGTAGCACCGACTCACCGGTACGCAGTTAAATGACTCAGCTGGTCATTATGTGAAGCACACGCAGGCTTAGAACCTGGATGCTCGACGGTCCCCTCCTGGTCCAACCTGATTTCCCATCATGCCCTACAAACCTGTGCACGCTTGGGAGGCGTGCATTCCTCATGCATGCCGGTGCCATCATGACATTCTTTGCATCTTTGCTATGGGTGATGTCAGACAGGGCTTTCTGAAACGCTACCGTGCAATTCTTTTTATATTATCTTTATTTATTATTGCCGACAGAGGTGCAGGATGTCAGATTATCAGGAGCTCGTGGACAACAGGTCTTCAGTAGAATCTTGTGCGTACTGAGCCTGGATACTGGACAAGGTCCTCTCTGCACCTCAGGACCTGGAACCTTGGTTATTTTACAGAGGGGACCATTTTAAAGCATTCGTTAAATTATTCTGACATGTACAAAGAAATGCTTATTTTTGAAATGCTTATTATTGTTTCCATTGAGAATAAATACGTCAAATTTCACCAGTTGTTACCTTCTCCTTTCATGTCATTTGTACGAATGAAAGTTTAAAGTTAATTTACATCAGTTTTATTTTTATAATTTATATAAAATGTAAATATGTAAAAATACCGTGTATATGTGGATGACTGTGTGAATGCTGTTTTCATGCTTGTTCTAAAGACTAATAAACTACCTCTTACCGATATCTGGTGTATGTTGCCCTGCCATCTGCTGGGCTGAAGTGTGTACTACAGATATATATTTCAAGACAGAACCTTGCCTGTATTATATTTTTAGCTGTTTTTCTTTAAAGCAAACTTTTCATCCATTTCTTCCCAGTTTGGATCAGGCAACGGTCTTATTTTCAGGCGCATCTCCTCCCAGACGCACAATGCACACATACCGGAGTGTTTGTGTGCCATCAGACACCCGCCCGTTTTCACTCCACGGGCTGTGGGTTGTGTGAAGTAATATAACACACTTGGAAGAGGCTGCCATCTCCACCCACAGACCTGTATGTGTCCGGACTGCAGAGTGATAAGGGCTAGAGGGACCCAGCTGGGTCACCCCGCATTATATGGGACCATTATGAATTCACTGGGTCATCACTGTACAGTGAACTTGGCTTTGACCATGTTAACCCCCTTATAACTCCTGCTAGAAAACCTCTCCATATAGCTTTCATTGATGTTTATTAGACTGCTTTGAGGACAGGTGCAGGGGGCGGCGTGGGTGGCAGAGGCTATCAGATGACTGTGTCTGAATGCGTACTTGTCAGTGTGTACTGCCAGCCTGTTCGTACTGTGTGAATCTGTCTGCAGGCCTGTCCTCTAAGCCTCTGTGCCTTTTTCCCTGAGCGGCATTATTGACCTGGTGGCACATCACTGCCCTCTTCTGGCTGTGCCCTCTGTCTGCGCACCACCTGCGCATACTCTTTCTCCAGCAGTAGCTGCTGCCTGCGCGCCTGCAGCTGATCCCGCCGGGAGCGCAGTGCGTGTGTCCTCTGAATCAGCTGCTGCAGCTCCACCTGCAGGCTCTGGTTTTCTTGGGATACCTGCTGAATTTGGGCCATCATGGATCGTACTGCCTCCTGGGGGGGGGGGGTCAAATGTTAGCGATGGAGCGTCAGTGTGTCGGCACCTCACACGACAGCAGAAATCCGAAGGAAACGCTGGTCTGTTTCCATGTAAGTATGCGCCACTACGTCAGTGAACCATCAGTGGGATGGGCTGCTATGTCAGCAGGACAGCTCAGTTCATCAGTGGGCCATCAGCAGGACATGTTGCTACGTCAGTGAGTCGTCAGAAGGATGCATCACCTTGCTAGTGGGCCGTCAGCAGGATGCAGCACCATGCCAGTGGGCCGCATCACCTTATCAGTGGGCAGTGGTGGGCAGGGTTCTGCTAACCACTAATTGGCGGATTGTTTACACTAACTTTGAAAACTGTTAGCAGACCAGTTAGCATCTACTAAATTTAGTTCTGTTAACTGTAAATCTGTTAACATTTTTTGCAGGTAAATTCAAATAAAATAAAATTTAACAGTTAATGTTTGTAAACCCTAAAACCATACATACTTGTTCCCGTCTATCATGAGCATGTCTGGCATGCTGTTTGCTGACTACTAGAAAACACAAGATGTGATTGGTTGATAACTTGTCAGATTTAAGGTAGTCTGCGCTAATGTGACTGAAGATAAAGTCCATTAAAACTGGGGTACCCTGAACTAAGCGGAGAACAAGGGGCCTGTATCACAAACCTGGCTTCTTGATTAGCCAGATAACTTGTTGGATGCAAGGTACCCTTGTTTAAGTTATCCGGCCGAGCAATAAATCCTGCTTTGTGATACCTGCCCCGGTTGTATTTTCCAAGTTCTGATTGACAGAGCTATTCACCAATAAAGAGCTGAGACCTTCCTAGTTCTGGGTAAACGGCACCATGTTTGTGGTCCCTACAGGGCTGCGCTGAGGGCAAAATGTCGGCATGGGCCAGTTGTCAAATAGGGCTTCTCCAACAAAAATGTTTATATCTCACAAATGGAATATAGGAAGTAATATTCATTGCAGATTTATTCCAGATACACTACATAATCCAACAATACCCAATTGTCTAAATATCCTATGTTAATCATTGTAGTCCGACACATGGGACATTAGTGTTAAACAGGTTAAATTGGTCTCTATGTATTAGGGATGCTCATTTCGGTTAATTTTCCCAACCGACAACCGCCGTTCGTTAACCGAACATTAATCGTTAATTAA
>JAODJW010000015.1:17486773-17505949 GCA_026777045.1 Hyperopisus bebe
TAATACGGGAGGACGGCGGGAAAGAGGGGTAAAATGCGGTAGTTTCCCGGCCAAAACGGGAGACTTGACAGCTATGCTGAAAACCTAAGGATGTCAGATAAATATTATACCTTTTTGAAACAAGAGTAAGCGTACTTCATAAGTTGGTGAAGCACAACATATAAGTGTCAACTTTGGAAAGAGGTGCGCGGCGCTAATTCACTTTCTTTTTTATTATTTCGGTTAGGAATAACACATGAATAACACATGAAACCCAGCGTGTTTTAGGCCATATGACATACATCAGGCCTAGTCACATGTGCTGGCTAACCAGCTATTTCACTCTCACCTACTACTACTGAAGTTGTCACCCAAGGCAATTCTGTGAAACTAACCAGCTACAACTTTTACCTGTTGCAAATAAAACTGAAATCATCTTTACTGTATCCTCCTTCAACAACCCCTTTTTTAACACCGCCATCCCCATTCTTTTCAATTTTCCATCGACTGCAAAATGCAGTTTAGTTTCATGTAAAGCAGGTTTACATGAACATGAAGGTTTACATGAAACATGTGCACAAAGTTGGGTCGTACCATTGGGGAGGGGCCGTCTTTTCATCGATTTACTACAAACATGTGCATTTATTTATGAGAATTTGAAACAATGTGTAAGACAGCTGGAGCAGCCCAGAAACGCCACCGGCGTGCTGTGAAACCTCCCTGATAGCCACTCAGCCCCTGTCTCAATGTGATGTGTGTCTACTGACTGATTTATATTCAGTTTATATTCCGCGTTTCCGAATAGCCACTAACTCAATGTACACCTTCATCATATTTCCAATCTGCAAGAGGCTCTGACATTCTATCCCTAAAAACACATGCATATACAGCTGCCAGTACAAAAATGATTAAGCACATGGAGTACATGACATTAAACTTTTGTTTCACTTATTCAGTTGTTATGACATACATGTGCGCTGCAAGCGGGGATCCCTGGAGGCAGGAAGCGATTGCAAATGTTGAGGTTTAATCATGCAAACAAACTGATACAAGCCAGCTGGCACAGTCCCCAGCAGAGAACGCAAAGCAAACTCAGGTGAATCAAAGGGGGAAGGAAGCCCATAGGTGAAGCAAGACCAGAATTCTCAATGGGAAGAACAATGAGGCACTGGGTTTAGCAAAGAGTACCAAGCGCCAAGAGCGCTGGAAGAATTGCGCTGGGGCGACTCCTGTCATACACCAAACATTGTAACCACCTTCATGTGAAAGGAATAATGTTGACAAGGACCCCGCTTAGTTGGTGCTCACCATGGCCATAAGCACCCACAAGTCTTGTCTTTTATGAGATGCTCTGATGCAGTCGCCTGGCCATAGTGATTTGCCCCTTTTCAAAGTCAGTCAGATCTTTACCCCTGTACGTTTCTTCTGCATTCAACATGTTGACGCGTACCGAATGTTAGCTTACCGACAAATATTATCCCAGACTTTGGGAAGCACCATTTTTACGAGTCAATGTTATTTGCTTCATGTGAGGCTGGTCATAATGTTTTGGCTCATCGGTGTAAACAGTAACAAAAAATCTGTAGAACTATCTGAAAAATCACATATACTGAACATACACTACCAACATTTTTTGCACAGCACAGGTTTTTACCACTTTTCCATTTATTTCATAAACTACAGATTTTAAAATCTTTTTAAGTATTGGAAGGTTGAGTGAACAATTATAAATGAAAATGTAAGTCAAATAAAATAAGATGCCTTTATAACATGGAAAGATTATGTAACAGCACATGTCTAATGTCCTATTAACTGCTTGTGTGGCGATGGCGTTGTCAAATTCTATAGGCTGTCCTTTAACTGTAAATGCAATAGTCAACTATGTCATCCCATAAAACAGAGCAGTATTTAATGTCCCTTTTACAAAGAATGCCTTGAATTTTCTCTGCTTTTATAACAGGTTCCTTCGATGAATCATAGGGATGACATTTTCTTACTAATAAAGCTACTCAAATGGTACTCAAACATACTGTAAATATGTTTCTTAGCAAAGAATTTTTGAATGTATTTTTGATAAATATTAAGTGAATAACATGCCAATATAGAAAATCTCATTGTGTGCAAAAACCTTTGACTGGTGGTGTATCAGGTGTCTAATTTCAAATATATTCTGCAGACATGAGCCAAATGTCAGCATTTCTGTATCATTAAATGTGATACAGAAGATGTACTTACAGAGTAATCATAATCATGCGTGATGCAAGCACAAGCTGGCTAATGGTCAGCTTCCTCATATTTCAAGCCCTGAAGTAATTCTTCCAGCCAGTGCCAAACAGCTATTCCTTTCCACAGGAACAGTAAAGTGGAAATTTAAGAGCAGCAAAGTCAACATGTAGAAAAAGGGATTCAGGGAGGCCTGCCTACAGGCTGAATTCATCTTGTGTAATGTTTTCTTTCGCAAATGAACAAAAGATGTCTAATGTGTGTGGTGATCCTTGTGCTGTGGATAACACTGTAAATAAAGCATTAAGATGCTTTAGAGACATTCAAGGAAAATAAATGATTTATGACCACTCATGAACATAAAATGCAGAAAAAAGCCATAGAGAAACTTAATACAGGCACCTTTTCATTGGGTTGTGTTAGTTGTGTTAGGTCATTAGAGAAGAATGATTGGGCTGACATTAAAAATCCTGGCTGTGCCCAGATACAGAAGACAATGCAATAGGTCAGAGCATGCTTAATTAGTCTGGCTGACTCACGTTGAGAATAGCTTTACAAAGGCAGTATGATTCAGACTGAAAAAATTATCTGTCCGGCTGGGCTGCTATTAAACATTTTGTCAAGGCAAAACAGAGCAGCGGGACAATGGGTTCAGGAAAAGGCAATAGAGAGATGATGTCCTTTGATCCCTAGGGGAAAATTTACATTAACTGGTGGGGCACATAAACTGCACAGATAAACACAGCGCAACAAAAAACTGTGAAAACAATGCAGTGTAAACAGTCCGGTGCGGCATGTAAAGCTAATGGTTGATGTATGTGTAATTTATTCAGCCAAAGGCTTTTTATAAGTGAAATGCTGTGCTGACATGTGCCGTGCCTCCCTCTGGATGGTGACTGGTCTTGGGGGCTCCCAGTTACGCCACATGATCAATTACCAGCTCCTTTGTCTTGCTGATATTGAGCTGAAGGTCAATCTTCCAGCACTACAAGACAAAGTAGTGTTATAGTTTAGCACAAGCATTTATTAAAAGTACTGCTGAGTAATGCAAAAATACTGAAGCGATAATGTCAATTGTGACAGGGGAAGGCTCTAGAAAGGAGAAAAAAATCAATCCGGAACCTGAGGAGTTCAACACTAAGAAAGGAACCAACACGTATCTTTAACTACCAAAGCTGGTTCCTGCAGGGGGGCATCCAAGGGCCATGGAGACCCTAACAGATTTAGGGAGCCCAGCATTTTACAGCAGCCCATGAATATGTAAAATTATATAACGTAAGGGGGGTGGCCCCAAGGTGACATTTTGTCAGGGGGCCCATAATGTCAGGTACTCCTCTGGGTTCCTACACAGGTTATGTAAGACATGACATAGGATTTCAATTAGAAGATGTTTAACACTGACAAACACATTCCGCAGGAGTAAAAATAAAATGCAGATCAACGAGTATTATTAAAAGTACTGTTATTTCTACTGAGACGACAAGAAATGTTAAAATCCTGAATAAATCACATATTGAAATGCTGAATTTTAGGCAGCAGTTAACTGAGAATGTTTTTATTACCAATAATACCAGTGATTAGATGGAGATTAGTATGCACCACATCATGGTGGCTCTGTGGGCAGAAGGGAGACTCACACTTTCAAAGCTGCGAGTTTAAATCCTGACCTTGTTCCCTGTGCAGAGTTTGCATGTTCTCACATTGTTGCGTGGGTTTCCTTTGGGTACCAAATTCCTCCCGCAGTCAAAAGGCATATAGTTATGCAAACTGAATAGCCCACAGTGTACGACTGTGTGTGTGTACTGCGATGGGCTGGCATTTCAGTCGGGAATGTGGTGTGTACTGCGATGGGCTGGCAGTTCAGTCGGGAATGTGGTGTGTACTGCGATGGGCTGGCATTTCAGTCGGGAATGTGGTGTGTACTGCGATGGGCTGGCATTTCAGTCGGGAATGTGGTGTGTGGCTCAGTGGGTTTGAATCCCAAGACCTGGATAACGATGCTGTCATTAGGCCCTCAATCAAGGCCCTTAACTCCCAGCTCCAGGGCTGCTGCATGCTGGCTGACCCTGAGCTGTGACCCCCAAGCTTGCTCACACTTGTAGGTGCGTCTCATGGAGAGCAAGATGGGGAAGGCGAGAAGGGAATTCCGGGAATTCCCCATATGGATTAGTAAGGTATGTCCATCCTATTTGCCGGGTGTGTCCTGCCATGTGACCAGTGTGAACCCTGAGGTTCAGGCTCACCTTACACTAGATAAATGATATGAAAATGAGATAGATGGTCTGCCAGTCTAGCTAAAGTGCATCCTGCATTCAATACTTAGCTCCAAACTTTGTGTTCCACCAAACATCCGTTGTCTATATGTGTGCTTAAATGACTGATCTCCCCTTTGCTTTGATGAGGTATGCTGTTGGTTGGGTGGTGACTGAAATTTGATTGGACCGTCTTTCTGGGTGTTTGATCCTAGGTCTCCTGCTTTCATAAGAAACACCTATATCTCACAGAAAAACATGAGTGTCATTGCAATCAGCCTATACACTGTACCTTCTCCTTTTATCCAGACAACCAGGATCCAATACAATACAGCTGCAAGCCTGATGTCGTACAAGTAAATGCAATATGGTAACAGCAAAAGCAAGGAACAAGCAAGCAAGGACTACAAAATGAATAATGACAAGGCTTGCTGTCTGGGTAGAGAGCCATAATCACCAGCATGTAGGAAATTGCTACACAGTAACTCTTTGTGTTGTATAGTATTCATACTTTAGACACAGGTTCACAGGTTTACAGTGTCTTGGATATTTTGTTGAAATTTTATTGAGATTTTATATTGCACGGCAGTATCAATTTACGTAATTTCAAAAGGTTCTGAAATCTAAATTTTTCTTAATTTACTAGACCTACCACCGATACTCAAAACTCAATACTGAAATGTGCAATGCTATTGAAAATCAAGGAAGTTGCTTGTTGTGTGCCTTTCAGTAATTGGGTTTGACGGGCAGTCATTCTCCTTTGAAGGCTTTCCTTACTTAAGAGTAGAATAATGAAATTGCAAAACAGTGAATACCATCTGGAAGTCTTAGTATGGAGGTGCTAGGCACCATAAAAAAAGCACCAAATAAAGGACACCTTTAGCTGAGCCTTCCTGATCTATTCATTATTGTGAAAAAGCTGGTTGAACAACATCTGAGAGACCTGTGAGATGCTGGTATCACCTGTGAGATTTGTGTGTGTATCCTGGCAAGTACTGAATAGAAAAGTAAGACGGGACTCCTTGTGGTTTATATTTGTTAAACCTACATGACATTGAGGAAATCTTCTCTACCCTCTTTTTAAAAATGGACAGGGGCCCTCAAGGCAGGCTATCTCCAAACAGAAAGAGGACAGGAGACAGCTGCTATAATCCCTCAGGGCAGTTCAACTACATGCCACAAGATGTCACAAATGCTCCGACATTTTAACAGTCAAAGAAAAAATATGTTTGTCTTACTTCAGAAAAAAGCCTCGTTTTTTTTTTTACTTCAGAAAAAAACATGCTTGCCTCAGTTTTTTTCCCCATCGATGTGCTGCTCTAGGGGGGCATGCATCATGTCTAATAAATGTTTGAAAATGACAGACATTACTTTTATATTCCTTTATAAAATTTGTTGGACTATTCTGTCCAATCCTCTGCTTGCAACTGATCCAGCCAATCAATCCGAATCAGAATTGGAATCAGATTTATTGATTACGTATGTTTATGATTGCGGCCAGTTGTATCTCTCAAACTATACTGACTGCATACAGACAATATACAGACAAATAAGATATCATTTACAGACAATAAACAATATACAAGCAATATACAATAAAATGTAAATAAGCTACAGAGGCAGTCCTGTGACCTTTCCTGGGACAAAGTTGCTTTCAGTGAAAAGTTGTAAAGGACTGAAAAATTCTGTGTGAATAACACACTGTGAAACGACACCGTTATGACTGTCCTCAAGGGTACCTTGTTCTAACTTCGTCCTTATCGCTAGATCACAGCTGATCCTGCTATTTCTGCCTGCCTTTGGGACGACACCAAGGTGTGGGTTGAATTTGTCTCACATGGAAGCTTCAGCCAAAGGTTCTCAGTGAAACCTTGGCTGCTCATCCGGGTCATCCTGGCCAATCTGGCCTCCTCCTCATGTTCTGAATCCAACTCTCTACCAACTGATAGTACAGCCCCAGCCTTCACCTGAGTGTATCATACACATCACTTCAATTTACATGACAGGACTGCAAGGTGAACAATTGATCTCTGAGTGTTTTGGTACCATGTGAGCACCCTTATGTAAACATGGCGTTTGCTATGGACAGTCCTTGACTCACACAGAAGTCCAACAACAGTTTCGGTAGGGGCAGCCATTATAGTGATTCTAAGAGTTTCATTAAGAGGCAATCTATCTGTGATATGGTTGCTTCCCTTTGCCCTACTGTCCCCATATCATAATCCACATATAGCAGACTCCAATTCCCACAATGCCTTGTGGCCTCTTTCTGTTCCCCATTTTGATACCCACCTGTTTCTATTCCCTTGTTTACCTTGATTGTTTTATTTTGCTCAGTTGTGTCTTGCTTCCCTGCTTTATTTAGCCTCGATCTACCCAGTCCTTCCTTGTGAGATTGTCAGTTTTTTTATCTTGCATTTGAGTGTTTATTTTTGTCCTTATGTTTTTTTTTTTACCTTTGCTTCTGCCTGTAGCCCTTTTGCCTTATAGCCATGCCTGCTTGATTTTGATTGTTACCTGTTTTTCACTAACTACATGCCTTATGCTTTGGTCCTTTCAATCATCGGCCTTCCAATTTTGACCCTCGTCTGTTTTTGCCCCTGTTTTTGCCTTTAATTCTACCTACTTTGGTTCATAGCATTAAACCCCTTTCTCTTATGTGCCCCATGTCCGTGGCACCCCCTGCATACTCTGCATACATGCAGTGCTTGTATAGTGCATGAACACTAAGTTAGTCATATACACACAATATAAGCCAAATAGCTGCTAAATCGATTAGCTTTTAGCTTGCTTATTTCAGACAACTTTCATTAAGGTAGCAGACCACGCCATGAATGCAATTATCGCGCTGCAAGCCATTCTCTGCTAACAATGCTCTGCTTGCATTGTTTGAAAATCATTTGATGGGAAACCACTAATTTATTCTTAGTTTCTTTGTTCCTTCTGTCTTGGTCAACTGAATGGCCTCACTAATTGACAATTGTCCTTTAAAAACATATCACACAGTGACAGATTGCTTCTATTCTGTGGTTGTTAATGTTAATTTCTAGGTGTGCATTTTTACGTTTTACCAAGTAAAAGTTTTTAAACTAGAGCCTCCCTAAAACAACCCGACGATCAGGACTGGTGGGGATATGGACAGTGTTTAAAAAGTAAAGGGACACGATATATGTAAGTTGTATATGAAGCTCGCTACTTCATATACTGTCACCACGTTAAATTGAGTTGATTCACCAGGACTGGAACCTACATCACTGTCCTTTAGACAGCTAACTACTTCATTGGAAAAATCAACCTTGTGTTGGATATTATGTCAGCGTCCCTCAAAAACAATCTATAATTTCCTTCCTGTTTTCCCTGTGTCACATGGGTACTCTGATTTTCTCCTGCAGCTCAATGACAGCCCAGTGTCTCTAAATTGCCAGTAGTCTGTGTTTGTGCCCTGTGATGCACTGGCATCCTGACCCGGGTGTCGCCCAGCCTTGATTGTACCCTGTGATGCACTGGCATCCTGTCTCAGGTGTCACCCAGCCTTGATTGTACCCTATGATGCACTGGCATCCTGACCCGGGTGTCACCCAGCCTTGATTGTACCCTGTGATGCACTGGCATCCTGTCTCAGGTGTCACCCAGCCTTGATTGTACCCTAAGATGCACTGGCATCCTGACCCGGGTGTCACCCAGCCTTGATTGTGCCCTATGATGCACTGGCATCCTGACCCGGGTGTCACCCAGCCTTGATTGTGCCCTGTTCTTCCAGGGATTCCCCCCGGTGGACTAACAAAACCTGACATCACTGAAATGCCATGCCAAATAAGTGGTATGGAGTTTGGATGGATCACACTTTCATCTAAAAATGATCAAATTTAAAGAACCTAGGTACCCAAAAATTTGACTTCTTTCACAAAGAAATATATGAGCCAAAGTCACAGTGAAATAACTTTTTTGTATCACATGTTCTACATACCATTATAAGTGAAATGGTCCCCTTTCAGTCATGACTGACTGCCTGACATTTTTCCTGGGGCAATCTCTGTGGTGACAAGTTGCCAGGTAGCTTTAGAGGATAGTGTGACCGTGCACATGCTCCACTTTTTTTAATTAGGACAAGCTGGGGACTGATACTCGAAAAATTGTCCCAGCTGTGATTTGTCTGCAGGTGGGAAAGACGCCACATTATTGTGCACCAGCGGGCAGTTCTGTGAATTAACAAAATATCATTGCAAATACCTTATCTTACCTTACCAGCTACAACATGCAAAAACTTGAGAAGCTTGGCTTTCTGAGCAGTGCATGCCTCTGTTTCAGATTTCAAAGCTTAGCCTGAGGGCCTGAAACGTCCCCTAGACTGTCCCATAAAAGCCAAAAACTGAGGCAACGAAGGCACTTCATACTCTCTACTTCCTCCTAAATCCTGCCGATGGTGATGAAAGGGTTGTGCAGAGAGGACTTTATAATAATGTCATATATAAATTCCCTTCCAAAAGTAAACACAATTCCTACGTTATATAAAATTTGTGCAATACCAAGCATGCATGTTACCGTGATGCAGTCCTGAATAAGTGTTACGGAAAATGGATCGATCGATGCATGAATATTATGAACGTTTAATATTTTATTTAAATCAAAGCAGATTTAACAAATAGTTAAAAAAAAGTTGGGACAAAGTTGGGACAAATGGTACCAAGAAGAACAAGTGTAATGATATTTGGTCGATCTATGACCCCTTGGCCGCTTGCCTGGTGCAGGTTTTGCCAGGTTTTGGTGTATTTGTTCAAGAACCTCAGGGATCACAGAGCAATTAGACTCTCAGTAGGAGTCTAGTCAGGGGGCTAATCAAGGACATTCACTCGCTTGCTCTTTAGTCATTGAAGTGTAGCTTCTACTTTCTGTCATTGTCCTGCTGATGAATGTGAATACTAACCCTGTCCTAAGCTGAGCAGAATAAGGTTTCTGTCATATTTCCCTCTACTTGGTCCCTCTCTTTTTGTTGCAACAAGCTTATTCTCTGAGTGGGTGAATAAGGCTGTTTCATTATGAATATCTAATACATTTGAACATTGATGATAATTGGAATATACTATTTAAAACTGAGAGGTTAGGCAATAAATCATGCTTTGTGAGCCTGGAACAAATGTAATATAAATGCCTGATTCAGTTATCCATATTTCAGATGCCTCACCAATTTTTGCTAGCCTGTGTATTTTCTATAAGACAAGAAAGGCTTGTTAATTTTAATATGTACAACTCAGAAAGAATAATTTGCACACTATCCCTTTAAAACACACACACACACACACACACACACACACACACACACACACACACACACACACAGAGACTACAAATGCACTGCTTTCTAGAATGGGAGCTGTGAAAATGGCAGTGTGGTAATTAGGTAGAGGCAAATGTCCTTGGCGTAAAATCACAAGCAATTAACTACTTGATTTGAAAAAGGTTCATCTGCGAAGATGACGGAAAGGAGCACCAAGAGGATCGTCACATCCGATGGCGTCTTGGCCTGGATACCCTGTATCCCCTGCATCTGCTACCCACCAAGAGAACACTGCCACAAAGCCCGAATCTCCAGGATGTCTGGCTGTTGTGGAAGGGATTGGTGTCAAAGACTTGGAAATGGTACAAGACTTGTTTTGTGACGTGAGAGATTTCTGTAAGACACGGAGGCATCGCCATGCCAGTGGACCGAGGCACAGAGGGAACACAGCCCAGCAGGGATGGCTGGTGACAATGTGTGAATGACCCCTAGAGGGCAGTTAGTTATAACTGCCAGGTGGAGACAATTAACTCGGCTGTCCCTGGGCTTTTAAAGAGCACCACCCCAGCAAAGGGGAGGAGGAGAGGTGGACTCTTTGCTGTGTGACCGAGAGCAAAGGCTGTCTACATGCCCGTCTCTCCCCACGAGGTGTGCATGAAGACACCACAACCACCACAGACTGGCCAGCATTGAGGACAGCAGGAACACCACAGACTTCCCCTCTGCCGCCACCACCCCCACTATCTTAGCTACACCGTATATAAACACAGCCCTTCTGGGGACTAAATGGCCCCCTCAGTCACTAGGTCCTCTCTGAACATGATAGCACTAATTGCTGCACTTTCTGTGTTGATCTGTGCTCTTTATATACACTGCACAATTATAAGATTGTCTATGTACAGCTTTTATGCTGCCCATGTAATGAGTTGTTAGTGCTGTCACTGTTCTTGTATAATATCATATACTTTTTAACCTACCCACTATCTGATTATTGTCCTGCATTTCCTGAGTTTGAGCTCAGGGTATAAAGATCCCATTGGGCCAGTGACACTACTGGCTTCACATGAAAATGAACCAGAAATTTAAAACTTGATGATGCCTCATCAAAGTTGAAGAATTGTGCCACATGAGCTAAAATATTCAGAATAACCATGCAGTTCTATTTGTGAAAATGTTAGAATGCTTTTAAAAATCAAAGATGTTGCACTCTTGGTTGGCTTTTCATAACTACAGATTGCATAACTCTCAGGGTTATCTTAGTCGTTGATGGACAGAGGCTTGAAGGACTATAAAGCAATTTAGAAATATGGAAAGAAACAATCAAATACACCCTGAATTATAATATATGCAACATGCAGTAAGTCTAATTGATCAGAAGGAGCTTTGAATTAGAACAATTAAAACACTGTTCATTCACCTTCTAAACCCACTTATTATACAGAGCGTCAAAGTGACCCAGGAGCCTATTCCAGCACATTCATGACAGGATGGCAATCCATCACAGGACCATTTAGAGACACTGGTCCTCTTAAACCATGCTTCTTTGTCTGTGGGAGGAAACCTGAGAGCCCCACATACACTGAACAGCGGGATCCTGTCCAGAAGGTATCACTTAACAGTTATAAACAGTTCTAGTTTTGTGTGATACAACCAGCTCCCAGCCCCATTTGATGGACCACTCTCAAACTCCGCTGAAGACTTTAATTAGGCCTTGACTTATTTTAAGTCTTAGCTGTCACATTCTTCCTAGATCCTGGAATTTCGATGAAATATTCTCTGTGGCGTTGACTGATTTTTTTCTATAGTGCATTTTTTGTTTAAGAGTAACTTCAGTGCTAGAGTCTTGCACATTTCATTGGATCATTTCTTAAACACAAGGACGCCTATACAGTGTCTCCATGGGTTACGATGGGGTTATGTTCCAATAAACCTACCGTAAGGTGAAAATGCAATTTAATACAGTACACCTAACCTAACAAACATCATAGCCTAACCTACCTTAAAAACATGCTTAGAAGGCTTACATTAGCCTACAGCTGGGCAAAATAGTTAATGCTAAGGTTATTTTATAATAAAATGTTTAATATCTCATGTCATTTATTGAATACTGTGTTGAAAGTGAAAAATATATACCGTTTATTATAAAGTTGAAATATCATAACATGAACCATATATACTGGGCATATACACACATGCACTCGCACACACACCAGGGACAATCTGAAGACACCAATTAGCTTAGCTGTTTGATTTTTGAGGACACAGAAGAACCATGAGGAACATAGGGAGAGCAGTAGGAGAGCATGTGGACTGCACACGCGCCTGCGCGCACACACACACACACACACACACACACACACACACACAGTGGGGGCGGGAATCAGACCCTCAGCCCAGGAGGTGTGAGCGCTACTTACCAAGCTGCCATCTACTCACTAATTTTATAACCCAGCCCCAAAATGCAGCCAGTTTTGTTTTTGAAAACGAAAGCCAGATAAAAGACGAATGCAGCCTGCAACCATAGTAACGAAAGAAGTCACTCAATCTCTTTCTCTCTGATTTTCACTCTCTCTCCTGTTCCTGTTGATTCACAGTGCCGAATCCTGCAGTCTGATTGGCAGAGCCGTGCGGCAGTGAAAGCGATAAAACATGCTGGGGATCCGTGTCTAGCTTCTGAAAACCTCTTTCACACACAATTAAACTGCCAGTGGCTCAAGGTTTGAGGCTGTTCTCTGTTTCCAAATGATCAGAGAAAACGTGTTTGCTTATCTTCCCATTGCGGCCTCGATATCACAGGACAAGGGCATGGAACCTGTCTAATGCTGTGATAAGATACACAGAAGGGGAGCTTTTTATTGTTACAGGATACCCCGAGGCAGGCCACACCTATAAACACTTCAGATGCATAGGAGTATTTTAAAATGCCTTTGGGTGACTGTTTAACTGCCTGCTGAAGGCCAGGACTCTTCATTAGTTACAAAGCTTTACTCCTCTTTGCTTATGCTTCAGGCTGTGAATAACAGAATTGTCACTATGAAGGTCAGACACCAGAGCAATTGAAGACCCAGCACCAAAGACCATCAATAGGGCTTAATTTCCTTTCAGGGATATTCCTTATACCCCAAATATTCTCCGCTGTGACAACACTAGCATCAATATTATGGAGCTGCATCACAAATAAATTCAATGGCAGGAAAAATAAATATTTCTTTACTTTAGAAAATGATGCATTGGAACAGCTTAGTTAAGCAATTCTGTAGTGTTTCATTGACGTCTGAGACTGCTTGGCTATGGTCCACACACTTATTAAGGGGGCTTTATGTATGTAGAGTATTTCATTACCGCTTCGGGTTGTTGGCAGTTCCTCACCTGGACCAAACTTAAAAACAAACCATAATTACAGATTGAAAAAAACTGATGGAATTATCATTAGGTAAACTGGAGAATTGCACTGCTATCTGTCATTAATATACTAGTTCAAATGTTTAGACTTTCATTTCTAAATTTGCTCTCTAGTTTTTGTAAACTGACATGACACCTGTAAGAAGAAAAACATGAACGCTGGAGTATCACAAGTACTCATCATGTCTATATAAACAGTACTGCTTCAAAATCCCACATGAATTCCCTTAAAAAGAAAGTTCATCCATCCATCCATCCTCTACCGCTTTTCCAGGTTGGGTAACGGGGCAGCAGTCTAAGCAGGGAAACCCAGACTTCCCTCTCCCTGGCCACTTCCTCCAGCTCCTCCAGGGGAATCCCAAGTTTTCCCAGGCCACCAGAGAATCATAGTCCCTCCAGCGTGTCCTGGGTCTTCCCTGGGGCCTATAATTCCGATTTTGTTTTTCAGACTGAGGTCGCATTGCAAAAAATCAGACCTGTATCCGATTTATGACCACATACTGAAATGGCCCAATTCGGAACTGAAAAAATCTGATTCCATGTGACTGTTCACATTGTCATGAAAAAATGCGATCTGAGTCCCATATGAGCAAAAAAATCAGATTTGGGCCACATTTATCCTGCAGTGTGAACGTAGCCTAAGGGAAAGCCCAGACACCTTGCGGAGGAAACTCATTTCAGCCGCTTGTATTCACCACCTCGTTTTTTCGGTCACTACCCACAGCTCGTGACCATAGGTGAGGGTAGGAACATAGATCGACTGGTAAATCGAGAGCTTTGCCTTTTGGCTCAGCTCCTTCTTCACCACGACAGACCGATGCAGCGCCCGCATCACTGCTGACGCTGACGCCTGTCAATCTCCCGCTCCATCCTTCCCTCACTCGTGAACAAGACCACGAGATACTTAAACGCCTCCACTTGGTAATATGAAAGTTAGTCCTTTTAAATCAAGTTTTCCTTGATTTGTAGCTGCATAATGCTGTGTGCCTTGCTTGGAGAAAGCTTGGCTAGCAAGAAGTGCCTCAAAATTATGTATTGAAAGAATTCATTTGACAGAACAAAGGTAAAATTGTTACCTTGCATAAGATATAATTCTCTATTGGTTATTTCCAATGATGCAGTTCCAACATGAGCTTAATTAGTTTCCAAAGCTAACTTGTCTTCTTCGTCCTGTCAGCCAGAATTAATTTAGGATACAGAAATACCAAATTTTGAGCCCATTATGCTTTTCTGCTGTTAATTAATGCCAACTGTGTCTCAGCTGTCTTCTGACTTCCTAGCATGAATGATAACAAAGGTACTTTAATTAGCAAGTAACACACTATTGGGGTTTCTGTAAGGTGATTGTCATAAAATGAGCTTGATGCAAACTGCTTTATTGTAAATGTAACAGTTGCTGCTGCATTTAAAAAAATGAAATGTTTGCATGCTTATTATCTTATTTGTTAAGTGTCTTACACTATAGGCAGCACCACCAACCAATAAACACAGACCCCCCCAAGACACAGTGATTGAAATATTAGTCTAGTAACACTTCACTCAAAGCTCTCATCTATAATGCATTATAAACACCTTCGTAATGTATTACAAAGAATCTATAATGCAATATCCTCCTAAGACCCCACCCATTCATTTATGTCCATTGTGGTGGACATTTTGTTTTTGCATCTATCTTTTCACTGATGTTAGGAAATGTATTTATTCCTGTTGTACACTAAAGAGGACATGCTGTCAAATTAAAAATAAAAATAAATTAGAAAATCTAAATAGATGTCTTATTTCCTCCAAAGACAAATATCCTAAAATTGAAGGACACTTTTTTCCTTGGGTCTCAGGAGGATATAATGGTCCATGTAAAGCATTACAGCATCTTCTATTGACATAAGGAATTATAGCGCTGATTATAATACTTCATAAGCTCAAATGAAGCTTTCTTCTATAATGCTCTATAGATCCCGATATAATGCATTATAATGGTTGGTATAAGAATTAATAAAACATTCCAGCATCTCCTGTTGCTAGCCATAAGGAATTACAGTGTTGATTACAATACTTCAAAAGCTCCAATTAAGCGCTCATCTAATAATGCACAATAAATACCTTCATAGTGCTTTATAAAGCATCCATACTGCATTATAATGGTTGGTGTAAGAATTATGGATGCTTTCTACTGCATTAGAAAGGGAGAAGGGGAGGTCTACCTTATGGAGTGGCTTCTGACTGCATAATTCTTTTAGCTTGAACTGGCAGTTGCTGGTCTTGAAGGATAAGTATTATGGCATGAAACATGAGTCAGGAATTTTCCTAAAGTACCTTCAGTTTAAAATGATGATGAATGTGTTCTATTTCAGAGCTGGTTGGTTCAGTCATGTGACAGCTGATTCTTCCATCACAAACCTGACAGCAGTGGTGGTGACTAGTGCAGCCAGGTTACTGGATTGGTGTAGCTGACTGGTGTATTTTGGGAACATGACGATGGCTTGTGTTTCACCAGTTTCACTTTTCAGCTTAATCATTGCACAAACATGTCCAAAGAGAGAAACTGAAGTAAACTGCTCATCTTAAAATCAAACCAAGTAGGAAAAGTAGAAAACAGCTGCAGAATTTTGGATGATGATCAGCATTGGCAAGTCTTTTTTAAACTGTCGTGTTATCTGGTTTCACAAACTTTGACCATAAGCCAGTTGTGGTTTTGGGGATGGAGGGCATGGTGGTGCAGTGGTGCAGTGGTTAACACTTCTGCCTCACACCTCTGGGGCGATGGTGGCGCAGGAGTGTACGTGATTGAGAGCGTGAATGGGTGAATGTGAGGCATGTATTGTAAAGCGCTTTGAGTACTCGTAGGAGTAGAAATTGACCCATTTACCTGGGTTTGAGTCTCTGCCTGGGACATACAGTATGTGTGGAGAATTTGCATGTCATCGTGGGGTTTCTTCTGGACACTCCAGTTTCCCCCCCACAGTCCAAAGACATGCTGAGGCTAATTGGAGTAACTAAATTGCCCATAGGTGTGAATGGTGTGTGAGTGTGCCCTGCTATGGGCTGGCCCCCCATCCTGGGTTGTTCCCCGTAGCTTCCGGGATAGGCTTTGGATCCCCCACAACCCAAAAAGGATAAGCAGTTTGGAAAATGAATGGATGGTTTTGGGGACATATTGATATGAGTGCCTTTTCTCTAAGATCTATGTTCTGATTAGTAGTTGAATTTTACTGACTTTATTTTTGTTCAAGTTTTTTGTGATATGTATGTTTGGAACGTAACAGTAAAAATAATACATTTTCAAAAACATAGCGGGTTAACAAATACAAATAAATGCTTTACTGGCTGCATTCAGCTAATTGAATTTAAATTAATTAATTAATGGCTACCTGTTTCAGATTTCCCCGCGACCCGATAGGATAAAGCGGGTTGGAAAATGGATGGATGGATGGATGTTTCAGATTTAGGACAGTTAAGCAAGTAAAAATACATTTTTAAGTACTAATATTGTAGTTTAGCCTCAAGGAGACATTTAAAGCAAATAAAGTTATGTTAAGTTATAACAATTTTGTACCTTTCTATTAAAAAGTAATTGTGCCTCAGTACAAGGGCGTATCTTTTGGTTGAACATTGGGTGGGGTGGTTGAGGTCTCCACCCATCTAAGGGGGTTTTGATTATTGATTATTGGGGGGGATTACACCCCCCGTATTTTACACCCATACCTCAGTATTTGTTGAGAACTGTGTTGATTTTAACCTCTTATAATTCATATGGTATCAGCTGCAATGTGGCCTAAGATTTCAATTATGCCAAATTAACACACAGCTTGATCTGAGACAAATCTATATTCCACAGAGTCTGTGAAGATCAGATCAAGGCTGGGAAACCCCACACTGCAAAGGAACATTGAAATACAAAGACCCGCATGTGTCCTGCCCCATCGTCCGCTCCTTCCGTGTGCCATGCCCCCTCGTTAACCCTGTGTGAATTCCCTGTGTTTACCAGCTGTTCCTGATTGTTGTCATTAACCCTCTGTATTTAGTCCGCGTTTCCGTTTGTTTCCCCAGTCCGGTCATTGTATTGTCAGTCTGCCTTACTGCTTGTTCGTGCTACTTTCATTAAACCCCGCGTTTCTGCGATCCTATGTCTCCCGGCTTATGCTTCCCCAGTCAGCGTCATGACACATGTGTGCTAGTACCCAGTGCTAAGGTTATGCATCAGTCAAACTTCAAGCTGCCAAAGGTTTAGAAACAAACATAAACATATTGCTTATTCTAGGTCATGCATGACATGCTCACTCCTTTCTTCTTCCCAGGGCCAACAGGAGTTTGACATGACCATCAAGATTGACAACCGGGAGCCAGCATTTGCTGGAGCTGTGAGCTATGGACAACTTGAGGACACCTTCAGCCAATTAACTGTCCTTCCCTTCAGACTAAAACCAAGTTAAATAGCTCATTAGGGGCCTCCTGTCACATGCGTCAACATATTTGCAAGTATTTAAACCCCACTGCAACTCAGATGTAGGTTGATTGCAAAGTTCAAATTTAGCATAGCGACTTGGAGTCATTTACGAAATGCCAAGCAGGATTTGGGAAGTAGTATTTGCTATCTGTGCAGACTTTGTGTGAACTTCACAGAGCAGGAATTCGCCAGTGGTTTTTGCGAGACTTACTTGCTGCATCTGCATTCAGCATCGCCCAGCTGGGACTCTGACAGCTCGCCACTGACACGGCATTCATCACTTGACAGAGTTTCCCCCACTAGGCAGAGTGTCTGTCTAACCGCCTGCCTCTCCCTCACTCTCACCGTGTCCCTCTTCTCCTCTCTCCCTTTTTTCATTTATTATTTTCCTCATTCTCTGCCTGTCTCCCCATTCTGCCTCCTGCCTCCATCTGACCTCCCACACAGTGTAGCTCTTACTCTACAGTCCTCCACCTCTTCTTTTCTCAGACACTCTTTTTTATCCCACAACAAGCATTTTGATTCAAATAAACCCTATTCTCAATAATGATACGGTGGATCCACTGCTGGTCTATATTGCAGGGTACTGCAAATAAATAGAGGGTCACCAAACATTTATCGTGCCAATATCTGCTTTTTATCTTGCCTCCTTTGTTCCTGACTAGTTTCTCATGCTACATTTCTCTCTCTTCATTTATGACGATCGCTTCATCATTCTCTTGTCTCTGCCTTCTGCTGCCCCCTCCCTTTCCCCTGCCATATCACTTCCTCAGAGTTTTTGCTGTGACATCATAGGAGGAGTGGCCTATCATGCCGCAGTTTTACAGTTTATTGGTCCCCTATAGTCTGTCATTGGTCTTGGAAGGGCACAGCCGAGTAGGACATGAAATACGGCTGTGCTTAAATTACTTTTGCTGCACATCCAGCTCTAGTAATTAGGACATAGATCTTAGAGAAAAGGCCGCATATCAATAGTATCCACAAAATTTTGGCTGTTCTTCTCTATAATAACAAAATTCATAGTGTAATCTGCACAAAAGCATAGTATGAAGACTGCATAACCTCCCCTATATTCACTGTTTTGTACAGATATTTAAAAAAACATGTTGCATTGTCAGGTGTTCAGCTCCTTGTAACACATTGTCAGGTTTTAAATTATAGAAATGCTATTCGGCATGCCACAACAGAACAGCAAGAAGTGATAAAAGGCACTTTTTTAACATATTTAAAGTTCTATTGTGCATCTTTTAAATAAGGCATAGAGTCAAAATTTAATGTTGTTCTCAATCATGAAAATACTTCAGGTAAAAATTTGACTAGCATAGCATTTTATCATTCGAAATATTCACAAAACTCCGGGTCAAATGGATCATGTGGGCAAAGCCAAACAGGAGGTGTTATTTACAATTGCTTAACGTGCTCTCAGTGTGCTAATAATATAGTATATACTTATGGTATATACTTAAAACTCCCGGGGAAATAAACAATCCTGTCTTTTTCCAGCATAAATGTTTTGCAGGAAGAGGCGCATTCTGAGTTCCTGCAAAAGGAGACAGACAAACAGCGGCGCATCTGGGAGATACATGCCGCCTAATGCCCCC
>JAODJW010000015.1:17506103-17522439 GCA_026777045.1 Hyperopisus bebe
GGGGGGGGGGGGGGGGGGGGGGGGGGGGGGGGGGGGGGGGCTGGTATTTTATGGGAGTGCTTTGCAACTGGGGATGTGGGGATGGTGGCTGCTCTGGCTGAGGCTGCTGATTAATCAAGTCAAAAGCCCCGCATGGTACATGGTGCCTCTCTAAAGCTAAGTGGCTCATTAGTGTGGTGTAGGCTTCACTACAGCAGCCTGCCTGCATCGTTTATGCATTCTAGATGATGCTGTTAATTGTGCTTTGCGGCTTGAACTGATTGCTTATGCAGAAATTATAGCAGTTGGTCCCACCCTTGGTGTGAATCATCCCGACAGTCAAGCATTAGAGAAGACAGACGCATCGCCAACTGCAGAGCATTGCACACTTGCTCTGGCCTAGAGGGCCTCCCTGCTTGAACACAGTCCAAGGTGGATTCTGTGGATAAGCGCGTTGAGTAATGCGAGCCACGGCACCTCTGTCTTCCTCCTCCGCCGTCTGTGAGCTAACAACCCAATATGAAGAGCCTCACCGAAGCTCGTGTGACACACAGCTGAGATGACCTCTGACCTCTCAGACACGTCTCCCTCTGGAGCCTGGCACGTGAAACCTGCCCATCTCTTTCTAGTTCCTGACTCCTCCCCTTCTTATCTCTCCTGGTTTCACTTGACACCGTTTGCGCAGTGTTTCTCAAACCAGTCCTCGCGGACAGCCAGATAGTCTACGTTTTTGCTCCCTGTGAACTGTTTGATAAGGAGCTGGGAGAGAGCAAAAAAATGTATTTCAGTCACAAGGGTCCTTGTTGCTATGATCCTAATGAACAGGAGCATGACATTACTGCTGAGCACAGATAGGCTGCATGCAAATTACTTTGGCTTTGGTAGGTTTGGACACAACTGGAGCTCACAGCAGAAGAGTGGTATCTGGCTAAACTGTGCCGAACAGCAAGGAATTTGACAAAAAGGCTGGGGATTAACACCTCATTTGTGCTTCAGTCCTCCCAGTGACATGCTATCCTTCATTCTGGGCCTCCCCATTAAATGGAATACCTAGATCTACTCTGCTCTATTATTTTTCGCTATTTGAGGTAGAGCATAAGCACTTAGCAAATGCCCTGCACCTAAGCAGCATCTTTCTTTTTGTCTGTCCATGATGCTTACATTCATATGCAACTTTGCAGCTTCTGAACTGCTGGTTCTCTGGCTCCCAAAATACTCTAATGGACTAAGTTCTGCTGCAGGCTTTTTAATAATAATGCACTTGCATTCCCCAGGTGTGGTATGGCAGCCAGTGCACTCAGAGATGAAATGAGTCCTGACAAGGATATGATATACACAGCACTCCCCTAGTAGGATATCTACGTTTTCACATGTACCATTGTGCATTACTAGTAATGTGGGGGCGTAGGTTAATATTTCACACTCTGGGGATAAAACCATGTAAAGGCCCTTTCCCACCCACTGTGGGGACTTTTTTCCTGGGGCTTCTGTCACGTTCCGAGTACAAAAACTCAGCTTAATTGTAGCTCCAAGGAGGTGGTTCTTGGTCCTTTTTTAACTTCCTACTGGTAGGTACTTTCCGTTTGGCCGGAAACTGCTGGGGTGGAGCTTATTGCAATACACATGTTCATTGGTTGATCACAGATACCAGCTCCAGCTTAGAAGATACGCAGAAATGGCAGGAAAGGAGAAAAGCATAGTGGAGGAAAAATGTAGCGGATGGAATTATTTGTGTACAGTGGTACCTCAGAACTCGAATTTAATCCGTTCAGAACTCCGGATCGAATCCTAAAAAGTTTGAGTTGTGATCGAATTTTCCCCATAAGAAATAATGGAAAACCAAATGGTTCCCGGTCCCAAAATATTCCACCTAAACATGTTTTTTTTTAGCATTTAAACACAAAATGAATCGGATAAAACAAGAAGAGCATATACTGCACTAAACACTTCTAAGCATATTCATCTAAACAGTAATTTATAAAGTAAGAAAATAAATGTATCCAAACAATTTGTAAAGTTAAAAAAAAAAAAACAATGTGTCCTGCCCCAATCGTCCGCTCCTTCCGCGTGCCACGCCCCCTCGTTAACCCCGTGAGGAACCCCCGTGTGTTCAGCTGTTTCTGGTTGTTGTCATTAGTCCTCTGTATTTAGTCCGCGTTTCAGTTTGTTTCCCCAGTTCGGTCATTGTATTGTCCGTCTGCGCCTGCCTTACCTGTAATTAAGCCCCGTATTCCCTGATACCCTGGACGTCTGCGCCTTTGTCTCTGTTCCGTCCCCGCTCAGCAGGATATTATTATAATTAAATGTATTAATGGTTTATTATTAATATTAAAATAATGAATAAGAAATCTTTATTTTGAATGTATTTTATACTGTTACTGTCTATCATTGTCTAAATGTATTTTTACTGTCTAAATATTTGTATTCAGCTAGTATAAACACGCACGATGCTATCACAGCGAATGCGAGGCTAAGGCTGAAGCGTTACCCTTTGTTTCCGCTGAGAGACGTGCCACGTGACTCATTTCCCCGCGCGTACAAGTCATCTTAGGTCGGCATTCACGGTGTGACTTCTGAGATTCAGATCGAGTTCTAGGTAGTTCTGCCTGGTTCAACTTTTAAGAAATTCTAGTTCTAATGAGTTCGAGAACTGAGGTACCACTGTATTTTAATTACAATTAAATACGTTTCTGCATATTTATGAATTTGTTTTGTGTGGGTCTTCATATTTCTGCATTGGAAAGTCCATGATCTCCACAATTCACCATAAAAAGTCTTCTTCTCTTTTGTGGTCTGGCTTTCCTTTTGTTTTTGATAGTGATGCACCTATACAGAAATTTTGACTGATACTGATAACCAATATATTTAGTTTATTATGTATTTTATCATTTTAAAATATTTTATATATTTTGTCTCTCGCCAGTTCTTGCAGTGAAACTTGCTGGCACTGATAAAGTTGCACATTATTTATAATTTGTTGAATATGAAAGATCAATCTGCCAGCCAGATTTAATGATGAATTATGAACATGTCACTGGCCATATAAATAAAATCCTGTGTCCTGTTTTGGACCAATATGGGATGTGATTTGTCCCATATCAATCTCGTCACCCCCCCTTCCCCTCCCCAATAACTAACAAACTGACTTGTTCATCCTCCTTTGTTTCGGGGTGCCCGTGTAGTCTCATTGTGAATAAAGTTACATATGAAGTTTAACCTATGAACGTTTTGTGCTTTTTTAGCATGAAGGTCACAGTTACTGTTGCACAGTGAAAAATGACACACCAAAATGGGTAGGAACTACAAAGGAGTCGAGAGAACTCCAAACCAGGTTCCTGATCTTCATTGGGAAAGCACCTTATGTAGAACGAGACAAACTCCTCAAAATGAACTCAGACTCGGGGAATTGTCTGGATGTTTTACAGACTTCTCCAAAAGATCACAGTGATGTGGAATGACGTATGATGAGTTTTTCCACTACCTGCAGCTTAGCAGTATGCAGATTATATGCCCTGACAGCAGTGAGTCCAAGAGTCTGATCACTAAAGGTCTTTCTTTCAGTGGTCTTAGTAATAGAAAAAAAAACACTGTTTATACCTGAATGTTTTTTACCCTCAGTGACTAGAATGGCATGTATTGTTTATATGATGTACTGATTTCCCGGCTCAACAAAATAATAATACTTTCAGATATAATCATGTTGCTGCTGTTCACAAGCATTCATCCCTCCATCTATTTTCTAGCTGCTTATTCAGAGGTCATGGAGGGACCTGGACCCCCTCCTAGGAAGCACGGCGCATAAGGTGGGGGTGGGCACCCCTACATGGAATATTAGTTCATATCTCTGAGCACATACACACGTACTCGGGATACAAACGTAGTAATTAGAAAAATAAAATACACACAATACTACTCCATTTTTTTCTCAGACCTTGACATGTTTATATTAAGGTACATGTAACTAGACTGTCCTTGTGCTCACAGTAGAGGACAGAGACTGTGCCTGTCTCTCACACCCCTCTGGACAGGATACACACACACCTCACACCTCCCACCCTGCAGTGACTTTGCCGCCACCTGTCATACTATAATACAACTCGCCTGGTTACAGGTTTTGCCTAATTTAGGCTGCTCTCAATCTAATGCAATGAGATATGAAATACCACTTTTACTTACAAAACATACTCAAGAGAAACAAGAACAATTGTAGAAGTACAAAAAAAAAAAAATAAACCAAGTATTCATTAAGTAAAACATTGTGTCTTTAAAAAATAAAAAGAATCCACATTTTTTACAATGTCATATTAACAGTGTTCGATCTTTTTTGTTTACTGTAGAGAGCATTTCACAATTGAATAATAGTAACAATAGTAATAAGACAGGAATAGAAGAATAGCAGTGATAGAGACAGTAATGATACTCTGCTGCACTCAACAAGACTGAGACTGTTTAATATGGAAAGTAGCATTACTGGGAATTCAGTGGTTTTCTTTGGAATTTTTAATAGTTGGGATTCTTGGCCACTCTCCCCCTTTGTGGAGGCCAAGCCCATTAACTTGATCAACTTACTGACTGGTGACATCGTTTGGAATGAATCCCTCCCCATTTACTCCCCACCCACCCCCATTTGCAGTGACAGTTCCTTTGGCGACTGTTGCCAGGGGTGGAGCTAGTCTTCGACCAGCGCGTGCCACTTGGCGATCTGTCTGCGGGGGTGGTCGCAGATCTCACGCCAGTGTTCGCCTGGGGTCCCCGGAGAGGCGGTGCCCAGCAGGAGCCGTCCAATGACAGGGTTCTGGCCATTTCTCTCCGAGTCCTGCAGCAGGAGCTCCACGCTGGTGTCCTGCAGACCCTTCTCTGATGGAACGTCGAACACGAACAGCTCATTGAAGACAGGGTTTGGGGAGGACTTCTTTACATGGGACTTCTTCTTGCACACCCTCTTTTTGCCATGATACAGGTTGACCTTCACGTAAGGGTCTAAATCAGAAAAAGAGAAACAGAATGGTTAATGATTTCTCCTTTATAAATGGCAAAAACAAACCAGAACTTCAGCTGGAGCTCATGAAGATCCATTCTGAGCAAAGATCCATACTGGGGCTGTTCTATGAGATATCAGTTTTGTAATGTATCTTGGGAAATTTGATCTGTCAGCATCCTCTAATATTCCCACATTACAATGAATATAGATCTTCTTTTCTATGGCAGGAATTAACAAAAATAATTTAAACTTATTAGCATATTTTGTTAATTTTTCTAGAATATACTGAAATCCTTTTAACATACAGGATTCTGTTGGATTATAGAACATGAAGCATTTCTGCAAAGCATATGCATGGTCACCTCTGAGACCCACCTGAGGGCATGTTGTTCTCAGCTTTGGGCAAGTGGCGGGCTTTCAGAACCACCACCGTGAGAGTGCTTGTGGTGGACTGATAGCAGAGAGACACCAAGAGTTCCGCTCTTCCCGCATTCCTCTTCAATGACAGATTTTGAAGTAACAAAAGAATGAAGAGGGGAAGAATCAACACAACGTTTTTCAATAAAAATTTAAAGGACACTATAAAAATGCCATTAACTACTTCAACAGCTATGAAGTAACCAGTTGTATTACACATTTCACTATACAGGTGAACCTTGGATAAAGCAGTATGGTGACAAACTCCATAACGCATGTCAGTATTAAGTAGGAAGATCATATCAGAATAAGCTGATAGGTTTAATGCACTGGCTTCCTATTAAAAATCATATTCTCTTCACAGTACAATAAAGTCTTGTCCATTTCCTCTCGCATGTATTACAATGACACTGCAAATTACTGTGGGCCACATAATATCAACTCTAACAGGAAATGTATCCATTAAAAAAAAATCAAAGAAAAAAATCAATGCATGTCATGGTGCCTGTCTCAAAATCAATGCTATGAGACCAAGGGCCCCAACGCATTTTACAAAGCAGAGAGGAAATACGGTCTAAAATTACAAGTGGGTAAGAAATTAATATTGTGACCCTATTCATGCACTGAAATTCCATCACATTGCCGAGTCCCTCATACTCCCCTCCCACTACCACACTGTAAATAAACTGCATGTTTGTCATGCAGATGCCAGCCAAAGCAGGGACAGTAATGTGAAAAATTAATAAAAAATACTAAAACAAAAATGTATATATAGTGTAGCGCTACTACTGTCACTTCCAAATGCACTTTACTCATGTTACTGTTGCTATAAATGTACTACTTGTCTTTAAATTCATGGTATAATGTAGTTCTTGCAGGTTTCAAGGACTATAGTTACTTATGCTGCTGTTATTGCTCCATTATTAATCTATAAAGGGACTGGATGGTAAGACGTCTCGGGAGTGCTTACCCTAGTGTTACGCTTGATGATCTCCCGGTTCATAAGGATGCGCCCCTCGGAAAGGTCAATGCCAGCTAATGGTACCAGCGTCTCACCAATGACCTCATCGCGAGAAAAGCGGTCGAAGCTGAGCACCATGAAATGAAGGGAGAGCTCTGGAATGTGGCCGTACGGGATGCCGTAAAAGCTGAAGGTCTCATCGAAGGCCGGGTCCAGCGTCTTCCTCAGGACTCGGGTCTTCACTTTGTGCTTCTTTTCTGGCAGGAGGGTCAACTTGATGTACGGGTCTGAGGTCAGGGACTGCTCATCCATGGCAGAGAGCCCATGAGCCTCTTTGATGTGCACGATGAAGGCCTTCTTCTCAAAGTTGTACTCAAGGGAGAAGAAAAGGGTACCCAGGCCACCCTCCTTGTCATGGCCCTTGTCAGCTGGAGTCATGGCATGACTAGAGAGAACACTTTTGGGGGAACTCGTATCCTTTCCTCCATGATTTAAACCTGGGTGGGGCGATGATAGGTCCAGATCTGGAGAACTCCGAACCTTGGTATTGGGAGACTTAGTGAAATTTCCATTGAGATCTCGCTTCTCCAGGTCCAGGTGGAGTGAGGCCCTGCCTGTGGCAAGACCTGATCCTTGTTTAGTGCTTGTGTCTGTCTTCTCAGTTGCCCCAAACTTCTTCTTGCCACTAAGGCTTTCTGGATAAATGTCTACACCCTTAAGCATATGCACAAATTTGTAAGGGGGTGTTTTGTTGGCCTTGGTTGACTTGCGCTGGCAGCAGATCCATGAAAAAAGGGAGACACTGAAGACCAGGCCTAAGATGCTGACAACGCCAACTGTGACTGGTACCTCGGCTGTGGGATGAAGCACATTACACATCAATCACAGTTCAGGAGTATTCACAATATACTGCCTCATCTGCTACTTTGTTTTGTGAATTTTCACAACTACACAAAAAATGCAAAGCCGTTTAAAATGTAAAATGTACCCATAAAATGTTTTTCTAAGCTATTACTGTACATAGAATATAAGCATAAAAACTTAAGCATTTTGCTTTATTTATATCAGAATATACATGGATATATTTTTGTTGGGTTAAGGTAATGCAGAGGTTTCTATTCACAGATTATACACATTTCTGTGCATAAACCTTTGAATATCAAACTGATCCGAGGGATCTTAATTTCATTGTCTAAGTCTTTCTATGATCTTGGTTATATAAAAGTCTTTGTTTCCCCCTGTAGGACCTCATGAGTCCTGGAGATAGCTTTCATCCAAACCGGGTGGCCAATCTTTTTTCAGTGAAACTCCCTAACTAGATTACTAATTAGACGACTGATTGGCTGAAGAGTCCTCACACCTGGGTTTGAACAGCTGACCTAAAGGTTACCCTAAAATCCTGCATACACACCGGCTCTCTGCAGATAAGATTGCCCACCCCTGGTCTAAACTATGCCTAAGAGGCCAAGCATAATGTATGAATTAGAAAGTATGGGGGCTCTGCTGGCCTTTCAAAACCTAATTGTGTTTGCAAAATCTTCCTTTGAATTTAAAAACCACTTTACACATGCTCTCTCAAAAGCCGTTCAGCCGTTAAACCGTTTAAGCTCTCTAGTAGATCGGAAAATTATTGCAGTCCTTTCTTCTTAAGCTAATTGTGTGTAATTATTATATAATTGCAAAGATCTTCCACCCATCTATCTTCCATCCCGAGCAGAGTCATGGCAACGTCTAATATGTTGCTACAAATATAAAACAGGTATATTCGTAATAACCATAATAACAGAGCTATATTTTAAAACCATTTAACAAAAGGGATTTTAATTTTAAGACACCACTCATTAAATTGATCACAATTCGATATTTGAATTATTGCTTAAATTGCAAATCAAATATTTATTTAAACCTATATGCACAATCGGTTTCAGAGCAATGGCCCGTTAATTACGTCATATAATCCGAAAAATCAAAGAAAGGGCAATTTTACATCGCTTTAGTTCTTATTGTACAGCTTCGCCTGTTTGCTCATCCGTCGCCTTATTGCCGGGTATTTGTGGTGATTTATTCGCGGTTTTAAAATCCTGGAAATTTCCAGTGGGCGTCCGCCGCCTTACTCCCAAGCGCACCCCCCCGGAGCACACAGCAATGTGGCGGAGCCCGAGCCCGGGGTGAGTCAGAACTGCGCCCCGCCATCGCTGCCAACGCCGGCGTTCGCATTGCTGCTCCGCGGGCCGGCACGGGCTGTACCCAAGACGGAGCCAGGATGGACTCCTGCCATATTAATCACGCCGGTGATCGACAGATAAAACACAAAACAGCTGACCAGAGTGCATATACGCCTTTAAATCTGGCTATATATTCATAATCGATGACGCTGCACGTACGTAGTGGGTAGAGAGTTCACATATATAGCAAATACTACGCTCAGAAAATCATAAATTATGTAATGGAGATCATTGGCTTATTACTACTAATAATATAATTCCTGTACATGTAACTACACCATTACATTGAATGCAACGCACAGTGCCTGGTTAAAAAAAAAGAGTAGCAATAGTGACACAACAGGAATTGATCCTGCTACAAAGCATCAGAAAAACATCCACATGATTGCAACACATAGCCCAGCCTTAGAAATGATTCTGAAATAAAATGCCGTTTAATTATATTTATTTTTGAAGACAGCTCACCAAAGTGCGCTTCCTCCGGCGACGCAGGAGCCATGATCCGCCGCGCTCTGTCCGAGGTGCTGAAACGATGCTCCGCTAGTTCAGCTTTTAACTTTCCCTGCTCCTCGATCTCAAGGCAATTACACGCTGCTGCTATTTATGGCCGTAGATCCCGGGCTTTAATTATCTGAATTATTCGAATATTTCTCAGACTTCATTAACGACGTACTGATTTTCAGGCAGACCTTCGGCACGTCGGACGCGGATGCTTGCTGCGGTGTGATTGTATGGCTGCACGTCTTCCCCTGCGAGGTGAGTTCATCGGCACTGACGCAGGTCTGACGAAGTCCTCTGTCTGAAATCACCACCCATCCTCTGAGGAACAGCACAACAGGCTCATTAATTTTTTTGTGCAGTTGCTTACCAACAGTTAATACACAGAGGCAGTACCAAAAATATCTATACGTGTGGTTGACGTTGTCTTTCTTTTGTCTCTCTTTATCTTCGGCTTACGCGTTTGCTTGTGTTGATGTCTTTTATCTTTGTCCTTATCCTTGATAAAAAAGGCTGAAATGTATTTATTTCACTGCACGGACTTCTATTTTGACCATAGGTACAATGCCCAAAGTAAAAAACATTTCTGGGGATTTTAATGCTTAATGTGTTTGTCTAGCAGACAAATAATACTAAAATAAAGGAAATATCTATGACCCAAAAGATTCCAATGCAAGAAAGCTGCAGATCATTCTGGACACGTAGACAAGTGAGATTAAGAGTACTGAGATGTATAAATGAACATATCGTATAAAATTACTCATTATCTAAGTTGTCTAGAATGATGGTGCCTTATTAACAAAATCTTTAAATGACTAAATTTCCATATCGCCCTACTTTGGATAAGCATTTAAGATTATGGGTAAATTGTTGAACTCCACTTTTGAAGATGGATATATGATGTGATATCACTTATTATCCCTGACATTTTCCATGTATAAAACTTATTTTGTAAACAGGTTATGTCATACAAAAAAGATGAAATCATAATTCTTGTATTACAGGATTAAAGTGATATACACTGATAAGCCATAATATTAAAACCACTTGCCTAATATTATGTAGCTTATTCTGCCAAAACAGCTCTGACCCACTGAGGCATGAACCCCACAAGAGCTGTGAAGGTGTCCTGTTGTATGTGGCCCCCAGATGTTAGCAGCAGATCCTTTAAAGTGCCTTACGTTACCAGGCGGGCCTTTTCCAGATCGGACTTGTTTGTCCAGCACATCCCACAGATGCTTGATGGGATTGAGATCTAGGGAATTTGGCGATCTTCTTCCCATAGTGCACCCTGGTCCCACCTCTTCCCCTGCTGAACGATGCACATGCACCCGGCCGTCCACGTGATGTAACAGAAAACGTGACTCATCAAACCAGGGGACTTTCTTCCACGGCTCTGTGGTACAGTTCTGATGTTCCCATTTTGGTCACTTTTGGCAGTGGACAGAGGTCAGCATGGGCACTCTGACCGGTCTGCGGCTGCGTGGTTCCACACACAGCAAGCTGTGATGCACTGTGTGTTCTGACACCTTTCTATCACAGCCAGCCTTAACTTTGTCAGCACAGAAGCTCTCCTGTTGGATCGGACCAGAAATGATAGCCTTCGCTCTCCTTGTGCATCAGTGATCCTCAGGCACCCATGACCCCGTCGCCGGTTCATCGGTTCATCAGTTCAACTTCCTTGGACCACTTTTGGTAGGTGCTGACCACTGCATACTGGGAACATCCCACTAGACCTGCTGTTTTGGGGATGCTGTCACCCAGATTTCTAGCCATTGTCATTTGTCCCTTGTCAAAGTGGCTCAGATCCTTACACTTGCCCATTTTCCTGCTTCCAACACATCAACTTCAAGAATGAACTGTTCACACGTCTAATATATAATGGCGTCTTTGACAGGTACCCTTGTAACAAGATAATCAATTTTATTCACTTGACCTGTCAGTGGTTTTAATGTCAAAGTCAAAGTCAGCTTTATTGTCAATTCTGCCACATGTACAGAACACACAGAGAATTGAAATACAACCCTAGTAAAACAGTGACACTAATATAAAAAAATTTAAATTTAAAAAATACAAATAAGAAAAATATGAATAAATACAATATACAAGGGCACGTGGCAGAGAGTGCAAATCAGACACAAAGTGCAATAGAGCTTGAAAGAGGTGATAAGTAATAAAGAGCAGCCTTGAACAGACAGAGTCATTTATGAGGTAGACTGAGTAGCAGATTAATGCTACACAAAGTGACTGGTGCAGGTGAGTGAGTGTGTGTGTGAGTGTTAGTGTGTGTATAACAGTTTCAGAAAAATTTCAGAAAGTCCGTGGGGCAGAAGAGGGGAGTAAGGGGAGTGGGGGCAGAGCCAGGAGAGAGTATAATACGATGTATATTAGTATTTATGCAGGGACTCAGATCTGTTTCCAAGACAACAGTTTCTGGCATTTAGCACACAAAAGAAGTGCTCACTATAAATGAATTACTTGTTACTCCAATCAAATATAAACAGTTGCCAGTTTATTATGCGCATCTGATTTTTAACTGGTCCTCTAAACAGTGAATCCTATAGCTACAACTGAATATATACAGCATATAGACTGGTTCAATATAGGTTCATTGACTGTTTAACTAAGTGTTAACAGGGTTCCCCAATACTGGTGCTGGAAGGCCAGAATCCAACACAGTTTGCAGATTTCCTTGTTCAAACACGCCTAGCAAACCCAGTAATTAGCTGATTAAGATGTTTGAGCAGGGAAATCTGTAAACTATGATGGATTCTGGCCCTCCGCACCCGAAATTGTGCAACTCTGCATTAGACCATGTTAGACCAGTTAAAAAAGCATTTAAAACATGTTTATTATACATGAAGTTTAGATAAGTTTAGGAGGGTGTATCAAACTGGTAGCCCTTCGTATGGCTCAGTACCCGTGAAGTAGCTCTCAGTTTCAGAAAGGTTGGTGACCCCTGATCTAGGCTTTACAACGAATGATGTGATGAACAAAAACATCCACTCAATGGCCTTCCCGTGAACAAATAAAAAATGATTTAATGAGAGGTTAGAAGACAATAACTAGATTTGTCAAAACTAGTACAAAGGGCTCAAGTGCAAAATTAGGAACTCAGTACCACAGTGGTGTGTTTCTTCTATGAATGGAAAATTCATCCACATTTGAAGCTGTTCTAGGGGGTAAAAACTGGGTCCTACCTAGCGAGGGGTAACTAATGAAGTGACCTCTAAGTGTAAATGCTGTTATCATTTGTCCTTATCAGAGTCTGTGCTCTTATGTTACAAGACATCTAGCCATGAATCCAGATAATTTAGCGGATAAGACTCAGATCGAAAGCTCTAAGAAATGTTTGGACAGTTATCTCAGGAGCGATACTAACTGTGCATTTCGGCAATATATGTCCATTGCATAAGCGCATTTAAGTGGCTCTCATTCCAGGAATCACTTATCCAATTAAGTGGCCTGTATCTCAGAAAGCATCCTCTCTCTTGTTCATTACTTCAATTCAATTAAGAGAATCTGGAGAAAGACAACGAAATACAGAAAGGACATACAGAATACACAGGAAGTTACTAACAAATGAGGATTCAAATCAAATTTCTCTCTAATGTACAGGTAACGTTTCCACTGTTTTATATCCTGTAATATTTTCTAGTCTGAAGCTGTTGTATAATATGATTGGTTACTAAACATTTTTACCGATACAAAGAGAAGGCAATTGGTTACTTGTCCATAACTGCACACTACTGCTAATTATAGCTTTGTTTTTGCTAATAGCTTTTTATGTAGACAGTTAAACTGAGATAATTTTAAGATCAACGTATAATACTGATAATGGACAATCGCCTGCCGTTAAATGCTCTTATTCAGTAAATCAAGTCAGGAAAGCAAAGCTGTAGTCTATTAGTGACACCTGCTGTTGGTAGAAAAGACTGCACAGATTCCACCCAAAGAAAGTGATACACACTCCTGTCTGGTTGAATACTTGAAAAATGAGTGGTTTTGGAGAATCTACAATTAAATTACCACTTATTATCTGAATCCTGCATGTCTAACTTATGACACCATCAATTCAATGGTGGTTTTCTTGTTTTTTAACACCGAAGGACACCCTGGGGATATGCCCTGAATGCATGACTTACATGAAAAGCACTTTCAAAAACTGTGAAAAATGAAAGTCAAAATTTAATTTATTATGTGCAAAAAATGAATTGCAACAGTCCTACAGCTACATCAAATACAAGGAACAGCAGTATACAGGGAAGAGTAAACAGTTGTGCACAAGCACAGTGAAGATTAAAACACATTCACACATTACCACGCACATAAAGAAACAGGTATTATTATTATTATTATTATTATTAACATCATGAGAAATATGCCGGAAGCTCAGTTGGATGGCTTGGTGAAAGAAACTGTTCCTGAGACTTGAGCTCAGTGTTCTAGGGCTGGAAAGCTTATTGCCAGACCCTAGTGGTGAGAAGAGCTGATGGTTGGAGTGTTTTCAGGTTCCATAATACACTTTATACTGTTTTTTGATGGCAGGTGTTTGTTTAATTCAATTCAATACATTTTAGTATAACACCTTTCACAACCTTTTACAGTTGTTGTTGTTTAATGATAGCTTGTTACCAATAAACAAACAATAATTACGTGTATTAATATAGGCTAGTTATTAGTCCAAAGGTGCTTGATGATAGTGTGTGGCAATCCATTGTTATGTCATTTATGCAGAATGGCACATCGAACAGGGAAAACGGAAGACAATGTAGAAGATCAATGTGTCAGCTCTCTGAACAGGTGTGAGTGAATTGGCAGACCGTTGGCCACACCCACAATGTCACAGTTTGTAGGTCACATCCACCATGTCACCTTTCCATGGGACTGAACCATCACTCCAGCTCCGATGGTGCCAACCCCAGGGGCACCGTCCAGACATGTAGGAAGGAAAACAGAGAGCAAGGATGGTCAGAACATGCATAGACACATTGATGATGTAACTGCAATCACCCTCAGCAAGCTTTTTGGACTGTGGGGGGAAAGCAGAGCACCCTGGGAAGGTGTTTCAGCATGTCCAACCGGGAGGAGGCCCCAGGGCAGAGTCAGGACACATTAAAGAGATTTAATCTCTTGGCTGGCCTGGGGATGCCTTGGTATTCCCCTGGTGGAGCTAGAGGAGATGGCTGGTGAAAGGGAGGTCTGGCCATCCCTGCTTAAACTGCTGCCCCCGCGACCCAACCCTGGATAAGCAGCAGAAAGTTTCATAAACTCTTGAGTCATTACTGGATGCTGACCTACCCTATCCAATCAAGCAAGTTGTGTCCTCTCTGTATGGAGTCCAGGAGGCCTGATAATCACTTCCTCAGCAAATGTTCAAATGCTTAAAAATGAGCAGTTGTGATGAAAAAACCCCAAGACACCACAGGGAGAGCATGCAAACTCCACACACATGGAACCCAGGCAGAGACTGGAACTCAGGTCCCAGTGATGAACAGTGCCAACTGCTTCACCAGTGTCACATTCTCACTAATAACTAGCCTATATTAATTCATGTAATTATTATTTGTTTACCCCATAGACAGTGAGGGAACAAACTATTATTAAACAACAGCAATAATACATAATAATAACGTATGTACAACAATGGTCTGATGTCTGCATTTTTTAGTACTACCCCCATCATATTATCCCCCCACCATTCCAAACCTATTGATCCACAGGAAACACTGTGTTGACCTACCTAACCTTGTGAAACAATGGTATGGCACAGAGTTGCAGATTATCATCCTAATCAGTCTACATGTGTTTTGTGGACATGGAAAAAGCATATGATCGTGTACCTCGGGGTGTCCTGTGGGGGGTGACTCAGGAGTATGGGGTACGGGGTCTGCTGTTACGGGCCATTAGGCCCCTTTACAAACGGAGCGAGAGCTTGATTTGCATTGCAAGCAGCAAGTCAGACCCATTGCCAGTGGGTGTTTTTGTCACCGATGCTGTTCAAAACTTTTATGGACAGAATTTCTAGGCGTAGACGAGGGGAGGGGAGGGGGTCTGGCCTGGGGGCCTCTGGATCGTGTCTTTGCTTTTTGTGAATGATGTGGCCATGCTGGTGTTGCCGGGCTGTGCCTTACAGTATGCAGTGGGGCGGTTTGCCATAAGGCGCAACACCTCAAAGTCTGAGGCTATGATTCTCAACCAGAAATGCGTGGATTGCCCTATCTTGGTGGGGGATGAGTTGTTGCTTCAAATGGATGAGTTTAAGTATGTCAGGGTTTTGAGGGAAGAAGGGAGTGGGAGATGGACAGATGGATCGGTTCAGCATTGGCAATAATGCGGGGGAGCTTTTTATTTTCCAGTTGATCTGGAGGTGAGGGTGAGGAGCTCTGTCATTTGGGAAGGGCTCAAAGTAGAGCCACTGCTCCTCCACATCAAAAGGAGCCAGTTGAAGTGGTTCAAACATCTATCTAGGATTCCTCCTGGACGGCTCCCTGGGAAGGTGTTTCAGCATGTCCAACCGGGAGGAGGCCCCAGGGCAGAGTCAGGACACATTAAAGAGATTTAATCTCTTGGCTGGCCTGGGGATGCCTTGGTATTCCCCTGGTGGAGCTAGAGGAGATGGCTGGTGAAAGGGAGGTCTGGCCATCCCTGCTTAAACTGCTGCCCCCGCGACCCAACCCTGGATAAGCAGCAGAAAGTTTCATAAACTCTTGAGTCATTACTGGATGCTGACCTACCCTATCCAATCAAGCAAGTTGTGTCCTCTCTGTATGGAGTCCAGGAGGCCTGATAATCACTTCCTCAGCAAATGCTCAAATGCTTAAAAATGAGCAGTTGTGATGAAGGAGCTTATGAAGTATTATAATCAACACGATAATGCCAAGTGACTGTCAACAGAACATTCTATAATGCTTTATTAATTCCTATATTGACCATAATGATTATAGATGCTTTGTAATGCATTATGAAGATATCTATGGGATGTACCTTGCACCTTCTTACATTCCACATTCTTTAACCATCAACACTCCCCCTAGGACTCTACAACTTAGAAATCTAACGTTTTCCAGAAGTAAAGTGGGGAGAGAGCATTCAGTCCTATTTTTGTATGTTTGTATCGTTCCGTTTCTGGTATCATTAAAAACTGGCTCTGGTTGAGGAGAAAGGAAAAAAGGTGGGGAGATAACACCTATCCCAAGATGCAGCAAGTCACAGGAAAATCTTAAATCGTTATTCATTTAACTAGGCAGCCCCCTGTCTTGCATCCAGCATGCG
>JAODJW010000015.1:17540549-17551370 GCA_026777045.1 Hyperopisus bebe
TAATGTTTATATGGGCTTTCCGTCTCTCCCCACATAAATTCGTAACTAACCTCCCTGCCCCCCCAGTCCCTAGTTTATATATATAATCATTTTAAAAACCATTATTACTACCTAACATTTGCCTTTTCTGTATAGCATTTTGTATTTTTAAATAAAATTATGAATCCAATACGAGATTCTTACGTACTCACCGTTCCAGTTTTATTGTCTCTTTCTGTTTACGAAATGATTCGATGTCTCATCCATATAAGTTTGTATACTTGTCTAAAGTGGAAAAAATAATACCGGGCGATCAGACCAAGATCCGTTGCAAATACCTCTACACCTAAAAGACGGTGCAGGGCAGCGATGTCCGGTTCCTTGTGTGCTTGAAGAGAGGCAGTAGGCGAGCTCCGAAATCTCAGTCTCATTTAGCCCCCCCCCCCTCCAGAAGACCGGAGGTGAATCGCTACCTTTAACACCTCGTTCCTTCATGTCACCTGCTTGGGTCTCTCTCCGCCTCCTTGCTCAAAGGAAAAAGTCATTAATTCTAAGCCTTCACCGCCTCTTTCTCACACCCCATCATTGTGACACGGTATTTTGTGCTGTGGACACGTGACCCGTAATTTACACACAGAGCGTCTCACTCATCGCCTCAGCAACGGGTCCGTACAGCTATCATGTCCGCATAACGGCACTGAGTTCAACTTTAAAATCACCGTTGCTGTAATTCTGAATGGTGTTTACGCAGTGCCATATACCGAGTAGTTTACAGTGGTACCTCAGAACTCGAACTTAATTCGTTCAGAACTCCGGATGGAATCCTAAAAAGTTTGAGTTCTGAATTTTCCCCATAAGAAATAATGGAAAACCAATTAATTGGTTCCCGGCCCCAAAAAATTACACCGAAATATGTTTTTTTAAGCATTTAAACATAAAATGAACCGGAGAAAACAAGAAGAGCATATACTGTACTAAACACATCCAAGCACATTTATCAAAACAGTAATTTGTAAAGTAAGAAAATAAATGTATCCAAACAATGTGTAAAGTTTTTTTTTAAAAATGTGTTCTTCCCCGATCGTCCGCTCCTTCCGTGTGCCACGCCCCCTCGCTAACCCCGTGTGGAACCCCCGTGTGATCAGCTGTTTCTGGTTGTTGTTATTAGTCCTCTGTATTTAGTCTGCGTTTCAGTTTGTTTCCCCTGTCCGGTCATTGTATTGTTCGTTTGCATTTTGCCTGCCTTACCTGTAATTAAACCCCGTATTCCCCGATACCCTGACGTCTGCGCCTTTGTCTCCATTCCGTCCCCGCTCAACACGACAATATTATAATTAAATGTATTAATGGTTTATTATTAATATTAAAATAACGAAGAAATCTTTATTTTTGAATGTATTTTATTATATAATTACTGTTCCTATCATTGCCTAAATGTATTTTTTACTAAATATATGTATTTAGCTTGTGTAAACATGCACAATGCTATCACAATGAACGCGAGGCTGACTGAAGCTTTACCCTTTGTTTCCGCTGAGAGACGTCATTTCCCCGCGCGTACAAGTTATCTTAGGTCGGCGTTCACGGTTTGACTTCTGATATTCAGATCGAGTTTTAGGTAATTTTTTTTTTTGACTTTTAAGAAATTCGAGTTCTATTGAGTTCGAGAACTGAGGTACCACTAATTCCTTTATTGAAGCAGGGTGTATAAATAGGCTATGGCAGATAACACGTAGATACAAAAACACTCAAACACACGAAAAGTGCAATTTATTTAATCTCCTTTGATTTTGCTGCTTCTCCAATATTTATATACAGTGAAAATTCACTCTCGCATCAGCATCAGAAAGCCAAATCTGTCTGCATTTAAAGTACATTCAGTAAAACCAGGAACATAAAGCACATTTTTAAAACTGAAAGATAAAAAGGCAAAACAGCACATTTATTGGCACAGTCTAGAAGTCCAGCACCTAAGTTTAAAAGCCTAGCTACAGTGGAATGGGGAAGGCAGGCAAGCCAATAGGATTCAAGTTTGCATCATAATGATTGTGGTAGCATTGCAATCCCCGGGAGACAGTGTCCTCATGGTGCACGTTCCTAGTGGGACGTCAAGAACTCAGGCACTCGAGCGTCTGGGCAAACATCCATGTCAAAGCTCTCACTCACAGGACACACTCTCACTCTTGCACTGCCCCAGCACACGCATTGCAGTTTATTGCCCCAAAGCCAGTGGCACCAGTGCAATTTTAAAGTGCTGATTGCCAGCAACAAGTAACTGATGGGACAGTAACCAGTACAGCACAGAACCTGATGCTTCACAGAAAGATGCTTTAATCAAAGACGATCCCCTAGTCTTGTGTGTATTTTGGCCAGCGCACTAACTTTAAGGTAAATGAAGATGCACGAGAGAGCATTACAAGGAGATTAGTGATGATGTAAAGGGACACGGCTGAGGAGTGAGGTCACAAACAGGGCCTTTTGCCATTTACATGCTAGTTCTCTGTGTGGAACAACACTGTTTGAAACTGGGTGTGTGTTTGTGCTGTAAAAATAAGCAGTTCTCAGGCTATGTAAAAGCTAAACTAGATATATTTTTATGAATGCAAGAATGTCAGAGACACATACCATGTCAAGAACAGATTACTGAAACCAGAAAGGTGGTCAAAGACGAGACTGTCTCTGTGCAAAACTGGCCACCACATCAGTATGTGATAATCACTGACGGCTCACCTACGCCAAGCATACTTTCTGCTACACCATCACGCAAAAAAACCATTCGGTTCAGTCTCCGCAGGAGGTTAATAAACTCATACAACAAATCACAAAATATACATTTCTTGTATAAAAAACAGCCCAATCAGATTAAGGCACTAGACCCACAGAAAGGTGGACCAAATCTGAGTATTCCTGCAGTGCTCTCTACTGGGGTCATAATTTAGTTGGGGCTGGAGGGAATGGCAAGCAGGCTCAAGTGAGCATAGGCACATCTTCCTCTGAGGGAGTATCGTCAGAAAGCGGGATAAGCAGGACTTCATCCTCGGAGAAGGAGGGGGAAGCCGAGAGCGTGATGGAGGTGGGTGTGGCACCCCCAGAGCGGAACAGCGAGATGCTGAGCCCAAGGGAGTGTAAGAGAGAAGCCAGTGGAGGGCTTCTGGGGGGCGGGGCAGAGGGAGGATCTGGGGGAGGAGGCGGGGCCTGGACTGGTAGTGGCAGAGGCGGAGGGGGAGGCGGGGGTGGAACAGCTGGAGGTGGCTGTTCTGCCTGGGAAAGGAGGCCCGGTTTTTGAGGCAGCGGCTGCTGGACACCGTCACTTGCCAAGGTGGAGCCCCCGGGACCAGGCTGGCTGGCCTCTGAGCCAGCTGGAGTATCCTCTGCCGGCTGGGGGGAGGAGTTTGCTGGCTGTGCGGCCCTTGGCACAGACCTGGGGATCAGACCCCACCTTCGCATGCGGCGAATTGCCCTCCGGACAAACCGGGGTCGTCGCCTACGTCTGGGGGAGGAGCCAGGATCCTGTCTGAGGAGCTGTAGGATTCCTCTGAGCGTAAGGGCAGAGGACTTGGGAAACGGAACCAGAAGATCACTCAGAATGTCTACAGCAATCCACCATTTGTACTGCTAGCTGTCCTAATAAACTTGAAAAACACTGCATTTTCTGACAAAATATTTGTGCATTTCAGCATCGGCTTTTCAAAACCTGAGTCAACTGTGTCTGGGTTCGGAGCTCACCTCATTTGGGTTTTCTGTGGGGAAGTCTTCCACTGGAGGTATGACTCCCTGCGCAATCAGCTGTCCATAAGAGGGTGGGGCCTGCTGCTGGATGAGCTCCGCCTCCTGTCGGCTGATTGGCGCAAACATACTACAGGACCAATAAGCGGGCAGAGACAGATTGGTCAGCAACACCAGTTTTGGAAGCATTAAGAACTCATTACTCAGGGCTGCTAGAGGGCATGTTGATCAGCAGAACAGATTTAATAAGTTTAACCATTTCCATTTTTTTTCCCGTTGCAATGAAAGCGCACAAATATTAGAGGTATCTTAAAAGTAATATACTCCTAGGGACAAAACGGGCCAGAGTTTAACGTTGTGCAATTTGTGTTTGGCTCATTTTTTTGCCCAAGTGTGTTTATCGGTCCATAGCCCAGTGTAATACAGGTGGGAACCCCCTAGTGTAGGGGGTGGGAAAGATGGGAACGCAGGCTGTGCAGACCTGTACTCTCGTGTGCGCAGGGAGTACAGCTTGCAGGTACAGCCCATGGCGATGACCAGAAGCAGCCCACAGACGAGGCTGCCCACTGTTGCTGCGGTGATGACCTTGCGAGGCAGGGTCATTGTGCAGTTCATCTCATCCACACCATCCTTGCAGTCCATCTGCCCATCGCATCGCCAGCTCTCAAAAACACACCTGCAGCACAGACCACTAGCATCACTTGAGCACCCAATGCTAGCACTTTGTGACCCTTAGCCCAAAACAAAGGTTCGCCGTTCATAGCAATAACACTGCTATAGGCAGGGACATAAATAACTGGTGCACAAGTACACATTTGGCGCATAAAGCAACATACGCAGCAATTTCTTGGTGTAACAGTTATAGTACACATAAGTACACACTTTTACTGCTATTACCAGAAATTGCAGTGCTTTTCCTGGCTGATGAGTGCTTCAATTGGAGTATAAAAATTAAACTAATTTAATGGTAAATCTTACTTTATTTGCCATTACGCCAAGAAATTGCCGCCTCTATTACTTTATTAACGAAATGCGTATCACTTATGTGCATTCCTGGTCATAGCTGTTTTTGATTACAATGCTTCTCCACACACACACACACACACACACACACAAAAAAGCATTCCCACCTGTCAGTGTCACAGTGGAAGGTTCCAGGCTGACAGACGGTACACTCTCTCTCATCACTGCCATCAGCGCAGTACAGCTGGTAGTTGCACCTCTCTTTGGGGGAGTAGCAGATTGGCCGATTTATAAAGTGCCCGGCAGGCCTCTGTGCTGCAGCCCCACCACACACAAAAAAGCCCGGTGGGCAGCCCCCACAGCCGTCTTCATCGGAGCCAGACTCGGGGCAGTCCCAGTGCCCGTCGCAATGCTGCTCAGGTGTGTAGCAGCCGCCTGCTGGCCCACGGCACACGCCCTCCCAGGGAAGGCAGTATCCCACAATGCGGTAGGTGGCATTGAAGCCCCGCCCCTCTGAGTGTTGCTGAGTCTGATAGGTCAAGGAGATCAGGCCCGTCCGGGACACCACTTGCACTGACTTGTAATTGGATGCATAGGTAATCTGTTGGAAAAGGCTTGGTTAAGAATGCAAACAGCTAGCAAAACTTCGACATGAACCTTAAACTTGTAAATCTATGGTGTCACAGCTCCAATATCCCATTAAATATTAACGATGCCATACATGCTGCTGTTTTCTAGCTAACAGGCAATGTAAGGAAGCACTTTCAGCAGGTGCAAATGATGCTGCCAGGCTAAAGAGTGGACTCACGGTTTTGATGATGTTCCCTTGGCCCTGAGGCTGGTCCGTGACAGTGAGCGTGTCCCCTGGGCCCAGCTCCAGGAGCTGCAGGTCCAAGCGCAGCGGCCGGGAGTCCTGAGGGTCCACGGTCCACACACAGAGCAAAGCGGGCCCAGTCAGTATCGGGGAAGAGAACCAGCCATAGAAGCCCTTCTGGAGTCCTCCGCAGGGGCCGCCGGGGGCACGGACTGGGGTGATACGTGTACTGGGCACAGAGCCGCCACGTGATCGCAAGTCTCCATCCACTCGTGCTCCATCCTGGGCAGTTTTGGACTGGCGGCCCATTGCTGTGGTCCCAGTGCTCGTCCCCGTGGAGAGCTCAGCGAGACCCGCGCAGCCTTTCTCATCTGATCCAGCCAGTAGGCATTCACTGCGCCCATTGCAGCGCCAGGCGGACGGCAAGCAGCGGCCACTGAGACACTCAAACTCATCCGGGGAGCAGGGGCCTGATGCTGCAGGAGAAGTGACAGCAGAAAGGAGTGCATTGTCATGAGTTTTAGATCTGCTTCACACTACTAACACAACTAAAAGCTGGGCAGCCAAAAGGGCTGGGAAATGCCATACCTCGCATGTAGGAGAGACGGAACCCCGATGAGAGGTATACGTGCGAGAAGAAATGGTACGTCAAAGAAACATTTCCCCCAGACAGCTCCATTGGCCGTGGGATCTGGGATCCACAGAGTGAAACAGGGCTGCCGAGTGCTGGAGTCACTGACAGCCACTCCACCCCACATGGCACTATGAACTGTGAGAAACTGGCCAAAGCAGACAGAGAGAGAAATGAGCTATATTCATAACCGACTCACCTCTAGCACCTAACTTCGCAGTATGAGCTGATACCGTGTCACAATGTCGCCTCTTGGACCGCTGCTCACCTGACGCCTGATAGGGGGTTCCGCACAGAAATGACAGACAGCCAGATGGGAGCCCCAGCCCCAGTCAACTATAGCTGCTTAGGAAGGATTCCGCACAGCAAGGAGCGGAGGAGCGGCATAAAGGGGAGCAGCCTCAGGAGCAGAGGAGTGCAGCTTGGACTAGCAGATCCTCCAGAGAGGTGAAACCTGCTCCGCATTGGATGCTGGCTAAAAGCCTGTACACTCAACTCCACTCTCTAATCCCTGTTTTCTTCTTCCCCTGGTATAGATGAGCGCATCATAGACTAGGGGACCCAGGGCTGGGCTGTAACCCCTATTCCTGGACATGCCCTCTACCTGACCAACCCCAGAAATTCCTCATAGCACTTATGCTGAATCACTGCATCCCCCCTTGTACTGTATAAACTTATCGCTAATGAACATCAGCGCCCCCCCCCCCCCCCCCCAACAACTGCAGTTTCAAGCTAAACACAGAGAACCATATGCGAAGCACTGCCGCACATGGACAGTAACTACACAGTGAACGGAGCTGCTGCTTAACAACATGATGCCGAGCAGCCTGCAGTGAGCTCAAAGTGAGCGACCCGGCGAGACTCCCAAATGGTGTGGGTGCACGGTACCTGAGAATGACAGGCTCTTCCATGGACGCAGTGATCAGCCAGGTGCAGTTGAGTTGCCGGGAGAGCCAGCTATGGTGGGGGGTGGTCCGGATCTCGCCTTGCCTAGCCATGAGGACCTTGGGAGATTTTTCACAGTGCCCTGAATATCAAAGAGCAGGAGAAAGAGAGAGAAATACTTTATTTTATGGCCACACAACTCAACTATACAGAAAACAACTGGCTGGTATAACAAAGGCTTGAGAAAATAACACCTTTTATACAGAAACACAGGTACCACTTTACAGTAAGACTCCCTAATGCCACTTAAAAATGGTAGTAAGTCATTAATAAAAAAAACATTTACAATTTAATTAATAATCTGATTATAGACCATTCATAAGCCCTTTAAGGGCAGTCTTACTGTAAAGTAGTACCAAAACACAAAATCAGTTTTAACTTATTATATTATATAGTTATAACTATGCACTGGCAAATAAATAATAAGTATGCAAATGAAATACAGCGGCACCTCAGTTAAACTCATTAGAACTCAAATTTTTTAAAGTTCGAAAAAAAATGACCTAGAACTTAATCTGAATCTCAGAAGTCAAACTGTGAACGCCAACCCAAGATAACTTGCACACGCGGGGAAATGAGTCACGCAGCACGTTTCTCAGTGGAAACAAAAGGTAACGCTTCAGTTTCAGTTTCAGCCTCGCATTCGCTGTGATAGCATTGTGCATGTTTACGCTAGCTGAATACATATATTTAGACAGTAATACATTTAGACAATGATAGACAGTAACAGTATTATATAATAAAATACATTTAAAAATAAAGATTTCATATTAATTATTTCATCCATCCATCCATTTTCCAACCCGCTTATCCTACTGGGTCGCGGGGGGTCCGGAGCCTATCCCAGAAGCAATGGGCACGAGGCAGGGTACAACCCTGGATGGGGTGCCAGCCCATCGCAGGGCACACTCACACACCAGTCACTCACACATGCACACCTAATATTAATTATTTTAATATCATTAATAATAAACCATTAATACATTTAATTATAATAATATTGTCATGCTGAGTGGGGATGGAACGAATCAAAGGCACAGCTCATCACACAGGGATTCCACACGAGGTCAACGAGGAGGCGTGGCACATGGAAGGTGATCGGGGCAGGACACATTGGGTTTTTTTTTTTAACTTTACACATTGTTTGAATACATTTATTTTCTTACTAAATTACTGTTTTGATAAATGTGCTTAGATATGTTTAGTACAGTATATGCTCTTGTTTTATCCTGTTCATTTTGTGTTTAATTGCTAAAAAAAAAAAAACATTTAGGTGCAATTTTTTGGGGCCGGGAACCAATTAATTGGTTTTCCATTATTTCTTATGGGGAAAATTTGATCAGAACTTAAAACTTTTTAGGATTCAAACCGGAGTTCTGAACAGATTAGGTTAGAGTTCTGAGGTACCACTGTATATTATAAAGCCAAAATGTGAATTTAAAAACCTCATTTATTACATAAAAATCGATATCAGACTGCCGGCCCCACGCAAGACATGAAAACGGGGAAGAGTAACTCACCGGTGCTGGAGGCAAGCTGCATGTTTCCACAAGCTGCAAACAGAACAGTCAAAGAGGATCTCAGCGAGGATCTGAGCGAGCCAGCAGGACGGTGCTCTGGCCCCCATCGCCAGCACCCTCTCTGACTAGATGTGACCCAAAACACCTTCCTGCATCCCCCACCACAATTTCAGTCCCAGTCCCTCACAGGATACTACAATCAAATACTACAGGCTGTTTAGGGCTACCAGTTAGTTTAACAGTGTGTCTTTATACTATAGGAGTTGACCCTTAGAGAACAGTGCTACCAAGTGAACCACCAGAAATGTTCTTACAGTATTTTAGTAAAATTTATAATTCTTATTACAAGATTTTTTTTTCTTATCTTAGATCAAGTTGGAATCCTTTCACAGCCAACAATTTATATCACATTTCATATCAAGAGAAAAACCACAACAGCAACAACTCACCAGCTATGTACAAGATATATAAAAGTAAAACGTTGAAAGATCCTGCCATATCTCCTTCTTAATGAGCAATTTCAGCTCCAGCAGAGAATCCAGATCAGCGTTTGGGGCCGGGTTAACTAAAGCCCATCAAAGGATGTGGGATGGGTCATTATTACTCATAATCCGTCCAGGAAATGGGATCTGAAGGGTTAAGAAACAAAGAAAAGTTACCCAACTAACGGTAAAGCATTTTTTTCTCATTGTTTTCATAAAAGGCGCTGTATTACGCCTTTGGTTTAATCAAAACCAACTTTCAACTAACTTTTGTGGGGAGAACACGGAGACCGCTGGGGTGGACTCCCTAAATGATCGACTGAGCGCCTGTGACAACTAGAATAATTATATCTAGTAATGAAGTTTATGAACAGTTTAAAAACACAAAACAATGCGGTGGGTGTCCGGATGGCGTTTACTAGTGTTTTATATTTAATTTCACTATTATCGCAGGTCCGCACCGCCGCTTCCTGGTTGTGACGCAATGTGTGGCTAACAGGCTACTTAGCCACCGAACTTACATACTTATGGACAAAACCCGGCAAATTACAGTAGGTCGTCAACAACAACCAACCACGTACATCTTGTAGATTAAACATTATATTGATGAAGCGAAATCCTCAGTGAAAAGTTACTTTTTTATTAGTAGCAGCTTTTCTTTCTCCTCTAAAGTTTCACTTTTTCAGAGTTAGCCATTAGCCGAAACAGCAAGCAATTTCACTGCAAACTTTGCGTCACGTACATAACATTTTCCAATAAAGTGTCTCAAAAGAGACATAGCACAAGAGTATACAGTACACACAACATACTGTAAAGAAATATACCCATTATCGGCGAGTTTAAGCCCAGCAGGGACGCACTCACCGCTCCAGCTGTCTTTTGTTGACATCCGAGCTGCTTCCGCGTTCAGACCGGATGTCAGAGGCGGGCGGCGAGAGAGACAGAGGCACAGGCAGACGTGCCAACAGCGCTGTTTTTTTCCAGTGATTCCAGACCCCACATCAAAATAATAAAAACAAAGATTACTTACCTGCTTTGATTATTTTATTTTCTGAGCGGAACCATGGAAGAGACATTTTGCAGCGTGGTCACTCCCATAAACACAGTATAACTGACTTGTGAAGGGTTAAGAAACAAAGAAAACATCAAAGCATCTCCCTTAAGGCGCACCTCTGCCTTATGAACTGATTAGGATATGTATTTAAGAGATTTATTGATGGATTTTCTCTTTTAATGGCTTGAGTTTCCTGGCAGCGCCCTATTCATAAAACGGGGCGAGATGCTGTAATGCTCTAAGTGTGACGCTAGGGGTCAGTGTAGCCTCAACAAGAAACTATAATGTCTGAATATAACCCGGCCAGCTGTTTTTCTATAGGTTATGCTGTTATATTAAATGCTGTTAATTAAGGATCCAAAGCACGTACTGCAATGGACCCATATTATATTTCTTAGGATTTTTTTCTTTTATTAAGGGTCCAAAGCACAAAATGCTATGGAACATTATTGTTTTTCTTAGAATTTTTCTCTTTTGTTGTTATTATTATTATTATTATTATTATTATTATTATTATTTTCTTCCCTAAAACTGAATGGGCAGCCTAAACCGTAAGAGCTAGACCAGTGACCTGTACTAAGAAGCGGGGTTACTGGCTTATCGGGGTAATTTGTCGGATTTAAGGTACCGCAGTTTAAATGGACTTCATATTCGTTCACTTACATTTTGCCCAGACTACCTTAAATCTGACAAGTTACCCCGATAAG
>JAODJW010000015.1:17551470-17568830 GCA_026777045.1 Hyperopisus bebe
TAAGGCAGTTCTGAAGACGAAAGGGGGTCAAACACCGTATTAGTATGGTGTTCCTAATAATCCTTTAGGTGAGTGTACATGATAATACTTTCGTAAAGATAAATTATTTATTTATGCACTGTAAAAAAATCCATCAAATAACGGAAAATGTACTGACAGAAAATTACCAGCACATTTTCCGTTAAGTTAACGGACTCTTCCTTAAAGTCTCAAGGAAAATATTGTAAATTCACAGTTTTCCACAGTTTGTTGTTGCAAGGAATATTTCTTAAATAATAATTTATTTTCATTTTTAATTATTCATTCTGCCAATGCAGATTTGTTTGCTTAATAAATTGTGTTGTTCACAAAACTACACAAAGTAATTTGAGAAAATAGCAATTCACTACATTCATTATTTTTCATGGCTCAAGGGCCATTTGTTAGACTGCACAGCATAATTTGGCAGGACTGAAAGAAGGTGAGAGCTCCCCCTAGTGGCTATGGGAATGCATTTCCATAGAGCAGATATTATGTGTGGCAGCCTCATTGCTTTTAGATTACAAGTTGGGATAGGAGAACAAATCAAATCAATTTGCTCATTTAATATTTAGTTACAACTTGTAAGTAAACAGTCTAAAATCATACAAAAAAGAAATTAAAAATATGTAACAGTGACAGGAAAAAGTTATGTATAATTTCATTAAATAATACAATATTAATTAGTTATTAATTGTTATTAATGTCAATACTTAAAAAAAAAAAGTAACGTGGCTGGTTGAAAAAGACGGCTAATGTCTACGAAGTGCAATGCAACCTTTATAAAAAAGTCATCAAACTGGCAACAATGGGCTCTAAAGCCATCAACTCACATATCAGGGAAGAGAAGCACAAGCGTTTTGTCGAAAGTCGGATAACAACTGTCCCCATTCAGTTGTTTGCCAGTCCTGCAAGTAGAACCACTACAGATAGGCCTACACCTGCTTTGGCAGTGTCTCCGGATCCCCCGACAAGCAATGCCTTCAGTACATTCTCCTCAACCGATACACTGAAAGCAGAAGTGCTATGGGCTTCGCAAACGGTTCATTACATTCACACTGTGGTGAGGAATTTGCTGGGACACAGTAATTATAGGAAGTTGTGGCCTACATACCCTTCACAGCTTATTCAAGACTGGTTTTGAAGTATGGATGGTGGTTCTTTTCCACTCTGCACCAGCCAGAAGAGAGGACTTCACAGCTGCAACATCATCAAGATTCCCTCTACCTTTCTGTGGCCATCAGTGGCTCGAAAATTTGCCAACTGTCAAACGAGCATTGGAAGTCTTGCCCTCTATTGTGAAATATGTGGACTTCAAATAATGTGGAAGTCAAAATAGGTGAAAAACCCAGGGACATCTTCTTTTGACTGCATTTGTGAAGCCCGAATGGATCCCCTTCTTCTGATCAAACTACATTTTTTCATGGCCCTATCATAAGCATATCAACCATTTCTGGCTAAATACCAGACAGGTGTTCCCATGATGCCCTTCCATTATCTCGAAAACTAGAAGCAATTCAGCAAAAATAATGGGATTTTTGAATTCAGCACCAAAATACCGTAGATCCATTCAAAAAACCTTGGTACCCGAATTTTTTTTTTTTTTTTTGTAGACCTGTGTAATGAATGTAGTGAATTACTATATTCTCAAAATACTTTTTGTGGGCTTGTGAACAACACCATTTATTAAACAAACAAATCTGCATTGGCAGAATGAAGAATTAAAAATGAAAATAAACTATTATTTAAGAAATATTCCTTGGAACAACAAACTGTGGAAAACTGAATTTACAATATTTTCCTTTTAGACTTGAAAGAAGAGTCCGTTAACTTAAGGGAAAATGTGCCGGTAATTTTCTGCCAGTACATTTTCTGTTTTTTGATGGATTTTTTTTTTTTTTACAGTGTGGGTTAATATTATTTTTCATTTAGATATTTCTTTAGCTATATGTGAATGAGGCAGTCCACTGCGCGCTTCTGTGATGATTCTCTGCGACGAGAGTACGTCTCCGGTCAAACGGTATGCTTCCCGGAGTTTTCTTTAGCACCTGAGATTAAATGTACGCGTCAACATTTTTTGGGATTCCTAATTCTTTCATATACTTTTCGTAGTAAATCATTTTTTGTAAGTACTTGAACTTTTGTTTCTGTGTTAAATGCATACATGCCCATATCACATTAAAAAAACGTATCTCAAACCCCCTTCTCTACCTATTGCGGCTCATTGTAAATCTTGGTTCAGATATTTAGGGAAACATGGCTTTTCTTTAAAAAGGTTGCCGACCCCTGAGCTAGACCAACCAGACTTGGTAGTATGATGGCAATGGGTTGTATTAGTTTACATGCGTATTACGTATGTCACAATTTGTGCGTAGCGGCCATTTTACCAGGGAATGTCGGAGACATAGATGCATAAAGTTCTGTATTTCTTTTCTATATTAAAGAAAGTTTCATATAAACTAAATGTATAGCGAGTGCTCAGGACTATGAAAAGCTGTATTTTGGTCAGGCAAATGGGACTGAGGCATTTCTTCGTATCATTTGAAGGAAGTAATCTACCACACAGATAACCATAAAGTGTAAATGCAGGCGCAATGAGGCGCCGTAACGCTTTCTTAGATGATCATAATGTGTGAATTCCCAGCTTTGTCTTACAGTAGGGTGCCGAACATGAAGTCAAATAAACTGTTATTTAGATATATACTCAAAAAATACTGTAATGATGTGATGTGGGTGTGTGTGTGGAGGGGGGAGGGATTGGTGTGGAAGGTTAATTAAGTGGCTACACCTGGGTTGTTAGGGATGTGGGGTTAAGAGAGGGGGAGAGAGCCGCCCTCGGGAGATCGCTTGTAGGCACAGCACTCATTGGTTCTGGGAGGGAGGTGCCGCTCGTACGCCGTGTAGGGCTGCCGGCGGTGAAGCCAGATAGCGGGCTGCAGGGACAGGTTCTGGTGTGATAGGGGAAGGACAGTTAGGATGGGGGGTAGTTAGGAGTGCATGACCGCTGCTTAGTCTGGGGTGTTTCATAGAGGTGGAAAGCGGCATCACCGTAGTGACGGAGTGGCGGCGGAATTCCCTTTCCGCGTGGTGTCTTAGATTGCGGACCTGTGTGAATGTTCCTTCCCCGGGGAAGGGTCTTGAGCCTCGGGGGGAAACGTTATGTTTTAATCTTGTCCTTGTATGTTTGTTTTGTGTCTTTTAAAGTAGCAGTGTAGTCCGCTAGGGATTGGGGTGGGACTGTAGAGGTGGTACTGGTCCCGTAATGCTTGCCTGTGCCGAAATGTGGGGATTACTGGGTATTGCAGTGTTATTGGTGTGCCGTGCCCTAATAGGGGTATTGTGTGCTGTGGGATCCACTGTGTGGTAACCTGTCAATATGCGTTTGGAAGGGTTGGTTTGCTATGGGGAGACAGCGGGGCTGAACCCTCTGTGAACTCAGAACCGATCTGATGGGTCACTGCATGAATTGTACTGAGTAAAATTATCTTTGTGATTGTAGTTGAAGTCTTGTGGTGGTCTATTCTCCTCTTACAGCCTCCGACGCTATTGTAGGTTTATTACACTGGTGGCAGCAGTGGGATCTCTTGTTTTTTTTTGTGGTCTTCCCCTTAGAAACCTAGAATTAGCTTTAAAATTGTCGGAGGCGGAGGATAGTGTACAATTCCCTAATTATGAATGAATAAGTAGGTGGGATGAGTCTTTGAAGATTAAATTTATGTCTTTGCTATTGTCTGGCCGCGCTAGGGATATGTATAGTGGGTTGCCGAGTGAGGCTAAGAGCAATTATGTGTTGTTAAAAGCAAGGTGTTTTGAACCTTGCGATAGTAGTGATTGGAGTAGGGGTAGTTTTATTGCCCGTCGCCGCGTGCATGGGGAGAGCGCAAGGGAATTTGGTAACGCCTTACGGAGATTAGCCGCTAGGGCTTACCCCACGGCTGATAATCGGACATGTGATATGCTGGCTAGAGACCAGTTTATTACGTATTTTGCCACAGGTGATTTTCGGGTTAGCCTGTGTAGTGCCAAGCCTAATACGCTGGAAGATGCCATTAAACTTGCTTCCGAAATGGAGTTGCTGAGGAATTTGGAGCAGACTTCTTTGACACCTGACGCTTAAGTAAGGGGGTGGTAGAGCATAAATTAGAAAGGGATAAACAAACGGAGGTGTTGTTGGGGGTGGTAGAGGAGTTAAGGCAGGAGGTAAAATCTCTTCATATGACAGTGTTTAAGATGCAAGAGGGAATGAAAAGGTCAAACCCCATTAAGCCCCCTGGGGAGCTTGGGCAAGATCTACCTCATGCTAATGCCTTAGTACAGGGCCCCCTAAATCACAGTGCGAGAGGGTCTGGGTGCTGGGAGTGTGGTTGTAATAGGCATGATGTGCCTTCGCAGGATATTCTCTTAGGGTTTGACTTTTTAAGTGAATATGGGGTGATGTTGGACTTTGGTAGAAAGGAGTGTCAGATAATGGGAAAATTATTACCTCTTATTGTGCCAGCAGACATGGACAAGCCTCAGATCGTCATAGTTCCAGAAGACACCGTAATTCCCCCCCGTAGTGAGGCAATCATTGCTGGTAAGGTGGAGAATACAGTTGGGGCTTGTTCTGAGGGTATGGTGGAGCCTTTGAATTCAGCATCTAACCAGTGCAATATAATGATAGCTCGAGTTGTTTGTAAAGTGGAGCAGGGTAGGTTGCCTATTAGAGTTATTAATGTAACCAAGGATGTTCTCACGTTAAAAGGGGGGATGAGGATAGGTACCTTGCATACGGGGATCGAGGTGAGTCGGAAAGCAGAGCATGTAGACCTGGGTGAGGATGAGGGGGATTCTGTTATGCCATGGACGGTCAGTAGACTTAAAACATATTTCGGATTGCACTAGAAGGGTTTCGCCTCATCCGATAAGACTCATTCAGCATCGGATATGACTCATTGATATCATTCAGCCCTCAAATAGCCCTTGGGCGGCGCCGGTGGTTCTGGTACGTAAGCGAGATGGTGGCCTTCGGTTCTGCGTGGATTATCGCTAATTGAATAATGTCACCCGTAAAGATGTGTATCCCTTTCCACGAATTGATGATGCGTTGGATAGTTTGAGTAAGGCTTGCTGGTTTTCTATGTTGGATTTAGCCAGTGGGTACTGGCAAGTCGAGTTGGATCCAAAAGATAAGCATAAGACCACGTTTATCACTCGTCAGAGCCTTTTTAAATTTAATGTGTTGAGTTTTGGCTTGTGTAATAGTCCGAGTACATTTCAGCGCCTCATGGATTTAGTGCTGGCGGATCTTCAATGGACTACTTGTTTGGTGTACTTAGATGATATAATAATATTTGGTCATACGTTCCAAGAACATTTTGATTGTGTGGATGAGGTTTTGACTAAACTGCGTCAGGCTAATCTTAAGGTTAAGCCGGCGAAGTACAATTTGTTTGCCACAGAAGTGCAGTATTTGGGCCATATAATATCGGCTAGGGGTGTGAAAGCTGATCCGGCTAAAGTGGAAGCTGTGCGCCAGTGGCCTGTGCCTAAAAATCAGACGGAGGTGAGGAGTTTTGTGGGCCTTGCCTCTTATTACAGGAGGTTTATTCGGGGATTCACTGAACTTGCTCAGCCTCTGCACCAGCTGACCGAGAAGGGCAGACGGTTTAAATGGACGGAAGCTTGTCAGACAGCATTTGAACAGCTCAAACTTAGTTTGATGTCTGCACCAGTCCTGTCTTACCCTGACCCAAATAAAACCTTTATATTAGATATGGATGCAAGTGATGCAGGTATTGGGGCAATATTGTCCCAGGTAGAGGGGGGGCAGGAAGGTGTGATGGCGTACGCTAGTAGGGCTTTGACTAAACAAGAAAGGAAATATGCAACAACCAAGAAGGAGTTGTTAAGCATGGTTACATTCATGAAATATTTCAAACACTACTTGTTGGGTAAGGAGTTTGTCTTACGGACAGATCATAATTCATTAAGATGGTTGCATAATTTCCAAGGCTTAGAGGGGCAGTTGGCTAGGTGGGTGGAGCAGCTAGCCAGCTTTCAATGCAAGATCGGCCTGGTCGGGGGCACGCTAATGCGGATGCCCTCTCTAGATTGCCTGCTTTTCTGCCAGTAACCTCAGATTCACCACCAGTTACCCAAAAAAAGGGGGAGAGGTGATATGTGCTGTGCAAGAGGTGTGTCCGGAGGCTGTGGTATGTCAGGAGGAGTGCAATGAGTTGAGGCTCAGCAAGGAGATGCGGAGCTGCAAAAGATTTTTGCTCTGAAAAAGCAGGGGAGGGCAGGTAGTCAGCCACCAGATGAGCTGCGGAAATATGCACCAGTGTGGGATCAGTTGCAGGTGCAGGGTTCTAGGTTGGTACGGTATCCACCTTTGAATTCTGATGCAGCAAATCAAGTCCAGGTGGTTATCCCCAAGTCTTTGGTGCCAGATATTTTGAGGCAGTTACATAATGCTACTATTGGGGGTCATTTGGGAGTACAAAAGTTGCAAGCCAAGGTAAAAGATCGGTTTTATTGGCTGGGGTGGTTTGGGGATGTTAAGCGCTGGTGTCGGGAGTGTGTGGATTGTGGTTCAGGAAACAGGGGTGTGCCCCACTGCAGTCTGTTGTAACCGCTAGGCCATATGAACGGGTAGCATTAGACATTTTAGGGCCAGTAACCTCAGGTGTAAATAAGTACATTGTGGTCATTGGGGATTATTTTTCGAAATGGACTGAGGCGTTTCCCTTCCCTAATCAGGAAGCTTCAACTGTGGCCAAGGTCTTGGTGGAGCAGTGGGTCTGTTGCTTTGGGGCCCCTCGCTCTATTCATACAGATCAGGGCCGAAATTTTGAATCAAATCTATTCAAAGAAGTATGTCAATTGTTGAACATTCAAAAGATTAGGACATCAGCTTACCACCCCCAGTCAGATGGGATGATTTTGACATTGTTGTCAATGTTGTCCCTCTTTGTACAGGAAAACCAGTCCAATTGGGATCTTTTGTTACCTTATGTGATGATGGCTTATAGGAGTTGTATTCACTCCAGTACTGGGTTTACACCACATAAGGTTGTTTCTGGGCAAGAGATAGTGTTGCCAGTGAATGTTATGTTGAGTCTCAATGGGGGGGAAAGGTTTTCCTCTGTAACTGAATATGTGGCTAGACTGTGGGACACATTGTCCACAGTGGTGGAAGCAGTAAAATGTCATCAGTCAAGGGCTTCTGGTAAGCAGAAGGAAGCATATGACTTTAGAGCGCAAGTCCAGTACTATTCAGAGGGGGAATTGGTATGGGTCTGGGGGAAGGCTAGAGGAAGGGGTGTATGTCCAAAGTTCCAGAGAAGGTTTAAGGACCCATATAAGGTGGTGTTGTATCTAGTGGTACCAGTGGAAGGGGGGATTGAGGTGGTGGTGCATTTTAATCGACTTAAACCTTTTCTCTCTACTGTAACAGAGGCTACCAACCAGGAGGGTAGAGAACGAGTGATGCCTGTTGGCACCCTGCCGGAGTTAAAGGGTACCCCCTCTGTGGGTGGCTATCTGCAAACTGCCCTCAGAGGGTAAGGGTGGCGAGATGAAGGCGGTGGTACCAGGGGCAGAAGTGGGGGCAATGGCAGTGAATTGGCCAGAAGAGGCAAGTGCAATTGGACCAGGACTGCAGGGGGAAGGGGACCAGCCTGCCCAAACATATATTGTAGTTTTATTACAATACAAACGAGACCCGCGACTGCGACGCAGAAATGATATGCAACGTCAAGTTCACCAGTCAGTTCTCCCTTTTACACAAGCTCAGTGGCTATAAAAACTCCCACGTTTAGATGATAGAAATTAACTTTGTCCTTGGGAACAAAACTAGCTAGCCTGATTTATCGCTAATGAAGGTTACCATATATGAAAAAACACAAGATGCCACTGCCTGAGCATGTCTGTTGAAATTAACTTAATTTAGAATGCCACTAGCCTTAGGAGGATAGCAAGTTAATTTGCAAGTTGTAGAGCACAGTACTGCTGTTTGCTAATCGTCCAGTACTGACATTCAGTCAGCAATATATGCCTATTTTACTGCATATACTGTACTAATAGGCAATTTGCACCGATCACCAAAGCTGCTTCTTTCTTTGGAATAATGCGAAGGATGGCGATAGACTGTATTTAAAAGTCTGTAAGCCTAGCGATGAAGGTTCTTAAAATGGCATCTTATTAAGTATTTTAAATACACAGAATAGTCTCCCAAACTATTTTATTTCAAATTAGCCTACATCTGATTTTTTCCGTCCAGCAAAATACAAATTACAAAAAGCTCAAAAGGAAATGAATATGCATTTTTAATGCATTTAACTGAAATACTGCACATTCTCAGAACACAGAACGTGCCACTTCTTGACAGTATCGTACGTCGTTCAAGTTCTTTCGATCGATGGATCTTAGCCAAGTTTTCTGTAGCCTTCCGGCAGTTCTTTGGTCTCTTTGCCTTGATTTGTACGATCTGAAGGTATACAAAAGGGACTTAGATTCGGGGTTTTCCTGCTGCTGTTGTCACTCGCACCCCGGTAAAATGGCTGCCGCCTCGTTTTCATTTATGTGTACCTTGGACAATGGCGTCAGCTTAATACAACCCATTCGTACCCACTACTTAGACCATCTGACCCAAGTCTGTCAGCCGGTTGATATCTGTCGTGTTAGTCCTACAGTCGAAATTCTTTTTTCTATAGATACACACAGCCATGCTCTACCAATTTGCCATTTGGACTATGAAGCCTACTTAGATTTTTTGCTAATTTGCATAATTTGCAAAACTTACCTCTGCCTTAAAGTCCTACCCTGTCCGACCAAATCAGACAAATGAGGTGTCAAATCAACCAGTCCTCTGAGCTGATCAAGAGATACTGAAATAAGTCTGAAGTTTTTCTGTCGTACCGCCACTAGCCACACCCAAATCCTGCCTAAATTTGGCCAGTTTTAGTCTGACTGATATAACTTGGCCCTACCTTAGCCTAGCTTAACCAAATTTGAAATCGTACCTCCGTGCACCATTCTGGGACTCGATCCAAGGTGGGCCGCATTTCATCAATAGGGGGCGCTACAACTAAAAACTGCCAATATCTCCTGACTGCCTTAACCTATCCAACTGAAATTTGGCAGATATGTACTATCATCGAGCCTGAGGTCAGATCCATAAAATGGCAGTCATAAGTCATAAAATGCTGGCCACCATCAGCCAATCAAAATCAAGCATCCATTTGACAGGCCTAGCAATCATCAATCTGAACTAAATCTGGTTGATCCATGTGTCTACAGACCCTGACCTCACCCTGGTAAGGGCACCCCAGTCTGCCAGATGGGGGCGCTACAGTGACAACTTTTGGGTTTCTTCCTATTTCTCCAGAACTGTCAAGCCTATAGGTTGACATTTATTGCCAGATCAATTCAGTATGATATGCCAAATCAAACAACATGTAGAACTTGGTTCTCCATCTTTGCTTTTTTGCATAATTTATATAGGTCTGATAACAGGACTTTTCGCACTCATCCTAGGACTTTTGCCCAACCTTTGTAAATCTGGTATCATTCAAACGAGGAGACAGTCATTATAAATTGTTTAAAAAATCCTAAACTTTCTGTAAGGTACGGCCACCACCCACACCCAGACCATACAGGTGCCACACCCATTTCAATCAGACTGCTGTATCTCAGGCCTGCCTCAGCCAATCATCACCAAACTTGAAAATATCCTGTAGGACGGTACTGGGGAAGGGCCCTCCAAATTTGACACTGATCAGTTAATAGGGGGCGCTACAACAATGCAACGTGTCTCTAAACCAGCAAAACCAGTGAAACTGATATTTTACTCGTTTCTGTTCAAGTGACATATAATTCATTAAAATCCATTGCACTGTATATTCTGTGATTCATGCCAAATCAAGATATATGTACTGTCCAATGACAATCATTTGCATTCCCTCGTGATGTTTAAAAACTCAATAAATGACATATTTCTTTAACTCCTAGAATGTACACCCCACCTAGGTCATTCTGGTGGCAGGTCAATCAAGACACTGCCCTTATGGATGACTCATAGAAAAGCTTGACCTGCCTGTACACCAGCCACAGCCAACCTGCACCATTCCCATGCCCAATTCAATCAAGTAGCTTAATCTCAGCCATGCTTCAGCCAATCATCACCAAATGTAGCCCACTGATGTAGCACCAGACCGCAGACAGACCCTCCAACTTTGGTGCTGATCAGTCAATTGGGGTGCTAGGGGCACTGTGTATATGTGTCTAAAACCCACCTTTGCTAATTGAAATGAAATGTCCTTTCCCTTCACTTGAGTCCATATTTTAATTTCTTTTCATTTTTCTGCCATTTGACTCATAGAAAATTAAAAGACTTCATTTATAAGCCAGGGAGTGTATATTGCAGATTTTTCGATTTATTTAAATAAATTGGCCAGCAGGTGGAGTCAGTGCTCCATTTCATAAATGCTACTGTATTAATAGCATTCAAAAAACTTTCAGGCCTTAGGTCTAAATCAACAGCCTATATATTATATTACTACTGTTACATGCAGCAGATCACCAACTCAGCACTGTGGTTAAGAATATGCAACACAGCCTATGTTCACACTGCCAGTACAAACAAACTTTAACTTGTAAGATCTAGACTTACCACATCAGGTAGGAAGGTGCCTATTTCTACCAACTATTCAGACCATCAGACTCAAACCAAACATTCAGTCAGGCTCAGGCACTGCACCAGTGAATTCTGTCCTTCATCTACTGACCTGTTAGACTGAGCCTCAACAATCTTCATCCTGATTTCTACCTACTTCTCAGACCATCTGACCCAAACCAAACATTCAGTCAGGCTCAGGCACTGCACCAGACGGTTTTACATTCTGTCCTCCATCTACTGACCTGTTAGACTGAGCCTCAACAATCTCCATCCAGATTTCTACCTACTTCTCAGACCATCTGACCCAAACCAAGCATTCCGTCAGGCTCAGGCGCTCTAACAGAGGGTTCTACATTGTCCTACATCTACTGACCTGTTACACCTACGCTTAACAATCTCCATCCTGATTTCTCATTGTACCTACTACTCAGACCATCAGACCCAAACCAAACAGGCTCAAGCACTGCACCAGACGGTTCTACATTCTGTCCTCCATCTACTGACCTGTTAAACTGAGCCTCAATAATCTCCATCCTGATTTCTACCTACTACTCAGACCATCAGACCCAAACCAAACAGGCTCAAGCACTGCACCAGACGGTTCTACATTCTGTTCTCCATCTACTGACCTATTAGACCGACACTCAACAATCTCCATCCTGATTTCTACCTACTACTCAGACCATCTGACCCAAACCAAGCATTCCATCGTCAGGCTCAGGCGCTCTAACAGAGGGTTCTACATTGTCCTACATCTACTAACCTGTTACACCTACACTTAACAATCTTCTTCCTGATTTCTACCTACTACTCAGACCATCAGACCCAAACCAAACAGGCTCAGGCACTGCACCAGATGGTTCTACACTCTGTTCTCCATCTACTGACCTATTAGACCGACACTCAACAATCTCCATCCTGATTTCTACCTACTACTCAGACCATCTGACCCAAACCAAGCATTCCATCGTCAGGCTCAGGCGCTCTAACAGAGGGTTCTACATTGTCCTACATCTACTAACCTGTTACACCTACACTTAACAATCTTCTTCCTGATTTCTACCTACTACTCAGACCATCAGACCCAAACCAAACAGGCTCAGGCACTGCACCAGATGGTTCTACACTCTGTTCTCCATCTACTGACCTATTAGACCGACACTCAACAATCTCCATCCTGATTTCTACCTAATACTCGGACCACCTCACCCAGACCAGTCTTGTTCTGTCCGATATCTGCTGACCCGTCAGGCCTACACTCAGAAATTTCCATCCTGTTACAGGACTATGTAGTTCTGTCAGACTTTTTAGTCCCCTCCTCTACTGTGTGTCTGATCATCCTACGTTTTGGACCCATTTGGACCCGCCTGCAGTTACTAGTTGTTTTTGTTATAGGTTATATCAGTATATTAAATGTTCCTAATTGATTGTTTTAGAGTTCATATCATTTCATGGAAAGGTTGAATAACGCAAAATAACGTATGCACCAAAATGTTAATGAAATGAACAAATTACATTACCTAAGATATTTCTAATAGACTCGAATCTTGTCCAGGTTGTACCCCAGCCTTGTGCCTTATGCTGTCTGGGTTAGGCTGCAGGCCCCTGAGCAGGATGGCAGTTTGGGAAATTGATAATAATAATAATAATAATAATAATAATAATAATAATAATAATAATAATAATAATAATAATAATAACAATTATTACCATCATCATTGTTAGTATTACTATTGTTGTTATTATCATTATTATTATTAGTTCTATAAGGCCTCCCATTGTCTTCTCTTATGTTCATCTTCTTTGTTTTCACACTTCTCTGCCTGGTTATTTTCATTCGCCTCATTAATAATAATTAAACAATATTCTTCCCACTGTGATACTTCTGCTTGATTATTCTCTTGCACCTTAGTCTTAGGTTTACATATAAGTACGCTTATATAGTGATAAGAATCATTTATTTATTCAATAAGAGGACAGAACGGATTTTTTTCCCCATCTATAATATTCTAAAAACATTTTTGAGCGCTTCCCCATTGCGAAAATCAATCTGTACCAAATGTAATGAACAACGACGGACGGATACTAACGGATGGAATTTTATTCGTTTTATTTCAAAAATATGGGATCATCCATTACATTTTAACTCTAAATTAATATTTGCGAGTAAACATAATTCATATTCCTACAAGCAGACCACCAAGATACCCGAGCAGGATTTGATGGGAAATGGCAAAACTGGGGGAGGGTGGGGGAGGGTTTTTTCTTTAACTTAACTTCTTTTTGCAAGGGAAGTAAGTTTCAAGGGCTTACCACGTCTGCAACCGAGAGGGAGCAAGAGAGAAGCGAATGAAAATAACCTGGCAAAGCGGGAAAACAAAGAAAACGAACGTAACAGAAGACAATAGGTGGCCTAATAGAATATTTAAATACAGTTTTATAGTATTGCACAACCGTCATTTACCTTTTATAGAAGAAAGTCGTGTTTTAAAGAATCGTTTTGCAACTCTCGACCGTTCTTATTCTTAGCCTGTCTTATTAATGCTTGGAGCGTTATAATCTTTATCATTTAGTTTTTTTTTTGTCCGAGAATTTTTGTGATGTTTTGACAAAATACGGAAAAGTGGACAATAGAGGGCAGCTTTAGAAGAAGTGGTCTTAAGAGATAGAAAACGTTTTCTGTGCTTGTGTTGCTGGTATGTTCTCAGCAATGGTGCTCCAGGTCCAGACGTTGCTGCTTACGCTAACATACGGACTATGCGCGAACGGAGCAGCCACGCAGCAAGACATCAACCCAGAGGTCAGTTCTGCTCCTTTCTTTCGCATGTATGAAAGATCCAAATAGTTTACACTAAAAGAAACATGATCTATTGTACTTTAAGTGCGTGTGATAGCATTTTTGTTTCAGATTTTAAGAAGAAAAATATATCAGAAGACAGCAAAACGTGGAAAAGTGTAGGCAAGAGATGCAACGCTCTGCCAATACACAGAAAAGATAGAAAAACAAAATTTTCAGACATGCATTAGGGCCTTTGCATCCATGATGATGTTGGTCTTCTGTGCCATTCGTGAGCTCATATGACATAAGCGGCAGCACATTTCAGGCTATATTTATGTATGAGCTGAGAACTTGCTTATTTATAGCACTTCTTATTTTCTTATTATTTTTATTTTATACAGCTAGGTACCACCCCAGTGTGACTTTTTATTTGCCTTGATTAAACAGTCATTTTGTGCCCTAGTCTCTTAACCCTTTTTTTGCGAGTGAAATAATGGTAAATCAAACAGTGAGAATTGGAATTCTCAACAACTTCTAAAACTTTGGGAGAAAATGGGTTATGGTCGCGTGGGTGAGGTTTGAAAGAAATTGTTATTTATTTATGTATTTATTTATTTTATAACTGAGGACCAGACAGTATAATATCCTGTCAGGCTTCAGGGAACAATTTAAAATTCTCCCCCTGGTGCCTTTATGAGCTGTTGCTCCAGATGTGCGTCCTTTTGGGTGAAGAAAAGCCTGCCTGAAATAAATACCCAATGGTCAAATGGAAGTCTCCTGTCCATCTTGTGTGACCATCCTAGGCTGAGTGCCTCTACTCACACCTCCCTTTCACTCAACCTGCCGGCCACATAATCTTGTGGGGGGGTGCAGAAAACAACTGCTCAGGATCTGGGGCCCCTGCTTGGTCTTTGCGTGGCTTAGTTAGCTCCTAAAACATGAGAGTGCTGTTTACATTGTCCTCCGAATAGCTCTGCTGGACAAACACGACGCTGTCCGCCTTTGCCAAGCCTTCCAGGCTTCATTCTTATGACACATAGTTCGCGGAATGAGTTGTGAAATTTCTTGGCTTGTTTTTTGATGTTTTTGTTGGACTGATGCAGCAGTCCGGTTTTCTGATGCTCTCAGTGTTTCCATCTGTAAATGTGTATCTAGGAAGATGACTCCCTGACTGACATTACTGGACTGGGTGGATGTAATACGTACACACAAAACACACATACAGACACACATATGTCTATGTATAAGTATATTATTATTATTTATTATTGTTCTTTTAGATATGAGAGGGTTTTTTTCTGCTCTGGTGGGTATGGGTCAAGTCCTAAGGCGCTCTAGGGTCATTCCCTGCTTCCTATGAAGGGCAACATCCAAGGTGCTGGGCCTATTTGTGAACTCACAGGACACTGTATTGACCTCACACCAGTACTGTGCCCCCTCCCCCCCCGGCACCATTAACACTGATCCCTGATCTCAGATATCCTCCTGAGACCCAAGGAAGAAAGTGCCCTTCAATTTTAGGTTATTTGTCTTTGGAGGAAATAAGACATCTTACACTTTAGATTTTTTCAAATTTGCTTTTATTTTTAATTTCACAGCATGTCCTCTGTAGTGTACAACAGGAATAAATACGTTTCTTAACATCAGTGAAAAGATAGATGCAAAAACAAAATGTCCACTACAATGGACATAAATGAATGGGTGGGGTCTCAGGAGGATATAACTGGAATACTCATTTGGAAGAACATATAAATGTCCTTGTTATTAGCAGAATGGAATGAGCCAATGATGAAAGAAGGGAATGGAGTGTCACTGTCATTGTGTTAGCAAGCTGAGCCACAGTGGGGTTAGAGGTTTGCGCCTTTCATTAGGGAACAGCATATCACACATAAGTGTTACTCGAAATAATTTGGGAGTGTCAGTGCTGGAGGTACGGGGCGTATGTAGTGGAGTGCATGACATCGGGCTGGAGTCCTGCATTTATTGCTGCCAGGATATCAGTAGGTGTTGCATGCGGTCATGGGTGTACATTTTTGGAGGTGGGTAATCAAAACCAGCCAAACAACCCCCTGGACCTCTTTAAAAAGAGACCTCAACACCCCAAATGTTCAACTCAGAGTTATGCCATTGCACCTAACCCATGGCAGGGGGGACACTATGAGCTACTTCAGGTCTTACAAACTACCTTAAAGCTGAAAGGCTCCTGTGATTGGCTAATAGTTCAGCTCTTCTTGTGCTTTGACTGGTTTATTTCCTTGTTTGAAAGACTCACCCAGCTGTTTCACATTAACATCAGTGACACATGCATGGTTATAGGAGACTGACCAATCAAGCACACAGCAAGCGCTCAGTGCTAATGTGAAATCCAGGTCTTTTTAATTGAAATAGTAGTTGGTAAGCCCTGTCCTAGCTCATACAGTCCCCCCTCTGACATAGATTAAGTGGTCATCCAAGTGCCACAGTGCAGACCAGCAGAGGTACCAGATACCACAATAAGCATAACTGTAAGAAGCGTAACTGGGTATAAATGTAGTAGTGAATGCACAGCCATCAGCATATGTAATAAAGTATAAATGCAAATAAGATCCATTAACCAGCTACTAGTGTAAGTGGGTCACCAACAGTAACTGCTGAAGGCTCCTGCTGAGCTTTAGTCCCTGCTGGGTCAAGCCACCGTTGACCAGAATTCTCTGGTTTTTCCATTGGCACAGAGTGAAAGGAACAACCGAGTCAGGCATTTTCCCCCAGATTTAAACTCTGTCTCCCTCTACCACTTTCCCACTTTCCTTCTTGCCTCATTTGTTTCTCCGGTTTTCTTTTTATCTATCATGGACTCTTCATTCACTTTTCATCTTTCCTGCCATCTTCCTCTTTTCACCCTTCACTTATTTGGACCAAAGGCTCGGTTTGCTGAAAAGGTTGTGATCCATCACAAACTGAGGCCAAATGAGCTCTTTAGACAACATCTTTTATGAAGTCTGTTACTTTTTTCTACTCATTGACTAAGGCAGCAGCTGGAAGGTGCTCAGAGTTCAGGGTTACGGCTTCACCTCCGTGGGCTTGACCTAGAATGTTCATACGACTCTACATTCGTAGAGTCCCTTTGCAGTGTTGCTGTGGTGACCCATTCTGTGTGAGACCCTAGCAGAGGTCACTTGCATCCTATTGTAACAGAGCGGCTCACGTAGAGCTGTGATCAGAGATGAGGCATCACAGGACACCCCTAGCAGTGTGTCATCAACCCAGCTTGTGCATGTTCAGCTGTTTAATCAGATTAGATACTACTGCGCATTTGGGTAAGCTGATTTTTGGGTACGCTGATTCTTCAGGCAGGATTTCCAGGTAACACCCTCTAATAATGTATCCTTCTTCTACTATATCCACCAGTAGATTTGTTTTCATCCGCTTCATCCTTTTGTGGATTTTTCTGTGCATCAGTAAATTTTGTGTTACTTGCTGTGCCCACGGATAGATTTTCATCCCACTCCTTCAGCTTCACGACGTGAAAGTGCTGCTCATCAGAACGTTTGATAGAACTCTGGGCCTTTAAGAGATGGAGGCACTCTGAAGGTTCATGCTCTTGGAGAGGGCTGTGGGTCTGAAAGCGTGGAGGACCTCACAGTGTGGGCAAAGCCTTCAGCCCATGTGGCAGCTAACAGAGAGGACTCTCAGAGCCCAGCGGAGACCCTGTGGTGCAGCCGCAGTATATGCACAGGGTACAGACTTCATTTAACAGCCTATAATTGGGCCTTGTTCTTAGACCTCCTCCCCTTCAGCTTCATCGGCCTGCTTCTCCTCTCTGGCTCCTGTACTAGTGGGTGGTCACATGGTTCTCTTACACTTTTAGCCTCCTCCTTATCCCTAGACCAATCCAACCCCCCCCCCCCCCCCCCCCCCCCCCCC
>JAODJW010000015.1:17575987-17628665 GCA_026777045.1 Hyperopisus bebe
ATGGCAAAGTGGAGATTGTATTTTCTTTTTATCATTTTCATTTTCATTTTATTTTTTGCAGAAAATACCTCCCATAGCATAGCACAAAGTACTATAGCAAAAAGCCACATGGCACTGCATAGCACAAAAACAGGAAAATGACAATATCACTGTGGGACCCAAAACCACAACAATGATACATGACAACAGTTTATAGAATGTTTTTAAATCATTCTGAAAATTTGGTTAACTAATTTGCATGTGGTGACTAACATGATAATCACATACACATAGACATGGACAAATTTGTTGGTACCTTTCCACAAAAATCAAAACACAACTATCACTGAAATAATTTGAAACTGACAAAAGTTTAATGGCATCCTTTATTGTTTATTCCATAATTAACACAAATCAGACTTTGCTTTTGATTATTGATTCAGTTTAATATTTTATATAATTAAACAAATGAAAATGGCATGGACAAGAAAAGATTATACTCTTAATTTAATATTTTGTGGCACCACCTTTTGCAGCAATCACTGCCAACAAACGATCTCTGTACTTCACAATGAGACGTCTGCATGTACTTTGGCCCACTCTTCCTGAGCAAACAGCTCAAGCTGCCTCAGGATTGAAGGGTGGCATCTCTACACTGCAATCTTTCCATAGATGTTCAATAGGATTAAGATCTGGGCTCATGGAGGGCCATTTAAGAATAGTCCAATGTTTTTTCTCAGCCATTCTTGCGTGCTTTTAGCTGTATGTTTGGGTCCTGTTGGAGGACCCATGACCTGCGACTGAGGCTGAGTTTTTTGATACTGGGCAGTATGTTTCGCTCCAGCATGCCTTGGTAGTCTTGAGACTTCTTTGACTTTATTCAAGGTTCCCCGTGCCAGATGTAGCAAAACAAACCCTAGCCCCTCCCTGTTTCACAGTAGGTTGGAGATCTTTTCTTTTAAAGCTTCATTTTCCTTCTGTAAACATAGAGCTGAAATGACTGGCCAAAAAGTTCCTGTTTGGTCTCATCAGTCCAAAGGACATTCTCCCAGAAACTTTGGGGCTTGTCAGTATGCATTTTGGCGATATTCCACTCTAACTTTTTTATGTTTTTCTGTCAGTAGTGGAGCCCTCCTGGGTTTTCTTCCATGGAGCCCATTACTGTTCAAAATGTAACGGATGCTGCAATCAGAAAGTGATGTAACTTGACCTTGGAGCTCAGCTGAATGGTTTTGGATGGTTTCCTTAACTCTTTCTACAATCCGTAATATCCTTTAGATCAACCTGGGGTTGCATTCCCTCAATTGTACTAAAATTGTACAATTGTACAAAACTATTTGCATATGTGTACTAAAATATTTGGAAGTGATTATGAGAAATGACATTCTGCTGTGCATAAGTGACATTATGGTGTGGGGATTATACTTGCTGTTTTGCAAATGTTAATTGTTATTTGAGAAATGCTCCAAAGCAACTGGGAAAAATACTGTAAACCTTTGTGACCTACTGAAGGAACTATTGTAGGAACAAGTCATGAATAACACAAGCTAAATATTGATCTCATATTAGTTCATCATTAATGAATTGTGACCCATCTCCTATCTCAAATAATGAGTATATTACTTCAGGATTTGTTCATGATTTGTACTTCAGTAGTAACCGAGTCATTACCAAATATTTTTGCCTCGTCAGATAAAGTGTTACCATATCTATCTATCTATCTGTCTGTCTGTCTGTCTGTCTGTCTGTATGTATGTATGTATGTATGTGTATCTCTCTGTGCATCACCTCTCCTTTTCGCAGGTATTACCGGTTCAATGAGAACACTCACTCTGTGGATCCGGAATACCCCAAGCCTATCAGCGTGTGGAAGGGCGTACCTGACAACCTTAAGTCTGCCATCATGAGCAAGGATGCAGGTACCTGTTGGATGAATGGATGAGTGTGAGAAGCTAATGCAGCACGTCCAGACTTCTGACTGAGGTCCCTGTCCCTCCCTATGTAGCACACACCTACTTTTACAAGGCCAACAAGTACTGGAAGTTTGACAACCAGCAGCTGAGGGTGGAACCTGGTTACCCCAAGTCAGTGCTGCGTGACTGGATGGGCTGTAGTGGCGTGGAGCCTAGGACGCCTGGCTCGGATGAGGAGGTGATCACGGTGGAGGTGGAAGAGGGGGCTGGGGTTGGTCCGGCGGCCGTGGTGCTACCTCTGATCCTGCTGGTGTGCGTGATCTGCACCCTCGGAGCCCTGCTGTTCTTCCGCCGATACGGCACGCCCCGGCGCCTGCTCTACTGCCAGCGCTCCCTGCTGGATAAGGTGTAAGGGTACGGCGAGCGGGGGGGGGGGGGGAGGCGGAGCTCGGAGGCGAAGAGCGGGAAAGTGAGACGGCTTGGGTGTAAGCAGATGTGAGAGAACAAGACAGGAAGGAAGAAAGGTTGGTTAGAAGAGTGGGAAGAGGAAGACAAAAAAGCAGAAATATAGGGGTTTCAAGGAGTTTTTGTGTATCATTTTATAGCTCTATATATGTACATCCCCGTCCTCTTGCAACAGAACATATCTGGACCATGTGGAGAGGTATACCGCAGCTAATTTGATGTTCTCGCCATTGCTCTGTTCCACACAAAAATCAGATACGCAGACAAATAAATTGAATTCCACTGATATATGGAAATGTAATTCCCACTGTTCCTCTTTATCCCTCCACCCCTTCAATCCCCTTCATCTCTCCATCCCTCTTTCCTCCGGTTTGACTCCAGCTTAGTTGCTGTTGATTTAGCATTTTCCAGATATGGAGTTTTTTGTAGTTGTTTTCTGTCACCTGGAATTCTGACCTGGGGAGCAGCCCAGCCCACAGCCCCCTGCCCCCAGGGTCCTGGCCTGGGGTCCCCTGGTCCCCCATCATGGGGTCAGTTCTGGCTCAGGTGGGATGCTCATCCCGCTGTCCAGCTGAGTCCTTTGTGGAGTAGAACCAAATCCAGATGTGAGGCAGCAATTAGACTCAGAAATAACGGCAGACCCTGTTCCTACAGTGCAGCATGGCCCTACTGCAGCCAGCCTGATAGCTCAGCAGAGCACACAGTGGTTGCGCACAATTCAGCACAGTGTCGTGTAACACAGAGCCCTTCCGTGACACACAAATTTCAAGACGCAGTGGAACCCAGTCCAGCGAGAAGGGATAGGCAGGGTGACGTAGGAACAGCTAAATAGTGAGCTTTAATATGAATGTGGCCAGTGATCAACAAAGAATGTCCCGCACAACAATAAAATAATCTTGAAGTGATGCTTTATCTGTTACTTATGCTTATGGTTGATTCATCAGGAACAAATGAAGGCAGCGGTGGTTGGATTTTGTAATCAGGTTCTGGTTCTGTTTTTGTACATAGTAACTCTGAGCTACAAGTGAGATGCTTAGAGACAGTGAGAATGCAAGCATTTGTCCAGTCAGTGAAAGAGGGCAGCACAGTTGGTTTTGGTGATTCCATGTGCAGTTCCTGAACATCTCTGACAAGATGTTCCCTTTCTCCTGGACCCTTCACCTACTGGCATCACTTTCAGTTTTAAGGAACACTTCCAGTTGGATCTCGTCCTATTGTGTTCTGTTAAGGTCTACTGCATAATTTGTCACGCCATTTCTGTAGACGTCTACGGCACTTTAGTTCTTGGAAGTGTTCTATAACATTACGAAATTCTTGATGGGGTCTATACAGAACTGATTAGCTGTATAGCATTTGTGCCTATAGTGCTGTGACACATTCTACAGAGTTTTATATGACCATTTAGCTTTGGACAGGGAAATGCCGTCCGTGTGAATCAGTGGCACAGGACAACATCTGCGGTCTGCCCTGGTGGGCATCTGCTCATACCCGCATGCCAATCATGTGCCCTCACATGAGTTGGCTTCCACGTCAAGGGAAGTAGTGATTCACAGTGGCTACTGGCGGCATAGGACTACTAGGTCATTGTCTTTTATAAAGAATGCCCTTGCAGCTCGTTAAAGACGAGTGTGTGCACAGGAAACGTTTTTAGAACCTTGAACAATGCAAGCGATTACACCTGCTGTTATATCATCAGATTTCAACACTTGTACCACCAATGAAATTATACAAGAGTGGCTGTTTCTTCAAGCTGATTAAAGTTAGAATAACAATTAAAGCATGCCTCATTGGACAGCGCAGAATGTCCCCAGCGATGATAATCTCACATCACCCACCCCCCCCCCCCCCCCGAAACTGAAGCAACGGAAGTTGGCATAATTTTAGTCTGTGTTATTATTAACTGAAATATAATAATAAGGATGACTCATTTTGGTCAGCTGGTTCATTTTTGGTGTGATATCACCTAGGCGATTGGCTGAGGGTGTGGGAAAAAGATTCAATGTGAGTGGCCTCAAACCCTGTCTGCTCAGTTCTCCATGTTGTGGCCGGAAACGCACCCCACCAACCTGCCACGCACAGCAGCTTCTGTCCTTGGCGTGTTCTCTAATGCAGATCCCTCCCATCCCGGCCATGGGGTGCCTGCTAGTGTTTGTAGCGCTTCAGCTTTTGTTGTGAATGGACAATGATTTTACAGATTTTGACCATCCTGACATGTGTAGGAGGTGTATTTGTAAGGATAAAACTATTTAAATACAAAAACAAATCAATTTACACAAAGGCTAATAATAATCTGGTTAAGTTAATCTATAAAATAATTACTCAACATTTGCTTAAGTTCTACCCATCCATCCAACTAATCTTTCCACTACTTGTCCAGTGCAGGGTCACGGGGATAGTTATAAATAATTAACTGAACGTTTAGTTTGTATAAATTACTGATATGATTATGAACCATTTTGTTTGAAGGCATAAATAGCATGTTTCTTAGGACAAGTCTGTCAAATGGGTCCCTGCCTTCACCTTTTGACAGCTGTAGCATAAACAGGAGAGTTTCGGATCGGTCCGGCGTTGCTAAATGCATGAGGCCATCTAAGGAAGTGGAGGCGGTGACACAGGGACTCAAAAGTAAGGGTCTCTGCCGAGGTACAGGAGGGATCTGGGTGGGAAAGGAAGGATCATAACAGTGAATAGGCAGAGCAAGAGAGGGGGAAACAAAATGTCATTTAGCTTGGAGGGTGGGAGAGAGTGAATGCAGTCTCTGGGAAGGGAGGCAACACAGAGGTCTACTGGGGAGCAGAGGTGGGCATTCAGATCCAGAAAGAAACATCCAGACCAAGATTTTGTTTCAACCAACCAGTTGAATATAGAGAGGCACAGTGACAGAGTGTTCAACTGGCCAGTTGAAACAAAATCCTGGTCTGGATTTTTTATTTTTTTTTACTTTCTGGCCCTTAAATTTCCACCTATGCTTGGGGGAAACGAACCTGAACACAAATTTATATGAAAAGTTATATGCAGGCAGGCAGAAGAAATCAGTGTGAATAACTACAGCGACCTGTGTTTGCCCTGCTCACAAAGAGGGGGGAGCTAAGGCCAGCATATCCACTGGCTCCCCGGGTCCGGCAGCGGGAGGCCCTGCTGTAAAGACACCCTGTGCACAGATTCAGTCCACGCCTCGGTAAAAGCTGATTGCAATTGACCCTTGTGTAACAGGAAAGCCTGCAGGCCACAAGTCTCCAGTCTCAGCAAAGCAAAGCCAATAGATCACAATCTCACTGATGTCCAGGTAATGGGAAAGAGTACCAAAGGTTGTTTGGTAAAGGTTACCTAGACGATCACTGAGATTGTGATCAGTCAATTTCAATGAACTAACGAATTTGTCCTGTCCAGGTCTATTTCTAAACAAAGAGCAGAGCTGTTTGTCCTTGTGCAATTGTTTGTTACTAATCCATATACTAGACTTCTTATTGTGTTTGTTATGGTTCCTATTTTTGCTATCATGACATTATCATTATTGTTATTGTTCTCCATGGGTAGTTAATGTTTTTCGGGTCCTGCTGGTCAGGGACCTAAGGCAACAGTTTTGAAAATGGCTTCCATATTTACTTTGATTTTGGAATGTGGTGTATAATTTGGGGCTAAGGCTATTGTTTTGTTTAAACCATACTTGATTTCACCTCTCTTGATATAAAAAACAGGAAATGTATTAAAAAATATTTTGTGATCATCATTGTCAACTGCTCCTATAATGAAATTTCAGCAGTTAATTGTATGGAATGATATTACTAAGAAAATAACTACGATAATAGTAATATTTATAATTATTATAAAAATAGGAATGAGGATTTGCCTGTTTTCACTTTTTTGTATTGCTCTCGTCAAAACTCAAATAAAACATTTTATAAAATGTTTTGAGTTAACCCTGTGCTTTGGGTTTAAATCAGTTACTCACCCGATGTTTATGCACTTTTTTCTGAGAAACTGTGTTTTGCATGACTGGTTTGAGACCCCTGCAGCTCACAGTGATGGGCAGCTCAGTGTGTTCCTTGTCCAGACTGAATAAGAAATTCGACGGAGTGGGAGTTGGAACATGAGTAAGGGCTTCTGCCATCAGACAGCGGAGTGAACAGCGGTGGGAATGCATGACAATGGAAATGCAGCAAAACTGACCCTCTGCCTCCCCTCCCAGATGACAGCTTGCGATACATCATTCGACAACTGGATGGGAAAGAAAGACAAAACAAAACAAAAAAGAAACCAATTGCGTAACTTCCTGAAGTGTGAGCCAGCGAAATGCTCTGTTTTTAAGAGGTTGTTTACGCTGTTGACTCTTTTCAAGAAAGAAAAAATGTTTCCCTCTCTGCTAGGATACAGTGGCGTATCTACTTAGACAAATCGTGGGGTAAGCAGGACAGTAATGGAGGTTTTAGGAACTGTTTTTAATAGAGGACTGAGATCATTGCTATGGGAGGCTGAAGTTCTATGCAGTGATCCCAGTTGGACAGACGGCAGCAAAATTCCATTACTGACATCTGGAATTCCAGCTGCATTCTCACTGCTGTAGACACACGGCAGGGGCGAGGTGCATGTGCGTGTGTGCCCATACTACACACGTGCTGTTGAGTCTTTCTGTCTACTTGCTGCGTGTGAGTACATGTAGGGAAATTGGGGCTCATTCTTCTCCTAAACTCTCAACTCTTCTTAATTAATGCAGCTCCAGTGTCTGATTCTTTCCCTCCCCCAGCCCCACCCGTACTCCTGCTTTTTGCAGCTGGAGAGCTGTTTTCCTCCAATACTGCAAAAGAACTGTTTACAAGGGTTTTAACTCGAAACAGCCCAGGGCTCTCATTTTTATCCCCCGCTGTTTTTCCTCTTTTCATACCTTTTTCTGCCCCATAAACTTCCGTTTGCTCAATTGTTTCATCCTCTCACTTTGCCAGAACATTTTAAGAAAAGGTGCAGCCACCTTTGCACAACACAAAATAATATGCTATCTTCTATTTCTTAGCTAAAACATTTGCATAGTTTCTATATATAATTAATGGTAATTTCACATTCTAGAACACCCAGATCATAATGTTTTCATCCTCTCCCCATTCTGCCAGTGTCCTTTTATTCTGTTCCACATCTGTTAGTCTCATCTTCCCTTCACTTTCCCTGGATGTGCCACATGCTTTTCTGCTGTATCTTCCTTTGCCGTTTCTCTGTCAAAGATGCTTGGACATCTTTCCGTTTGTCCTCACACCCCAAAGACTTCAGGCAGCTGTATGAGCAAAGGGACAGAGATACTATTGATAGCAGATGCCTGCTTGAAAAGGTAATGGGACACTAATCCACGCGAAAGTGTGCATTTCTGCCACTGTGTGCCTGCATTCCCATTTAATCTCAGTAAATGATTTACCGTTTGGATCTGCTGTATAGAAGATCCATGACACATAGTATTGCAGTAATATGCATATGCTAGACAGTGATACAGTAACATCTAACATCAGGGACGCAAAAGCATCAGCAAACACAGCACTCTTAACACGCAGTAGGGCACATTTCTATGGTCTGTGCAATCTTCTTGTAAGACAGTTTAAGATTCACACACAGAGAGAAACACTTGGAAGAGAAAGATGCAGCGTTTGTCACTTTTCCATATAGCTGTCTGCCACGGAGTCTGAATATGCCATTAGCCACTAGCGCCACAGGAAAAATTCAGTGGAAAAAATGCCCCCCCCCTTAGCAAATACACTCTCGGCAGCAGAAGAGAGCCTAGGTCCTTCTCTATCTACTGCTATTTTAGGTGAAAGCACAGGTCCAACCCCCTCCAGACTTGTGAAGAGCCAGAAGGACCAGGCCATGCAGCACACGCTATGGACCTTATCCTATACCACCCACAGAACACGGCCATCACAGAGCTCCCTTACAAGCCCAACCGCCTAGACTAGTGGTGCAACGGATCAAAAAACTCACGGTTCGGTTCGGATCACAGTTTTAAGTCACAGATCGGATCAATTTTCAGATCAGCAAAAAAAGGAAAAAGACAAATTTAACTCTCCATTTACTTATTTAAGTATTTTTTTGCCCATTAAAAAACATTCAACTCAAGACTCATTCCACGCAATTATATGAAAACAAATTAAGGTGCAATATAGGGCATGATAATTATTTCATTTAATGTGGAAACAATCAAAAACAACTTAAAATGCAATTTAAGGTATCATTGCTTCTTACTTTGAACATGGAGAATGAAATAAAAACTAGCTTATGTCCACATCACCAAAAAAGAAGAAAGCAAGCAAGCGAAGCAGACGTGAGCTTATAACAGCTATTAACACCCCAGTAGCTCTTGTAATAGCTTTAGCCCGGTCGGACTGGGCAGCAAAGGGCTGCCTAAATGCCGCGGATATCAGCGGTTGTTGCGCAGCCTTTGTCTTAGCTCCTGTCACACCAGGGTGATGTCGTTTCAAATGAGCGGCCATGCCCGACGTGTTGCCAGTCTCATACGGCTTCCTCGTGCCACACTGTCGACAAACTGTGGTGGTTTTATCCACCACCCTTTCCCCATCAATATATTTAACGGGGAAGCCAAAATGCTCCCACACATGAGATTCAAGTGATGCCGGAGGTTTCTCGAGCTCCTCTGCTCCTCCACTTGGACCGCTACCGCTGGCCATGACCATCGCCTGACAGACTGACCATATGTGCACCATACAGTGGTACGGTTTTTTTTTTTCTTTCGAATCTTCGGATCATGTCCGTGCCGAACCGCGGAGAGGGATCGGTTCGGATTACGGATTAACAAGTGATCCGTTGGACCACTAGTCCAGACCGTCCTGACCTCAATGTGTTTGTGTGAGGTGGTGTTCAGGTACCATTCTCCTAAGCAATGGCCAACTTCAGCACAGGTCACAGAACAATTTCCTTCCCACTCAAGTCCTGTACTCCTTGACACAGCGGGCCTGGTCGATCAGGAAGTGACTTCCTGGGAAAGAGTTGCTGAATCAGGTTGTCGAGCCCAGCCCATGCTCTGACTCCATCACGCTACCCCAGCTGTAGCTGGCAGGAAACCCCCCTGCCTTTAGGCAGGGCCTGTGGGCAAATGGCAATTTCCAAACCATATCAGAAGATTGGGAGGGGGGGACCTTTTCCTCTTCCATTTAATGCCCGTCTTTCAACTCGGCTCTCTTTGCACGCATATTGCGTTAACAGGCCGGTCTGAGATCGCTCCTCCCTTCCCTGACTTCTGCACAAAGACCAGCATCTGGTTCTCATTTGCAAACAGCGAACAAAAAGCAGGGAGAGCGAGGGAGGGAATGAGGGACTAAGGGCGAGCAAGAACAGCTCAAAGAGGCCACATCACAGGCACGCAGGGGAAGGCGGGGGTGGCAGCCGTGGGGTTACTGTGCGTGAACCCCGTCGTGCGGTTTCCCCTCTGAAGAGGAAGATGCTTACGGGATAGAAGTCTGTGTTTTTACTGCACAGTCGGCATAATCGCCATTATTATTACAACCATCATGGCAACTTCCAGGGGCCAGGCTCTCACACTCAGTGAGCAGAGCGGTGGGGGGCCTCAGGGCTGGCGAAGAAGGCCGGGATGGGAGCCTTCACACCCGGCCATAAAGCGGGATGCATAAGGAGCCAGGAGCCAGTGTGGTCGCCATCCTCCACTGCAATAACAACATACTGCAGTTTGTGCATGTGCAGTGTACCTGCACTGTACCTTATTCGCTGATCTCTCGGCACGGAAATAATGTAGGCGTGTGTTTTGGGTTAAGTAGGGGGTGTTGAAGACACACCCTAGTATAAGACTGAAACCAGGGAGGTTCAGCATTTTAGTGTTTCAGCACTTGGGGAAAAATTATGGGGAATCACTGCTGAGCTCATTTGGAAGAAAGATGGCAGAGGAAGGAGTGAAGGAGAAACAATAGGGCGAGACAGGAAAACAGGGCAGGAGGTCATAGTCGGCAGCTAAGCAGCTACTAAGCATAATCTCCAGGGCGCTGTAGATAAGTGAAAGCAATCATGCACACCGCTATTACAGTATGCATGGTAACAGAGATTAAAGAACGCAACAATCTTTATGCTGAGTTGGGAGAGCCCCAAATGGCTCTTTTTGCAAATAACAGAAACATACAAAAATGTATCATTAATTTTGTGTGTGAATCAATGTTTAACTGCCAGTCTATCAATGTTCTGACTAAATTCTTACGTGGACAATATTTCACAAAGCTACACGGCCGACTCTGGGAATACCCTGAACATCTGCACAGCCATTAACTCTCCACTGACTCTGGATATGAATCAGAGAGAAACATCAGCAGGCAAAGATGAACTGGCTACTTTAGCTTTGATTTCATAGAACATTGCCTTATTTTTAACAGAAACTATCAAAAATGGCTTGCAAAAAGAATACTGGCCTTTAACACAACATAGAAAGAGGGTTAGTTCAACTCTCATTGCACACTGACTTCTGTTTTTCAGCAACAAAATATCTTACACAGAACTCACAAATCCGGTATCATTCTGAGTTTAAACTTTTCTGCACGACTCTCACATTGAGCAGGCTACAAAATGGTGGCTGACCGCTAAAATGAACTGTTTTGCGTTACTGCCACCTGGTGGACATAGTTTGTTATTGCATTCCAACAATTTACAGCAACCTGCCATATTGTACCGTTGCATGATGAAGATGCACTTTATCGACCCAAAGGGGAAATTCCGGAAATTACAATGCACTAATTATTATAGCGTTCACAGACCGACCTAATTATCCAAAAATGCTTCCTTTAGAAATATAAGGTTATCACATCATTTGAAGCAGGGTGTGGCTCAGTGGGCTAAACCTCCATAGCTATTATTAGAAGGTTGCTAGTTCAAGCCCAGCCTTGGCACATTTGTGGGTCCTTAAGCAAGACCCTTAACCTTCAGCACCCTGGGTGCTGCCATGGCTGGCTGCCCTTCACAGCCAGCTCGCTGACACCTACAGAGAGCAAGATGGGGGAAGTGTAAAGAGGATTTCCCCACAGGGATTGATAAAAAGCATTAATTATTATATTACACTTACTCTTTACACAGTAATGTAGTCTATAAACCCAATAGCAAAAAAAGAATTTGATCCATAGATTAATGTACAGTGTTGCAGATGGTTTAACTTTTTATATATATAAATGCGGCTCGGCGCCAGGTGTAGCAACCCCTATCTGTGGTATAAATGCCTTCTGACCAACCCCATTTTAAAGATTCTAAAGTTTTACAATGTACAATGACAAAGACACAAAGAATGAAAAGCTCAGAAAAAATAAATGACCGGCACCCACAACCCATGGATGAGGTGATTTCGCTACTGAACGTGTTATAACTGTGGAGGAAGAACCAGGAGAAGCAAATTGGATCCTTTCACAGTATTTACAAAGAGTCCCTCGACTTTTTCGTTTCCAGAAGGAGTCTGCCTTTAGGTTTCAGACGTAATGACTTCTTCTTCTCCTCCATAGCTTGTGCATCTTCCTTTTCCTGCTTCCATCGCTGCATCCCCCTGTCCATCTCTTCACTGAGGTCCACGACCCGTTTCTGGGGGAGAGTAACAGACTTGTAACTGTTCACCAAAGGGAAGCATCAAAACTTCGCTGTAGGTAATCCATCAATTACACGGAGCATTTCACAGAGAGCTAACAGCCTGCAAACTCAGGGCTTTAAACTCAGTGCCGTGCGGAAGCGGCAAATGCAAACAACAAAGAGCATGTTCTTCTCACCGCGAACTCCGCCCTTTCCCTCTTCCTCCGCACCTGGCCCTTCATTGCAGGAGCAGGGCGACCGTCTGCAGTGAGAGGGACACAAACACACTCAGCATACAGCACGTTGTCAGTGAACAGCAAAGCACCCGGACGAGGGCACGGCACCCACTACGTACCACCGCACCAACAAATACACGCACTGTGTGGTACCACCATACACTGAGACACGCACAAAGTAGACTGCACATAAATCTAAGGCTGCCTGTGTCCCACTGCAGCACTTCCCAGTGAGGCAGCATAACTCACCAGCATAGGACCAGTCAGGTAAATCGGTGAGAGGGCCATATTCTGATCCAGAGCGAGCTAAACCATGTCTGCAGGCAATATTGACAGAGAGCAATAAACACAATGTTATCTTTTTATTAAGCTCTTTTAAACATTGCGACAAAGCAGGGTTGCCAACTTAGGTGAGCTGGCTGGCATGAGATTTTCGAGACAAGATTGCACATGCATTTACATGTAACAGTTTTATTACCTTGTAAATGGTCTGTAGGGTTTGCAAACTACCCCAACGCTTTTGATGTAGCTACTTTTAGGTTTATAGAGGAATAATATCGAATTGCATTAAGATATCTCGCGTGAGAGTGAGAAAGCCAGATTCATGAGAGTTGGCAACTCTGTGAAGGTGCTTCTCCCATTTACAAATGCCATTTGTGTAATACTTATAAAGCTAATGGCTTGTACATTAATTTCATTTAGCATCCGCTACTGTCTAAAGCGACGTATAAGTGGGGCAGACAGAATATTGTAAACGTGGATCTTATAACGAACAGCATATGTGCGTCATGTCATGGAACAGACATGGGTCCCACAAGCTCGTGTTATAGAGTGTCATACACTGTCCACCAATATGTATAAGTAACAATTTCAGTGTACGTGCGTATTTATTTCTCATCTACCAACCGGACGGAGACTTACTCCAATCTCCATTTGCTCCCCGCCGGCGTCCCAGCCGTCAGTGAGAAAAAGCGTGACGACAATCGGAAAGCTAGGGGAAAAAACAAAAGTTGTGCAAAAAAGCAAAACCACCAACCAGACATTTAACAATAACTCAAACGCCCAAAACTATAGATCACTGAAGAAGCAGCGCAGTGACATTGCTGTCACGTACCAAACCGCACATGCTGGAAATGGCTTTAAGAAATCACCGTATAAAGAGACAAACAAGAAACAAGAGCACACTATGAATTTACTGGATGCCACCTAAAATTGGTAAACAAGATTAAACCATTAAATATCCTTCTGGTCTTACATGCAGAACACAGCACCCTCACACTCGCAGTCACCGCCATGTTTAACGTGTCTGCTGGTGGGTACGGAAACTCAAGGAGGACAAACGGGGCAATGTACAAATTTTCTAAATCAAACCACTAGATGGGGCATGAAGTACAAAAGAAGGCAAAAATATCTCCCATTCACCAATATTAAAAATGTACCCTTCATGACTTAGATAAAAAAAAATACGCACACGTCTTCTGCAGCATAGTGTAATATTTATGCTATCATGTTCCCAGCTTTTAAATGCTATTATTATTGTTAAATCATATAATACTGAAATCTTCACGTTGTATCACTTTTAATTCTAATGATTTATGCAATCACTCGGGTCTTTCTGCATCGTATCAGATAATAGGGCACGTAATTTCTTTAGCACACATATGTTTTGTGTGCTACGTTTAAATATTATTCCCTTTTCCAGTTCTCTTTTTAATCACCAGAACTAATGGTAAAGCTGCAATACATTGGCATAAGCGCCAAAGCAGTGTTATTTCAGTGCGATAGTTTTTGTCGGAGGTTCAATGGTTATCGTCATGCCTCTTAGTCACACTTATTTAACCATTGCTTAAGGTGTGGGCGTGGACTGAGCATCTGGCGACACGGCTGCAGCCATCTGTTGTATTGCTAGGGGCAGCATATGACATATTAATGTTTTACACACACACACAATCTAGGAACATATAAATATTTGCTGTAGCTCTAGAAGGCGGACAATGATTCTCAGAAGAAAAGAGTAATGTCGTATCAGCAGCTGAGCCGCCTGTTGCAGTCCCTTGGGGTTGCTATTGCAGGGCGACATTCATGTCTCAACATGCAACCGAGGCCACCTGGTCAGGGAGAAGGGGGGCAGAGGGTGGGCTGGACGGGGGTGGGGGTAGAAAACCAAAGAACACCAAGCTGACGAAGGACAAGCTCCACTCAAAAAGGCAAACAATTAAAAAACAAAAGTATAGCAACCATTACGTCATATTTCAAGTAATACACATCGTTTTGTAATACATATTACAGAAATAGAAGCGATTAACTGCACGGGACTAAGCATGTACCATACCATGTCAACCAACTCCAACAAGTCACAATAAAAAGAAAAATCGGCTTTTATCTCATTATGAAATGCTATTCACATCGGGAAAAAAATCTTTGATCGCGATTAAGTAATTTTACGTACTACTGCTAATTTTAAGGAGTAGAGGAAAAGCGAAATTACCACCTGCGTACCTGGCTAATATGTATATTTCCTACCACCCAACTTCCAATCGCTTATCCATGTCAGGATCGCGAGAAGGTGGATGAGTCTGCAGCACAGGCGCAAGGCTGGGGTAAATCCTGCAGGAGATGTATTTCCGAAGTAATTTTTTAAGTGCTTACTGGGCACATTTCTGTTATATTTCGGGACTGTGTACACATGAGCAAGATGCACTTTCTGATAAGCGATGAAATGCGGTACTTTGTTATCGCCATTCTCGGGACGTCAACAATACACTCAGATATCTGTGTTCATAGGCAGCGTAACCGTTTTACTTGCCCCAAATAATCACTGGTTCATTTCTCAACTTCCCACACACGGGCTGAAATCGACATGTTATAAATATCTGGACTTCTAACCACCTATTAACTGGTATTGTTCGAGGAGCAGCTTGCTCGCACGTACTTGAATCACCCATTGTGCCAGTGCAGACGTGTCCCAGGCAATAACAACCCAGACTTCATTTCGTACTGTCATCACAGTGCTTCTGATCGCTCAGTAACCTTCTCCCTCCTTTCTCCCTATCTCCTACACAGTGCTGAGTAAGCTCGCCAGCATTCAACACTTTTTAAAACAAGTTCCCACTCGCTGATAACTGGTCGGCATGGGAGAGGCAGAGGTACAGAAAGACACGCGTTGCAGCAAACCACAGCGGCAAATGGAGGAGGAAATAAGTGCAGGGAAATGGGTGGGGGGGGGGGGTAGGGTAGCCCAGAAACAAAATGGTCATTCTTTAAGCAGTGCTGTAGATGCCTGGGGTGTTAATAAAGTAATAGCCTTGAGACACTGGGATTTCGCATTTAAATGATGTCAGGCAAAAAGTGACCAGACCATAGGAAATTGTTACATTGTTTTGTCTCCGCTTCGCACACGCGCACAAATCGCATTGGCTACATGTGACTTCAGCTGTATCCTCTCGCGCATTCCAGAGGCTCGCGGCACAAAAAAGTAGTTCTCGACAAAAAAAGAATAAAGCGGGAGAACTTACCAAACTACAGGAAACAAGAAATAAACGAAATGTTTCCATATTTGGGTTCCTGTATTTCTGTACTAGTATATGTGTTAACAAAAAAGACGGAAAACCGTATCCTGAAAGTTTTAAAAGCAGGCACCTTGAAATAAGTATATGTATTCTAAGATGCGACAGCATATATATATTCGATTGTTTACTGCTTATGCATAACACACAAAATACATTTTGTTGTTTTAAAAAGCATATGCAGTTATTTTAAAAATAAAAATATGCTATTTTAAGGCCCAACATACCGTATATACATTTCACAGCTGCTAAAGCAATACTGTATAACATACAAATTATACAGTTTTGCCATTTTACGAGTGTAGCAACTACGCGCAAAGTGTGAAAAGGTCTGAACAAAGCATTTTATGTTTTATGATACGGGACGCATGCTGGACCTTAACTGATTCTGAACAAGGGTGAGCGAGCGAAGGACAGAAGGGAAATTTGGGACGTAGGCCAATTCATCCGCGTTAAAGAAAGGTGTCCCGGCTCCGGCAAAAAAAAAGCCAGAGAAAGAAAGAGGAGGTTGGAGTTTGGGAGGAAAGAAAGGCGAGTCCGGTTATATTTATTTATTCTTGTTTGTAAATTATTCTTGGTGTTGATTTTTTTGTACCATTTCAGCAGGTCCACGCTGTGCGTTTACACAAGTTAAACACATTTCCTTCAAGACGTTCTTCAAAGTTTTTTAGGCTTTGTTTTAATTGATGATAAAAACTAACAGTCTACGAACGAGGTGAGGACGAAAAAAACCTGGTAGAATCTAACGTCTTGTTCCTTTTCCTTTTTTGTTATGAGTGAAAGCGATAGACTCCTCGAAGGTTGTTTTTACCTGAGCAATTTAAAAAAAAACGAAAATTACAATCTTCGAGACGTCTTTTGTTTGGTTTTTGCTACTTTTGCACGACGAATGCCGCAACTTGTACCAATTTCATCCGAGGACGGAAGAAAAGCCGACAAATATTTTTGATTTATACGAAATTAATCAAGAGCTATTTATTTTAACCGAAGAAAGTGATCCGCTTCTTTATCGGATTCATCATTCACTTACCAGCCAGATATCACAAAAGAAGAAGCAGGAGCCACAGCTTGTTACGGCAGGAACCGCTATATTCACTTAATATAAACACTGAACGGACAGATCAGAGGACCTGAATTATAAACGCGGTTATTGATTACCGTCCATAGCAAAACGCTGCGATCGGTGCCGTTATTTGTAACTCTTATTAATTCCTGTTTCACCGTTTTATTTCGTATTTTCGCGTTCGTTAAGACCATTTGGTCGTTACTTGTTGGAGTCACGTTTTAAATTAAATGGATTTGCTGTCGGTACCTTGTGGTAGTCGCCTTGTTAAACCAGCGAGAACCGCACACCTGCTATTCAGGCATGACTGCCTGCTAAAATAATTCTCCGAACATGCCGTAACTTCTATTTATTTTTAAATGTAATATTTATTTGGTGATGCAATACACACTGTCTATACTCTTCAACTGCTGTAGAATTACTTGAATATTTTAACTGCTCGTCTTGTTCTATATTTATTTTATCCGCCCTGTTAATTTTAGTAGTGGCTATCAGTAATACTAGTAAGTGCGTCGTTAGTGGATTTGTTTAAACATTGTGTAAAATGGACCGCTTTAGCAGTAAGTTGCTGGAAAAATTAAAACGGAATGACACGGGTAGTGTTAAATTTTCAATTTCTAAAAAGAAAGGTGACTCGGGAAATGCAAATAACAACAACAGTGCAAATGTGCCGGTGCCCACCGGCGTGGCGGCTGCTTCTGCTACGTGCCCTGGTCCCAGTCCCGACCACGGTCTGGGCCAGCCTGCCCTACCCTCACCAGCGTCGGCCGATTTGTGTGGGCAAGGAGCTAGAGGCGGTGGGCAAGGCCCTCATGTCCAGCGAGTATCTCCCACCACAGACCTACCAGAGAGCACCTGGAACAGTGAGCATCACTGTAACCTCTCAGCTGCTGCAAAGCTCCGCCGACGGCCACCTCAGCAGCCCAGCCAAAGGAATGCGGTCGTCCCTGGTGATGCCAGGGCACCTGACGTGGGCCGGTGTAGCTTGAGGAACAGCTTTTCTGGGCTCAGTGAGCAGCTGAGGCGGGACCTGATCCTTACAGAGGCAGACCCGGTACCATCGGCTCTGGGTAGCGGCGTCATGCGACCCCTGGCCCAGCGCCGGTACTCCCTGGAGCTTCAGCAGCTCGTCCAGAGGCACCAGCTCCTCTCTCAGCCTCCGCCACGGTCGCCGCTGTGCTATAAGGGTGCTGGCAGTGCCCTGCTCGGGTACGGCATGGATGAGCCGGGCTTCCCACTGGAACAAGATCGCTACAAGAGACTCTCCCTGCAGGAGACGTTTACCTGCAAGCGGCATAGCACAGGTGGAGGAGAGCCGTGGGAGCGGCCGTCGTCCCTCTCACAAGCAGCAAACCGCACTGCTGAGCAAGGCGCTGCCGGCTGCTTTCCGGGCCTCGCCCTCAGCCCCTGCTCCTCTGTCAGCTTGCAGGAGTCCCTGCTGGCCAGCCCCCGCTCCAGCTTCGCCAGCACCGCTAGCGGTGGGAGCCCCATGGGCAGCCGATGCAGCAGCAACCGCACCAGTGGCATCAGTCTGGGCTTCGACACGCGCTGCAGTGCCATGCAGTTCCCCTCGCTGCCACCAGGGAGCACTGCGTTCGCAAGCCCAGGTCACATGACGGGGGCAAGGCCACATGCTCCCTCTGTGTATCTGGATGGGGCAGCAGCGGGTGTGGCACAGGATAGCCGGCATTCATATCCCCCTGCATCAGGAGGCGCTAACACAGAACCAGGGGACCAGCGGCCAGTGCGGGGGGGTCCCAGGGACCGACTGCGCTACTCTGACCTTCTGGGAACTCAGTACCAAGAGGAGCTTCTTTGCCTACTGCGGAAAGAAGCTGGACTTCCCCGAGAGACCCAGGCAGATGCTCAGCGCCTCTTGGAACTCCTGGAGGAGCTGACCCTTAAGGAGCAGCTGCCATCTGCAGGTCCCCCCAATCCCAGTGAAGATCTGGGACCAGGCAGGGATGCAGCTGAAAGCCGACAGGAGTACTTTGGTGAGATCAACAGACGTGTTGTCACTTCACGGTTACTGCTAGTGCTCTAGATCAGTGTTTCCCAATTCAGTCCTCGGGGACCCAGAGACGGTCCACATTTTTGCTTCCTCTCTGCTCCAGTTATGGAGCAGAAATGTGGACTATCTGGTAGGGAGCTCGGAGGAAGCAAAAACATGGACCAGCTGTGGGTCCCCAAGGATCGGATTGGGAAAAACTGCTGTAGATTTATGACAACATCGGACTGATCTGGGTGCAGCTTCTGGGCTGAGTGGAACACTTATGAGCAGATGCAGTGCATTCAATAGTGCCCGCAGTGCACCAGCACTGTGTAATTCTAAATTACATGCTCTGGGGATAGCAGCGTGGATGGGCGTATGCCGCTGTGGTGCGCTCTGCCAGCCGCCACATGTTTTGGCCACACTCCCCTGGGAGGCCCAGAGCGGCTTGGCGCATGTGCTGCGTGTGCTGGCGTGTGCGGCATGATCTCTCTATTCCTTTGGCTCAGGTATTCCAGCCCTGCAGGGAAGGGGCTGCACTTGTATTTGCGGGGTGTCGGGAAGGAGTGCGTGATAAAGGGTGCCGTATGTAGCTTTAGAAATGTTTCCCTCTATAGAATGCTGCCTGAATGGCATGGAGGGTTGCTCTACATTTGTGTGCATATTTCTGTGCACCGACCATAACTGAGGAGGATTGTAGCACTTCAGGGTGCCAGCTTGCCCTCAGCCTTGTGGGTGACCGTCTGCCTGTATGTGTCACTGTGTAGCAATAAGACTGGGTGGAAGCCAGTCATTTAGCACAGTGTTTCCCAAGCCAGTCCTCAGGGACCACCACACAATTCACATTTTTTGCTCCTTCCCTGCTCCGGGGGGGGGGGGGAGCAAAAATGTAGACTAACAGGGAGCTGAGAGGAAGTGAAAACCTGAACTGTCTGTGGGTCCCAGAGGACTGGGTAGGGAAATACTGGTCTAACACACCCAAAAGACCACAAGCTAAATTTGAGCAGCCTTGGTGTCCCCTCCCGTACTGCACCACAGTGAGGATAGAAACTGCCTTCCCTACATAGGATGTTTGCTTTGAATGAACTGTGTTAATGACACGATTCAGATCCTATTCAGATTGTGGTATTTCAGTTAATCATTGATAACATTTTCTAATTGAAGATATATTCCTTATATGCCTTGCATTGTTTCTTTCATCGTTTTTGCCTGATGAATGAATGAATGAATGGTACATTTATATAGCGCTTTTCTAGAAACCTGAAGCCCTTTTGCATAACTGAGAAGCCCCATGAACCACCACCACTGTGTAGCACCTGGATGATGCAACATCTGCCATTCTGCACTAGTACGCTCACCGTAGCTCAGGTGGTGAAGGGGCAGGAGAGAATTTCCCCACGGGGATCAATAAAGCATAAATTGTTGTTATTCATTATTATCATTAGATACAGGGTATAATTACTAGGCCAGATTTGAAATAGCCAGAGTGGGTAATTTTAGCCAGGACATCGTGGTACCACCACTATTCTTTTGAAAGATGCCCAGGGACTTTTTATGACCTCAGAGAGTCAGGAATTTGGTTGTACATTCAGTCAGCAGCTTGATCAAAGCTAAAGAATGATACTAGACTAGAACAAAACCTAGCATGAGGATCAGGATTAAAAAGTGAGTGTACATGTTAATTGACACGCCTGAAGCCATGATAACGACTTGTTCCAGGGACCTGTGTGAAGTGCGGTAAAGGTGTATATGGGGCCGACAACGCTTGCCAGGCGCTGGACAGTCTCTACCACACCCACTGCTTTACCTGCGTTTCTTGTGGTGAGTTCGCCTCACATTGCCATTATTGCTAATTAAGGTTGGCTGGCGCGTTCTCCAGCCCCACTGTCCTGGTACTCGCCAGTCCATGCATGTGAAAGGCAAAGATTTCTCTCTCATTTTCTGCTCAGTGTGACAGGTTACTCTTGGCCTGTATCTGTCCCTCTGTCATCTTATTTTGGCTGCTCTTGTCAACCAAATAACCCTAAGGGCCCACCTCTGTAGAACAGCTTCTGAAATACACCAGTGTCATTGTCACTCATTGCTGAGCAAATACTCCTTTGTCTCCCACAGGTCGCACCCTCAGAAACAAGGACTTCTACAATGTCAGCGGGTCTGTGTACTGCAAGGAGGATTACATGGTGCGTAAATGCCTCCTCCTGCTGGTTGAAGCCATTCTCCGTATCCCCCTGATTTCAGGGTTCTCCCTAGGTCTCTGTGCACTCCATCATGTCAGGAATGTGTGATTATAGCCCTGGCTCTGAGCATCCCCCTTATTATGGCATAGCCTGCAATAGTTCTCTAACTCAAAAGTGGTAATTAAGTGTAATGTTTAGTTGCTAGCTTTTCTGACCTTCAGTCTCTCTTGCCTCCACCCAGTTCTCAGGGTTCCAAGCAGCAGCAGAGAAGTGCAGTGTGTGTGGACACTTGATCCTGGAGAAGGTAAGTGTGGAAGGTGTGTGTGTGTGTGAGAGAGAGAGAGAGAAGTCGACTGTACCCAGCTAGGTTTGCGTGCTCGACAGTCCTTTTGCAGAAAGGGTCTGCGTTCATGTCTCCAAAGTAAAACCTCAGCTGAAACCTTGCTGGATGGCTTGTGGGATTGAAACGTGAACAGTAGAACATCCCACGGTTCTGTTTGCACGTCTCAGATACTGCAGGCCCTGGGGAATTCGTACCACCCCAGCTGCTTCCGCTGCGTTGTGTGCACCAAGGCACTTGATGGCGTCCCTTTTACAGTGGACTACCTCAACAACGTCTACTGTGTCTCTGACTACAACAGGTGAGCCGTCACGTCTCAGAAACGCATTTGTCCGCTATTCAAAAAAAGATTAATATAGGTAAAAACATTGTCTTCATTCCATCTCCACTGTAACTCACTCTAGGACAAGAAACGGCTTGTTTCAGCCTGCAAGGCTTCAATCAGTCTAAAACTAGCTGACAGATTTCACTTTTTTGAGGGACAGAATCCTGTTGGTATTGGAAAACGTTTCAATAATTACTTTCTGTATTAAAAATAAGAGATCAAAGACCTACTGGATCCTTTGACCCCTGAACTGGACTTGCCCATTCCTGTAGTGTTATGCCCTGTGAAAATGTTTTGTGCTTATCAGCCTGTGTCCACCTGGTGGTGTAAAATGGACTTGCATGCACTGTATTACAGAACTTTTGCTCCAAAGTGTGCTGCTTGTCTTCAGCCCATTCTACCTGCGGAGGTGAGCACTACCTTTTTTAAACATTTAATTTAGTTTTATCATTAAGTGCTATATCCTGGCAGCCATACAAACGCTGTTCTTCAGGAACATTCTATCTTATACAGTCGACCCCTCTGCATCACAACTTTCCTCATCGCGGTTTTGATGTATTGCAAGGTTGTTCTGTGAAAGTCACAGATGACACACGAGTGCCAGCAGACAAGACACAAAAAATTTAGTAACTGATAAATGCATGAAATATCTGAACATTAATGGTTTGGAGGACGCCAGTTGTGCTTATAGCAGCCTCTCTCTCGTGTGTGTGATCTTGCAGTGGTCTTTGTTTCGCTTGCTTCTGGCGTCTTCACTTCAGCCCATTCGCTTCACTCACCAAGGGGACCAAAGAATTTTACACGGTTTTCCAGATCCTGGGGGGTCTGCACCCTTAACCCCCCCGGTGGGGAAGGGTCGGCTGTATAAAGTGTGTACATTATTTAGGAAGCTTTTAATAAGAAATAATATGATTGTCTTTGTTTGGAACTGCATTGATTTTCTTTATTTTTATTTTTACTAATGTGTATATTCCTGTTGAGGCTCCTAGTCCAGAATATGACCAGATTTTGAGTTTTTAACATGGTTGTGTCCGTATGTTCGGTTTGTAGGTGGTGTTATGTTGATTCTGTGTTGTTTCACAGGGCAGTGAAGAAATTCTCAGGGTGGTATCCATGCAGAAGGATTACCACTTCGAGTGCTACCATTGCGAGGTCAGTCAGCGTCTGCACCCACCCCCCGATTATCATCATGTTGTTTGGATTTCAGTGTGAAAATATGCAAAATATTAAGCCATACAGTTATAAATATGCATTATAAAGGTCCACTTAATTAGCAGATTACTTATGGGACAAACGTCATAGTAAGGCTGCTTTCATTGTGACACTTTAACCACCATTTCCCATATTTCTTTTTTAAGCACAACTTCTGTGGTAGATGCCTTTCATAAGGAGGGCTTCTTTTACCCACCATATCTTTCTTAAGTTGGCCGTATACTTCAAATGTCTGGACAAAACAAAAGATTGATCTGTCACATTTAAAACAACACTGCCAACTTTCTTCTGTCACACCACAACCCTAGATGGTGCAACAGACCGACATACAGAATGCAAATAAGCATATTGTGACAAGTGCGTGAGTCGTTTTAATAAAGAAGATGAGTTTGTTTAAAATCTATTTGTTTAATACTAGTGAACACAGACAGGGAAGCCACAATTGACAAAACAGTTACACGCTAACTAAACACATGCAGCCACGGCAAATATTACACAGTTACGACATTTACTGTTAACAGAAGTATGGGAATACACAAATTAATTTAGACTATTTAAAGCACTGCAAAACATGGCATAACTGCATAATTAGTCCTGCTGACCAACCCCGTGGCGTCACATATATGGTCAGCTAATTGTGGGCAGTGGGCAGGACCAGAACGATCGTAAGTTCATCTCGGGGACCCTGCACAAGTGTCGTATTGCCAAAACGATGGTGATTTCATCTGAAGTATATAGTGTTTTGTGTAGTTGCATTGACTTGAAAAAGTATTCATACCCCTTGAACTTGTCCACATTTTGTCACGTTACAACCACTAACTTACATGTATTTTATTGGGATGTTATGTGTATTTTTGGGTATGTCGCTACCAGCTTTGCACATCTAGAGACTGCAATTTTTGTCCATTCTTTTTTGCAAAAAGCTCAGTCAGATTGGATGGGGAGCATCTCTGAACAGCAATTTTTAAGTCTTACCAGAGATTCTCAGTGGGATTTAGGTCTGGACTTTGACTGGGCCATTCTAACACATGAATATGCTTTGATCTAGAACAGGGGTGCCCAATCTTATCTGCAAAGGGCCGGTGTGTATGCAGGTTTTTGGCTGCAACTCCCTAATTAGATTACAAATTAGAGGACTGATTGGCTGCAGAGTCCTCACACCTGGGTTTGAACAGCTGACCTACAGGTTATCCCAAAAACCTGCATACACACCAGCCCATTGCGGATAAGATTGGGCACCCCTGATCTAGACCATTCCATTGTAGCTGTGGCTGTATGTTTAGGGTCGTTGAAAGTTGAACCTCCATCCCAGTCTGAAGCCTTCTGCAGCCTCTAACAGGTTTTTGTCCAGGATTGCCCTGTTTTTAGCTCCATCCATGTTCCCATCAACTCTGACCAGTTCCCCTGTCCCTGCTGAAGAAAAGCATCCCCACAGCATAATGCTGCCACCACCATCTTTCACAGTGGGGATGGTATGTTTAGGGTGATGTGCAGTGTTAGTTTTCCGCCATGCATAGCGTTTTGCATTTAGGCAAGAAAGTGCAACTTTGGTCTCATCTGACCAGAGCACCTTCTTCCACATGTTTAGTGTGTCCCCTACATGGCTTGTGGCAAACTGCAAACAGGACATCTTATGGCTTTCTTTTTGCCACTCTTCCATAATGGCCAGACTTGTGGAGTACATGACTAATAGTTGTCCCACCTGAGCTCAGATGCTGTTTGTTCACTACTCTCTAACAAACCTCTGAGGCCTCCACAGAACAGCTGTACTTATACTGAGAATAAATTACGCTTAGGTGGACTCTTTACTAATTGAGTGGCTCTGGAAGGCAATTGGTTGCCCTGGATTATATTTAGAGGTGTCAGAGTGCAGGGGGTGAACACAAATGCACGCCACACCTTTCAGATTTTTATTTGTGAAATATTTTGAAAACCATGTATCATTTTCTTTCCACTTCACAATAATGTGTTAATTTGTGTTGGTCTATCACATAAAATCCCAATAAAATGCATTTGAGTTGTAATGTTACAAAGTGTGTAAAAGTTCAAGGGGTATGAATACTTTTTCAAGGCACTGTATGACATGAATATGACATGGCCCCTGAATATCCCCTCCCCCCTTCTCCTCAGGACTGTGGGAAGCAGCTCTCTGATCAGCCAGGCTCCCAGTGCTACCCCCTGGACTCTCACCTCCTCTGCCACTCATGTCACATGACGAGGGTGTGCACTGCGCATAACCTCCCCTTGCACAGCACACCATGAGAGATGTCTGAGGACGTGGGATATGCGCAGCTCTTATGCCCCAGCAGCTCACCGGCACCTGCTAGTGCTGCGCGATGCTCAGTTTTCTTATCAGTATAGCTGCTGAGCCTGTTTGAATACTTATGAAGCAGCAGCCCCAGTATACACGTAACGGTGCATTCAGTGGTCGTCATACCTGCAGTCTCTGGCAAACCCTCGCATACTTTGGGCTTGGACGTGGTGCCATTGTGCTGCGTCTGTGCCTGGTTGGCCACACTGTGCTCTGACAGGAGCACAGTGGGATGGGGCGCTGAGACAGATGCCCCAATATGTCAGTCAGAAGCGGAAATCAGGCTGAATTTAGACCTATGTGCTTCTGCAAGAACAGCATCACAGATGGGGGACGTGCTGCTTTGAGGTGACATTCTGTAAGGAGTCCTTGGGAACATTTCTGCCTGTCTGACTAAAACGATACAGGGCACAGAGGTGTATGTGCTCAGTGTTGAGAGGGTTAGCTGTAAGATTTTTTTACTACTGCTTCAGGTCTGCTACTTATAGTTGTCACAAAGGGACTTTTGCCAAGTTTTTTGTTGTTAGCAGTTATTTTGCACTTCCTTTAAAAAAGATTTCTTAAACATTCCTGTATTAAATATTTAAATTGCTGAAAAGATTATCTGTCTTGAATCTCTGGGCAAAGAACAAACACTGCAGGTTCTTGTGTTACGTGTTATGACTTAAAGATACTCAGGATGTTTAAGTATAAATTATACTGTATAGTATGTGTTATTTCAGTGTTTAAGTGGTACAAAGAACCATGTGAGTGGGGCAAAGCTTCCATATCCCACTGGGGTGAAGAGTGACGACTCATTCATCTTGCAAGAGTTTTTGGTTGTGGTTATTACCCATTTTTAACATAGCAAACACCAAAACCGCCAATGAAACAGGTTGCTGTCAAGAAAATAGCTGTTCTTGTAATATTTTCCTCGAGTAGTGGCATTTGGTTTACATGCGATATCTTAGGAAGCAAACTGACCCAAATATTTCACATAGAACCAAGAGTATCAGTCATGGCTGAGTGCCCTACTGCTATCATTCTGGGTTTTGGGAACTAACTTAGTGGTGACACAGGATGGCATGGTGAGTACTTTTCCCCTCCCACCCTTGCTGTGTGGGTTTTTCTGCAGTTAAAACAGGCAGTTAGGTGAACTGGCGTCTGGCCTTTGACGGAGTGGATGGGGCTTTATCAATATGTGTACTTGACCTTTCTTGCATACCCATCTGATGCTATCTTCCATTGCCGAAGTACAGTTCCAATACTCAGGAGCTGAAGTGGGGGGACAGTAAGGATCCCCAGATATCAAAGATGAATGGGCTGCACCCTCACCAGGAAGAACATTCCCGTGATTCACTGAACCCCAGGTTTGCTCAAGGCACAAGTTAGGAAGAGCACAAGTACGATCTTTGCCTTCTAGGTATATTTTTTTTTTTGCTGCTCTTGCATGGTGGGTTTAGTTCCTGGATGGCAGTGTGACAATCCTGGTAAGTGATCACAAAAAAGGCAAATCAGACTCATACACACTCAAATCTTTAATTCTTTGTACATTCAACACTTAGAGGAAAAATATCAAACTCAAATAAACTATTCATACTAAAATAATTAAAAAATATTAAAAGAAATTTTCTAGGACTCCACCCTCAGTGACATGGGGGGGGGGCGGCGCTCATAACAGGTCCATTTCCCAAAAAGCATCCGTTCTACAATGCTCACATTCCCAGCATACTGTCAGTGCATCCCTGCAACAGGTCTGAGAACCAAACAGAACTTTATTCCATTAAATTTCAGGACATTGGGGACACACTGGACCTCACTTCACACTCCAGTGAAAACTGTACGTAGTTTTTGGCAGAGAATGATGGCAGAAAGATGCTGAAAACTGCCACATGCCCCAACAGGCAGAGTGTGACGGGTATGATCCAGCAGGACACAGCAATAACAGTGCTGACAGCAAACGGCTCATGCCCATTACAGTGAGCTTGGACCATAACACACAAAAAGACAAATTCTCATACTGATGTCTAGTGACTGAAAGGGACGGGGAATAAAAACAAATGATAAAGCTGTGGTGGACAATAAAAGCAAAGGTGTTTTGAACACAACATAAGTAAGGAGGCGTGTGCTCCCCCCCTTTTTGGTTTAGGAGGACACGGGGGGCACATCTTGTGGGTAAACAGAAGTTCTCCTCAGGAGAGGCTGGGGCTTTGCATGGCCACTGGGTGGCAGTAGTGGACAGAAACAGGGATATCGAAAGAAACTGGGAAAACACAATGATGCCCTTCCGTCCTCAAAATGGAGGCAGGAGGGAGTGAGAGAAGACGGTGTCACAAAAATGCTCATGATCACAGTCTGTCCTGTGGTCACCCTTTATGTCGGCTGACTTGGCATACTGCCTTGCTCACCGACGCCGATCCCTGCCAGGGGGGTTACTGCGGCTGCGAGAACGCCGACCCCCTGCCAGGATCCCTGCACCACTGCCCCCCATTCTGGCCTCCGGCCCTCTGCTGCGGTGGCCGTCTCGCCGTTTGTCCCCCTCCCTGTCGCGACCCCGGTCCCTCTCCCTCTCTCCCGCTGCCCCCGCCCCACTCCCAGGTGCTGCCCCTCCCTCTTTCTCCCTGGCCTTCACCCGCTCCTTGCGCTCCTCCTCCCGCTTCTTGTCTTCCTCCTCCAGCAGCTTCTTCCTTTGCTTCTCTCTCTCCTTCATGCGTTCCGCACGCTCTGCTTCTCTCTGTGCTGCCTGCGGGGTTCAGGGAGACGGTCACTGATGAATCTCATTGGTTAAATATTGCGTCCACTGGCAGAGGCCATACAGTGAGGTGCAGTAAACCCATATGTGCAAAGGCACAGGAGCTACTTGCCTGTTCCTCAGTGAGCGGGAGCCAGTATATACAGGGAGCTGTTTTGGTTTTGCAGAAGAGATCATCTAGCAGTTTGGCTGGAGGCTCCTCAGGGGCTTTTTCTGTAACCATGTGGAGATAATCAGACCACCGACACCCCCCAGTACCACAAAGCCAGGCAGTGCCGCAGTGCAGCTCACCCTTCTTATCGGTCTTCCTCTCCTTGCTCTTGGCTCTCTCTTTGCGCCTCCTCTCCCTATCCCGTGAGCGGGAGCGCCTCGGCCCTCCTTCCCGCTCCTCTCTCGGCTTGCTGAACTCCCGGACCTTGTCGCGGTCCCACTCGCGCTCAGCTCGTGTTCTCTCCCGCCTCTCCATCTCGCGCTCGCGCTCTGCCCACTGGTCACGCACCACGGCAGCACCCCGGTCACGCTGCCGCTCAGGCACCAGTGGGGGCATCGTCCCAGGCCGGGCCAAGGCCACCGGGGGGGCAACAGGAGGAACCCCGCGCTCCTCCTCTGCACTGCGCTCCACTGTCAAGAGGCCCCTGTGAAAGTCCAGCTGGGGGAGGAAGGCAATGACGACAAGGGCGCTCAGTCTGTCTCAGGGATTTTGCAAAAGAAAAAGGCAGCTCCAAAGACCACAGGCTTAAGTATCCGCTTCCCAGCTCTTATTTTTACCAGAGATCGTTTGACTTTCTCAGAAATGTCAGGCGAGAGGAAATCAGAGCTGTGAGACAGGATGGTGGATGGATAGAAAAAAAAATAATCATGAGAAACACAAGCCTCACCTCGTCCTGCTCAGCAAAGTCCACACTCAGGAACTTGGGGTTGCTCTGGGGCCACTTGACTCCATGCAGTGCCGTGCGAGTGGCCGCCGCCTCCTCTGTGCTGGAGTACTGCAAACAGGGAGAACACCCGCTATTCTCTTGGACTTCTCTTTCTCCCCTATTAAAAACTGCTACATTAGTATGCAAAAGCTGATCTCTTTGCCACACAGAAAATTGATGGAAGCATTTCCCCAGGCATGCCACCGACCGAATAATGTCCAGCAGCACACAAATGAAACGAATTATGGTACAGGAAAATGGCAGGAGACTCACTGTCACATAGCAGTGGGACTTGATCTTGTCAATCCAGAAGCCCTCCTCCACTACACTGCCAGTTCGGTTTAGCAGCTCTTTCAGCTGTCCCAGGGTGAAAGGTCGTACCTGTGCAACAGAGGTCAGGGTTCACAACAGCACCAGATGTAAACAATTCTGCAAGGCGGTTATGGGCTGGTAGTGGGCAGGCAAACAACGAAGCAAAACATCCTCACCAAGTTACAGATATGGACAATGTTTGTGATTTTGCCACGGGGCGGTGAGGGCTGCTTGGTGGATCGGACTGGATCGTCGATGGTGATGGACACCCCAGACTTTTGCTGGCTAATCGAGCGACGCACCAACGAGTCGCTGGGAATCACTGTAAGAACACCAGTGGTGGGAAAATGAAAACAGCATCCACATGGTCAATAGGCCTAATACAAAGTCCACAGCAGGCACAGAAATCCCACCAGCTCTGTGTGGTTGAATTTCCAGTTGCCCTTTAAATATGTATGCATGTATGCTATAAGAAAACCCATTTTCATATTTTCTGAATGGCTGGATCTATCACCATCTATAGTACACCAACATATTGCTAGTATTCAACTTTTTCAGCACTTTTACATCAATGAATTCCACAATATATAGATGCTCCACTACTTATGAATGAGTTACGTTGTTAACTTGAAACATTCATAAGTCGTCATTCAACATCATTAAGGGTATACGCAGGTACAAAGAACTAGGATGCTGAGAGTTTGCACGCTACGCTGTATTGTGGCGGCCAGAAGTTGTACTAGGCAGAAGTGGCGTACAGGAAAAAAAAAATTGATGTTGCGGACAGGAAACGGGAGCCCAAGGAACACAGTTTGGACTTGCAGTCCTCTTCATTGGTATGTCTGAAAGTTCATAGGTAGAGGAGCGTCTGTTTTAATGAAAACCAAATTGGCAGAAAGACAGGTAACTAAGTATGGTGTCTACAGGTATCTGGCTTAAGATGGTCCAAGTGGGTATGGAATTAATAAAACCAAACAAAATTGAAAACCACCTTTCTTTAAGTCAGCCTCCCGAACACTAGGTGCTTGTGTTTCCATGGAAATCCCTGAAGAGCCATCCTTGCCCTCTTCAACGACTGTCCTAGCACTTTCTGACCGCTCATCTTCCTCTTCTTCCTCCTCCTGATCCTTCTGTCCATTCTCCTGGTTCTCAGCTGGCACCACCTGAGTGGAAATTGTAGGTCGTTTACAGACTACCCATGAAAATTATCACCACTAAATGGCCCACAGCCAACAGTGACTGACTGCGATTAGAAAATCCACAACTATTTTTGCAAGGCATCATCTAGCAAAGGTTAGATGCAAGTCAGGTGAGATGTTCACAAATCAAATGTGAATCAGTCAGTAAATCTGAAAGCTGTGGGAGTTTCAACTGCATCAGAGATCCATCACATCTCTGAAAGGCATGACACAAAGTACATCTAATTTGAAGGACCAAGGTGTACCAAGCAACATACCTGTGTTACAGTGCGGCGTATCTTAAGACCTTTCTCCAGACCTTGGTCTCCCTGATCACCCCGCTCCACACCCTCCTCATCTCCTGAAAAATGGCCTTCATCAGGGTGCAGTTCGACTATTGCCTCCTGGCTTCCTGCACCCATGGCTGGCTTGATGTCTGGGATCAGTGACTGGGGTAGAGAATGCTGATTAGCAGAATCACCTTTAACACTAACTATAAAGTGAGCAGTGATTTAATATTGCATGCTTGCCCTGATGTATTACAGCACCAATGTGGAAGCCATGTACCTTTAGGGAGTCAGTGGTGATGCTGATCGATGGCTTCTTGGCTGTAACTGCAGTGCTAGATCCCCATCTCCTCTTTCTGGCTGCTGGACCACCAGACTCTGGCTCTAGAGGACCCCCCGGAGAGGGCAGTGTGGGGGTGGTCCCCCCGACACTGGCCACGGAGGGCTTACTAGCTGCTGAGAGGCAAAGATGGATAAGCACAGACATTTTCCAGCTTCTAGCTTTATCAGAACAAGCAAGCCACATACGGCAAGAGAGAGGGGACATAAACAAACAGAAGTCAAGAAATTCTTTAAGAACATTAAAGCATGAACATCATCATCAACAGGAAGTACAGAAAGCAGAGGAACTTGCAGACTCAGCTGAAACGTAATCTCCATTTGTTTTGTTTACTATACGGAGACGAGTGTGGCGAGCTAGCAGGCATACTCACTGTTCAATGAAATCTTGCGGGCAGTAAATGCTTTTGGTGTGGTACTCTGAAACAAAGAGCAGATAAAAACAAAAAGACCCCAGAGTGGGGGGAGAAATGAGAGCAAGAACAACAGCGAGGAACCAGGCAAATGGACAAAGACAGTGAGAGAGAGAGAAAGAGCATACAGCTATCAATAAATGCGCAGAGAGAAGGGGCACTGGGGTGGGGGCTGAATCAGAGCTGCAGTGATTCCAGGCACACGTTCCTCCCAGGCAAACACTCCATGTCTCTCAGCCTGCTGTCAACAAAATATAAGCCTCTGCGCTGCCTCAACATGTGCATCTACAGCTGAGTGACGGCGCATAATCACCGCGAGTATGCAAATATTCCTGCCCGGATCGTGTTCATAGAGCACATCCGACATTAAATGAGACATGAATATGGGCATTTACAGTGCAAAATTACCAGCATTTTAAATGTGCATTGTTAAGCCACTGTCTTCTTTCAAAAACAGCAAAAGCTAAACGGTCAGGATTATGTAAAACGGTGCACCACGACTAATGTGTGAGTGAATCTACAGCGTTATCTTGGATGTATGTAGAGTTTTCAGAATCTCATAAACCCTACAAGAAGTGGTCAACTGGAAACTGATATATCAAAACACCTGGGAGGAAGGATGAGGCACTAGAACAACTGTCGCTCTGATGACAAGCATCGGACAGCGGGTACTGCAGTTCAAATTTGAGAAATGATTCAATGAGGTACCCAGGTCACCAGACTCTGCTGAGGTTACGAGCAGGTCCACATAAAACACAGAAATCAATGTGGAGTTTACCAAAATGCGCTTATAGTTAAATTAAAACTGCAGTAACCATAATTTTTATACTATCCTTTATGTTTAACATATTGCAGTTCCCTTTATTTTTGTAGCAAAGGTCTTTATCAATTAAGTATATATTTTAAAAGGCAAACAGTAAAAGGAGATAAAATGACAAAGTTATTTCCTGATACCATTGACACCTGATCCTCACTTGCTTGGCTATGGCCCAATCGCATGGCTGTGTGTACTGTATCTAGCCAACAAGCGTCCAATCAGAGGTAGTTGAGGAGTGAGGGCAGGACTCTGAGTATGCCGACAGGCCGTCTGACAGGAACTGCTCTTTTGTTATTGAGGGGTTGGAATGTTCACAATTAATTGGCTTTTGTAAATATCTTCTCATTTTCCAAGCAACAGGCGAGTCTTGTTTGAGGAAGAGGTGGTGTTAAAATGTTCTGCACCCACCCAAACCCCAATATGGGCACGTGTCAGTCTTTACTGTCCCTTTGACTTCATATGCGCTGCAGTTACATGAGATCAGTCTGATGAACTGGACTGTGTTCAAACAGGCCCATCCTTTGGTGCACTGTGCCCTGTCCCAATTCCTTCATCATCACCTAGTCAGTCTTTTGTTCTCAGAGAGGACTGCACCCTCGCCTGCACATTCCTCACACACTGGCACTTTTGTCGCAGCAGGTTTACAAGCTGTAAGTGGGATCCAGTGCAGCAGAGCCCAGTTTTAGAAAAGGTCAGGCTGTGGATATGAAAAAAAATCCAAACAAAAAATTACTCCATGACAACCATGATTAGCAGGCAGATGGACCATTCAGAAAGTCGCCTGTTTGTAAAAAGCTGTGAGGCCCAGGGTTGGGGCCACTCTGAAGCTTCTGAAAAGGGAAAACAACACATGGGAGTACAGAGGGAATGTCCTGGTAGATTACCTTCTATCTGGACAATGTGGATAGACAGGAAAAAGTCCATCTGTACACTTGGAGATACTCTAGCCACACAGCCCAATGAATTTTTCAGTTTTTTTGTTGTGGCTGAGGATATACTCAAATTCGTCTTTCCCTTGCTATTCCAGTACAAGGAAGGCGACACTTTCCTCACACCTCAGGTCCATCAGCAGTATTCCATTATGCCAGTTTTTCTGGTTACCAGTCCAGTATGAGCCAAACCTCCAGCTGGATTGGTTAGGGTATTGCTTTGGTCTCTCACTGCACTGAGCCAACAATAGTCCAACAAGTACTGACAGTTGTAATCCAGTGAGAGTGGAGAGAATTGTTCAAATGCAGCAGCCAGTTCAGCTGAAGAGCTTCCCTCCAGAGCTACAGAAGCCCACACACAGTCGGGCAGAATTTCCCGGAACATTTTCTTGTAAAGACCCCAAAAACTGAGCTAAAACAAATTAGCTTCGCGTCAATTCCTTTAGAAACTGATGGAATTCGATGGGGTTAGTGCTGCTTGGTAACCCTTTCATTCCAGAGATGTCAACTGTCCAAACTGTGATGGAAAAGTTCATTTGTAAATCCCTGGCATGGCGGAAACCATGGCATACACTTTCCAAATATACCAAAAGCCAGGTGCTGCTGGAATGATCAGATGTGTGGGGCTCTGGTCCAGGAGAGGCAAATGCACAGTTCACATGACAATCAGCCAAGGCTGCTGCTGATGCTGCTGCCCCACAAGTGCTTTCCTGCATTGTGCAGAGAGCAGGATTTCTTGCATGCCATGCAAGAGGCCGCACTGGGAAGGACCCCCTCGACAACAGGCAGCACTTCCCTTTCACAGGAGTCCAGCTGACAGCTCCAGCTCGCTTGCTGTGCAGCGTGGGCTCAGCTGAGATGAGTTCCGGCAGCCTCCCTCGGCCGTGGTGCTTGGGACCTTGCAGATAAACTCAGTGCAGACTCAGGGGCCTAGATCAGGTACAGCCAAGTCGCTTGGGTATAGCGGAACAGGTGTAGTAGGTGAAGTAGCAGAGGTAGTGCGCAGGTACCAATTGGGGCAATGGAAGAGGAATGAGCACCTTACAACAAAGCAATCAATGGGGTTTTAAACATCAGCCACACGAAAAAAAATTGTACAGATTTAGAGCCCTACGGAATAACCCCATCATAACTAAAACAGCTTTCAGGCCTAACCTCACATTTCTTAAATTACACACACTCTCTAGCATATATACTCTTTTACAGGATGGGTCACAAAACACAAATCAGGGCCACACCACCCCCCACCCACAGCTCCTTAATGTTTTTCGCATTTCTTCCATGTGGCATCCATCTGAGCCAAGGAAGGGCAGACTCTTACAATGGCATCAGAGATTTGAATGCATTAGCAATCACAACTGAAGTAATCTCCCCACCCCACTTTACTATGGCCAGCAGAGACAAGGCAACATCTGAGACAACACTGCAGCTAATCTGGATTATTTTTGTGAATATCTTCAATGAATTCTGCCCACCTCGTGAAATCCCTCACTATCTATATAGTCATACAGAATATTAAAAATTAGAGAACTCTGCTTCTGCCCAACAGCCGAATGTGTAGGTTTTTGTTGGTGTGTGGGAGGCCTCCTGCTTATGCAAGACAAGAAAAAGTTGTAAATTTAACAGAAAGAAAAAAGGAAAAGGTGAATATGAAAGAAAGACAAAAGCTGCATGGAAAAGATGGAACAAATGTTTCCTTTTTGCCTAATGGCTTATAGTTCAGCACAGAGTTATCCTCCCATTAAATATTGCTAAAGCAATAAAATGAAAAACATTGTGGCTACATGTTCTGCCAAACTGTGTGGTTCCTATTAAGGTTTCAATTCAAAGGCCACAAAAAATAATTTTAACTGTCTGCCTTTCCATGGAGCCTTGTGTACAATTTCCCTTGCTTTTCCAAACACATGCAAGCACACAGCCCTGGACATAGTAACTTTTGGCCACACCTAATACCACTTCAACCACTGGAGGCCTTGTCTGACTGCAGTGTCACAGTACTGTCTGGTGCAGATAGAGTCAAAGCTCTTCTGGAGGACCCAGTATACACAGCTGGATATTCAAACCAAACTCAGCCACATGCTTGCCTGCCTCTCCACAGCCTTACCTCCTCTGAGCGGCTCTCTGCAGCCCCATGGCCATCTGAGCGAGGTTGCACACCTGCACCCTCAGACTCCAAGGGTGCCTCCACCTGGACTGCAGTGTCAGCTGGCTCTGACATGGCAGCCTGCTTCAACTCCCTGGCAGAAGGACACAGAGAAAGCAGGAGATTGCAGACAGCGAGTACAAATAATTACAGTTTGAGCAAACAAAGAACCAATGCACAGGAGGAGGAGGCATGGGCAGGAAGAGCCATTCATCCATCCATCCGTCAACTGCTTATCCAGTACAGGGTCAAGGGAGGGCCACAAGACTGTCACAGGCAGGACATAGTGCAATGCTGAGGTAGACCCTGGACAGGATGCACACACACGGCAATTTGGACATGCCAATTTGCCTAACTGCATGTTTTGTAAACGCAGGTGGGACCAACACAGGAAGATCATGTGAAGCTGCAGTACTACCCACTAAGCCACCATGCCAGCCCAGAAGGATACAGCATGACATGTATACACACACTGATATTCTTTTCTTACACTGTCCAACACATCAACAAACCAATGCTTAGGTCACAGAAAAATGCTTGCCATTTACTATAAGAGCATTGGGGCACACATATTTAAGTATACAGAGTGCAAGGACAGTAAAGGTAACAGGGACGACCCGGCAGCTGAGACCGAGTGTGTGCAAACCAAGATCCAGAAAGGCAGAGACACACAGAAAAGAAAAACAAAAAAAGAATGGAACCAGAGAGCAGAGGAAGAGAGCAACTCAGACCAGGGATCTGGGTCATTCCACCTCAACACACTATAAATAACCATACCAGCCAGCCAACCGGCACCAGACTTGCACTATGTATACACATGCTTTAAGCGAGCTATACAACCATGGAAAAGGCCAGGGAAAGGAGACCACCACTCACCACTCAAAGGTCCATCTTCTGTTTAACATGACTAGTCACACACACAATACTCAGAATTTCAAAATCAGGCTTCTCACTGCTGTGAACAAATCAATTAACCTAGCACTGGAACTGAAACTTTGGAAATCGATGCAACCTAACAAGAAGCCCAGCAATTTTGTTTGGTCTCTCATACAGCTATCATACTCCCTGGCCCTGGGTGTGGGGGGTGTAGCAAAGATGAGAGGATCAGGCTGGGTTTGTGAGCTAAAGAAAAACCCTAACTGTCCAACTCATGGGATTAATTACCGAAAAGGGAGGCAAGATCAGTCTCCTGTAAATGATACTTCCCCTTCCATTGTGTCAAAGCAGGAAGAACATCCATGAGCAACTGGAAACTACTATACGCTAGATCCATGGTCTATGGTGTTAATACACAACCATGGACAGAAATAAACATCTATGCCATGCAGAAGTCCTGATACAAATGTTATACATTTATCAGTAATGTTTCCCGGCATCTCTCAGCCATCATGGCCAGAAAAAAAGGTGGTGGGGGGGGGGAGAGAGAGTAAGATATCTCCTTCACATGGTGCACAATAAGACAGAGGCGGCCATGTCACTGGAGACAGGACTAAAGAATTTCAAGAGAACACAAACCCATAAACATAGTCTGTCAATCAAACAAAGGCTGGGCCCCCTTAACTGCTGGGATTAAGGATTCTGGTTCTTAAAACAAAACCAGGAGCACTCAAGTGCTGAACATATCTAAATATTTTGATTTCAGCCAAAGCTAAGTGTTAGTTAAATTTGGTTGCATGGGGAATCTTGACAATCTGAAAGACGACACCAGCTGCACAGTGCTCACATTGCCTGGTCTGATAAAATCTGGAACCATGGCACAACATAGGAGCAGTAGATCTCAATAAATGTGGCCAAATTTATTTCCTAAAAATCCTTAAGTAAAAAGCAATATTAAATATTTGCAGTTCAAATTGCTGTTTACACCAAAACCTGGAAGAAAATGTAAGCAGTGCACAGCCCAGACTACTGGTAACACCCTTATTTCCACAGCTCTCCAATGCTATAAAGTGCCATAAGACTGAAAAGACTGGAATATCAAGCCTTGGGTGTCAAACCTGCACACCACCACTACTCGCAGCAGAGAACTCACATACTTCCCAGCTATGAAAAGTGGTTCAGCTAGACTTGCTCACTCTTCTGATCACTGAAACGTGAAACTTAGGAGAGGATTCTGAAGAACAGAGTTTTCTACAAATCTCTCACAGGAATTTAGTGCTAAACGACTAGGATTTTCCATTAGCAAGACTTGTATATCACTTGCACCGGGAATACAATGCTGAAGAAAAACTAGCAGTTTTAAGAGCGAAGATAATGAAGAGTGGCATGATACTGACTAAAAAGACTACAGCACTGGCCAAGGGACATTAAAACATACTTCCAGGTTTCAGATTACTCAGAATGCACACTTAGCATTAATTTAACGACAACAGCCTGTTGTTCATAGCCATGCGTTAACAGTATTTTAATAGCTCTTTCAGATCCATTATTGTCAGCGGAAAATATCCCAGTAATCATTCCTGGAAATGCGTGCATAATGGAAAATATAAAATGAATGCTACAACACCACGTCGCACTGAAGCAGCACAGCAAGAACACGCATCTCACGGCTTTTCGCGGGGCACAGACACCAGCAGTTCTCAAGGAATACCGGTGACCCCCCTTCCAGCCATCTCCCCTTCCCCCAACTCCCCCACCCAAACGTTCTCACACACATAAATGCGCCACGTTACTGGCGACTAAAAATAATCCGTCAGAAAATAAAGTACACGGGACGGCTGCAATAAAAGGACGTTCAAACCAGAAAAAGTAGAGAACTGCAGGTAGCCACGGGCTAAGGGAGACGTCGTTTGTGCGCTGTGTCTCCCTCACCTCCTACCTCGCCAGCTTACCCGTTTTTGTTGCTTTCAGACAGCATATTATCTGGCCCAAACTCTAAACCGTAACGTACGGCCAGAATCTGCGCCTCCAGCTAAAGCGACTGCGGTTCTGCTAGAGAAGAATTACTCCTGTTTGGGTAGCGGGATTGTAGGCTGCGCTGGTATCAGTGCGAACGAACACGCACGACGGCCATATTGGATAAAGCTAGAGAAGGTCTGAGGAAAAGGAGAGCAAGAGGGCGAGGACCCCATCTCCTCTCAGCCACACCGGCAATAAAGCCGGCCTCACAGAACGCCTGACGATAAATACCACCGCGGAACTAATACGCACCGTGTTACTATCACTCTACTATATGTGTTTATTCACTAAAAGCGGAGTTTTAAAATGAGATCGAAAATATTATGCCACGTGACCAGAAAAACTTATCCATAGTGAAGAAACGCACATCACAAGGTAAAACACAGCTGCACAGCAAATGTGTATTGAGCACACCACCTTAGACAGTAGCATCAATTACGTCCAAATATAGGAAAGACTTATTTTAAAAAGTTCGTTACGATGACAGTGTCTAGGTTTAAAGTAACCAGATTAATGTCGGATATAAAATAATCCCCTTTTCCATATTTGGCCCCTTGTATTAAGGCTTCTTGAAGAAGCCCCTGTTCATTACATCAGGACAGTGTGATTTAAGAAAATGTGTCCGCTTTTTATTTCCATTTAGCTTCCGAATGCTTAAATTAATTCACGTGAGCTCGTGATACGGAGCAATTCATTTTCTCACGGATGCATTGAAGTCTCCTCCCCCCGAGAGTAATAGATTCTCTATCGATTCATTTTACCCTTAAGTGTAACGATGAGGTATATTCTCGCAAAACTGAGGAAAACACCGAAATGGTTTATGACGTTAAAATTGCAATCAAAATAATCCTAATGTGTTTCGACTGATCACTCAGAAGAGTCCATTGCTCGTGCAATTATTCATTAGTAGATGGGATTGGTTGTAACTGTCAGTTCCTAGAATTCAGGGCCCGTACTCACATCTTAAGGCTAAAAGTAGCTCCCAACTTTGCAATTTAGGAGAAACTCCTAAAAATAATGGGCGTGTCAATCCTAAATTTTGGACTCCAAATTTTTGACTAATTTACAAAATCCCTTAGCGCTAAAACTAGCACCTAAATCTGGGAGAACTGAAAAGTAGTCGGGAGGACCGATTCACAAACAGTCGCAAAATGGCTGCTGTCAATCCACGTCGCAATGTCATGGAAACATTAAACGAACGCTGAATTACTTAAAGGATACCGCCTCAGTCGGGAGTGAGTAATGATTGTTGTGGAGCTTGTGAGGGATCGATGTAATAACATCTCCAACAAACCGAAAAAAAACAATCATATACAGTACAAAACACCTATAGTGATAAGATTTTTTTCCTTTTCTTTGGGTATCAGGTAGATCAATCTAATTGAAATTTGTATGTTTATTACATGAGTAAAGGTAATAAAAAAAATGTCACTATATACTGGATTGACTGGTACAAAATACAGTACAGCTGTTTCAAAAGTTTTTCAAATAACTGAACTGTGTATAATTCAAATACGCTATACTACAATACATGAAATATATCTGAATATAGTTTCGCTGCTGTCTCTCGTTGGCTCGGTTTTGGCAGTTTCTCATAGGCTTTGATTAGTGTATTTGTCATTGAGAGAAAATGACCATTTCTCCCGTCATATGTTCTATGCACGCAGTATTAGCCCCAGTTAGCTAGCCAGAAGCAGACGGGTTACCCGCAAGGCAAAGTAGGGCGATCAAAGTTTACACACACACAGAGGAATAATTCTGTCCCAAGCTTTATGACACATATGAGCAGTTGATCTCCATTACCATGATCACTATAAGTGGTTTCCACTGCATTTGTGTTTATGGGATGTTGCGCGTACATTTTCACCAGCACATACTGGCCTCTCATCAACCAATCCCCGTGATTATTGCAGGCAAGCTCGTGCATGAGAACTGACGTCAGTCAAAGGGACAGAGTCTTGGCTTAGTAGTTGACTATTTTCCTAACTAAAAGTTTCTCTCAGCCACTCCGTGAATATGTTTTAGGAAAAAAACTCTTAGTTAAAAAGTTTTAGTGTGATTTAGGAGTACTCTTAGTGGTAAGATGAACATGAAAACGGGACTTGACCCACAAGTACAACTAAGGATGCATCGATACCATTGTTTTCAGTACGTGTACCCACGCTCGCTTTCTGGTACTCACCAATGTCAATACCAGATTTAGGGTTGTGTAATGTCTAAAAAACAATATGCAATATTTTAATTTAAATGTATCAAGAAAAAAAATGACGAGACTGGAAATCCCACCCCACATGGTTTAATTTATTTATTTACATGTTGCGGGGAGTATAAATCCATCTATGTTGTTCACAAGCTTTTACTGCCTACCACAATTCCGTTACAATATTACGAGAATATTGGATAAGAGCTTCTGTTATTTTCACTGCACTATGGTTATCCTTGGACATTTTCTCTCTCCACACCTATAGTGTTTAATGCATGGTAACTTGTTGCAGTGCTGCTGGAAGTAATTTCGTCATACTCTTTCTTGATTAGTTTTCACGTTTAATTACTTTTTACGTTTTAACTTCTTTCATACCTTATCTTGATATTATAGCAGAGCAGTTTTAGTCCGCTATGGTTTGGTTTTCCTCGTTAATTTTTAAGTACTGTCACATTGCAGACATTTTGTGGCCCCAATTTTTTGCCTGTAATGATATCGCTGATACATCATAGGTATAGGGCACATTGTCACAAGGATGAGTATGAGTAAGTGAGCACCGTTTCAGACCCAATACCTATACTAGTACTCCTATCGATGCACCCGTAGTTATACTACATAAAATCAGCATAAGGTAACAAATACAGTCTCCTACAACAGCCCCTACTGGTGCTTTTCCACTGCCAGAAAGACCCACGCATTACAGCCAACTGGCGGTTTTCAATTGCAAAGAACCAATTTGTAACTATGCTGATAGCTTGACCAAACCGAGCTGGTTGCGTCACCACCATATGATTGGTCAAAAAGCAGAAATATGGGTGTTCTGTGCATGGATTATCTTAAGGAAAAACACATTCTACATATTATTCAACATAAGGCTGCGTTCACACTGCCAGCCACATCGTACAATTCCGATTTTTTGCTCAGATCGGATTTGTCTATCTTGACGGTTCACATTCATAAGTACAAGTGACCTGTATCAGACTGTAATGTGAACGCATCGGTCCTCCGAAACGTCACGCATGCGCACATTGATACGTTTTTACACAGGTAAAAAGCTGGTCGTAAAACTGGCATGTTGTACGGCCATGACCGCTGCGCTGATTTGAGTCTTTTGCCTCTAAGTTTGACTTCAGGCTCTTTATTTTGCTTTGGCATTATAGCCACGTTCGTGTCCGCGCTGTGCCATTTCTTTGGCAATTATTTCAAATACTACTCTATTACGATAGGTTCCTTCCAGTTTAGCTTGAACAGATTCATTTCCAGAAATATCAATTAAATCCCCAACTTCTCCATCCTTCCACTGACTTATCGCAGCTCTCCTCCATTTTTACCTTCCTGCGCTGCCGGTGCAAGCTGATGTCAGCGCATGCGTATAAGCAAAAAGCCACATGAATTCCAATCTGAGCGTTCACATTCAGGTCGCATGGCCGGAAATCGGATACGTATCAGATTTAGTACCACATATGAAAGTGGCACAAATCTGATTTGAAAAGATCAGATTTGCGTGTCCACACAGCCCTGAAAAGATCAGATCTGTGTCACATTAAGGCAAAAAATCTGATTTGAGTCACTTCAGCATGGCAGTGTGAACATAGCCTAAGTGGTTTACAGCTAATTGGAGGACCAGCCTCAAGAACTGTGGCCCCAGAGATTTCCAACGTCCTAGCTGGAGGATCAGTTTAAAAAAAAATGCATTATTTTTAAAGAAAATGTTTTGCTTCCCTGAAGTTTCTTATATCGACCTAAAGGTGGTGCCATTTTGCACAATACTTTGTCAAACATTTTTGAACAGCTGAACTATTTTTGTTTCTCATGGAAAGGATTGATGTGATTATACATTGCCATGTTTTATGTGATATGAATTTTTTTCTATTATTTTTTTGCTGAAACTCACTTCTTCACTTATTGTCTTAAAGAAACCACCACTGGCAAACAGTTATGAATATGTCAGTGTAATGACATTTGTTCTAAAATGCATTTTATACATTCTGTACCATTTCGTTTGATGGGATGGAGATGATTTTCACTTGTACCAAGTGCTGTTTGCTCATCCTCAACATATACTTTAAATTATTCCATACATCCAATTTCTGTGACTGCTTGTACTATATGGGGGGGTGGTCTGAAGCCTATGCCAGAAGCTACAGGTGCAAGGCAGGGAACAACCCAGGATGGGGCACCGATTCATCGCAGCGCTCACTCACACACCATTTACAGTCATGTGCACTTCGGTATCTCCTATTCACCTCGGCATTTATTTTGACTGTTGAGGAAACCCCATAATCACAACATACAAACTCCACATATGTGGAGCCATTGCTGGGACTCAAACTCTGATCCCAGAAGTGCAGTAACCACTGTGCCACCATGCTACAAATTGCACATCATTAGCAAGGTATTTCATAATTCAAATCTTTTGATGCTAGTTTGATGCTAGTTCTTCGTAATATCAAACATTTTCAGTGTGTCTTTAAAATTGGTGCCTACCCTGTCACCTCAGGGTTACTTCCCCTTTAAGTGATTGATCCTAGTGACTAATCATATAAGAACCATTATATAATCTTTCCCTCAGTGGAATGAGAACAAGTAATGCATGCTTAGTACATATTTAAACTTACAGTATTTTCCTCATATTGCATCTAGAGCTGGCTGTGGTCAAGCTCAATACATCCAACTTGTCATGGTGAAATATCCAATTAATTTCTATAGTTTTAGAATATTTAAATATGTTTTTGAAACACAATAATATCATCCTGAACAATTACTAATTTTTCTAGCTGTAGGTTAATAAAATTTTCACCAAATACTCACATTAACTAAAAATGTTCACCCTGTCGTCAAGCGCCCTGTCATACTTTGTTCCCTGAAAGGGTGGACAGGTCCTTTACGGCAGTGGCCTCCAACCCCCGGGCCGCGGGTCATGTGGTACCGGTCCGCGGACTGCACAGAAAAGATATAAAACACTTCGGTCACGTGATAGTTACTGCTAAAAATAGTCCCACAAGCGCTGCGAATACACATTGGATTTACGTTTATTATATTTTAAAGATACCCCATTATTATATTTTTAAAATATCCCCATTTTTATACGTATTATTTATTCGTATAAATACGTATACGTATATTTATCTGCCACTCCTTAAAGGCCGGGCCGTGAAAATAAAAAACTTATGTTAACTTTTATTGCTCTCTTTACTGACCATTTTAAAGATAGTTGTGTTAAAACATCATAACAATGAAAGGGTTGCAGGAATCCACTTGTTGAATTTCTTGTGGATGAATAGTGCAGTGCCTCTACCAGTACATCCAGTTCAAAATTAATGTAAATTAGTGTAAATTAATATTACACTAAAAGAGAGGCTACATAACGCCTATTTCTGAAGCCAGCTTGTGTTTGTATATTTGATGTGTGCTTTAACTGCAGTGTGTGGTATGAAAATGACCAGATATCTCTTTCCATCTTCTATTCACAGGGGCCAGTCAGAGAAAGCAGAGTCACCTGTGCCTAGCTGTGCTTCCAACAAGACGGAAAGATCCAAAGGTTTCATTTTGGACTTCACAGGTGGAGTACGGGATGACAGGTAATTTACTGAATGTTAGAGCACGACTGGGGCGTAAGCAGGTGGTGAACAAACTGAACAAACCAGTGCCAGTTCTTGCCATTTTGCTATTATTTCACTGCTTGTGAAAGACCCTTTTAACTCAGAACAGCTGTTTTAGAACAATAATTTGGGCTTAAATTTTTTACTATTTCAAAGTAATGTTACAACTACTGTGTCACGCCCACATGGGCGGGACGTTACAGCTGTGGATGATCACCTCTTATTAGCTCCGCTTCTTAAGCAGATCTACCGCTACCACCGTCACGAAGTATTGTTGCCGTTTACCGGAACTCTACCAAGCATTCTTTTGTTGCTCCCATTGCCCTGCCCTGCCCTGCCCTGCCCTGCCCACTTCGCTTCCCTCGTCCCCGCTTCCCTGTCGTCTTCTCATCCCGTGTTCTTCTGTAGGACTGACTTCCCCGGCTCCCGATCTCTGGCGATCAACCCGACCACGATTCTTGCTCTCTTTTCTGGCTTTGTTTGTTTTCGGCTCCTTAATAATAAACCCACTGGTTTCCCACAACCAGAGATCTGTCTCCTACTCGCATTCTTATCTGTCCATTATTCTGTCTATTCTGTCCTGGGTGCCCCAAAAAGGTGGCTGCCCTTCGCGGACAGCTTGCTCTACAAAGAGCAAGTTGAGGGAGGCGTAAAAAGAATTTCTTCATGAGGGACAATAAAGGATTGATTATTATTATTATTATCATTATTACATACTGTTTGTCTCAAATGTGTTTTTTTTGTAAACAAATGAATAAAGTAATGAGAATGATAATGTTTGGGATTGTTATGAAACCAATATATTTGCAGTAGTTCTACTGAATTAAGCAAGCATTCCAAGACTTTCTGTCAGCACTGTACAGTTATAGGATGAGTGTGAGTGAATGGATCCATGTTCTATTCACAGGGTGCAACTGGAGAAACCTACAGCCAGCTGTGTGTCCATGGAGAGTAATTGGTCAAGCAGAGATAGGATGCAGTGTGACAGGTAGTCATCCTGGTTTTTACACAACTGTGTGTCTATGTACGTAATATGTTTTTGACCAGAAAGTCTTCAGATGCATTAGAACTCATCTCTTTATTGTGGCTTTAACTATGTCTGTGCCAGTGTGTTATAGGTATAATAAGGAGATGAACTGAACTGGAAATTGTTTCTCCTGTTTACAGTGTCCAGCAGTCAGTAGAGCCCAGCTCTATAAAGAAACATAGGTCTTTGGTTTTTGCACGCAGACTGAAGGTATTTTGTATGATTTTTTTCAAGCGCAAATCAACTGGAGTTTACTCACTATTTTTACTGCTTTATTTAATGCTAAAGGTGTTTAAAAAAAAGTATATAATAAATATATTCTTTGTTTCAGATTCTGTAAAAATTACACATGATTCATCGCCAAACAGCATTTCTACAATGCATATAAAATTATTACAGGCCATGTTAGCTTAGCAATATGACTGCAGTGTTCCTACAATAGGTGGTAATAGTAAGTGCAGACTGGCAGACAGATGACCATTTATATTAACCTAAACCCTGTTTACCTGTATAACTAGTAACATCTTTGCTATAAAAACACTGTAAAAGTAATGTCACAGTAATATATCTTCTCCTCTTTATCTCAGCTTCTTCAACAAACCTTGCAGAAGTTGCTGAGGGGAGATTTGGAACAGTTCACGACGCAGGTGTGTCGGAAATACCCAGAATGCTTCTACCATCAGCTACTACATGATGATGCACTTATAATTGCTGAGGAGATGATGGAAAGCTGTGATGAAGAGAGGGCTCTGAAGATCACATTGCACACCCTGAGAGACATGAACCCGGACAGACATTGCAGATCCACTGGAGAAAGAGGAGGAAAAAAGTGAGACAAGAGTGACCAAGATTTCTACAGATAATGCTTAAATGCTTCCTAATAATCCTGTAGGAATTTCTTTTGTTGTGTCAGTGAACAAATCTAGAGCTCTGGAAAAAATTAAGAGACCACTCTATATTCCATCCATTATCTATACTGCTTTATCCATCTGCGTCATGGGGAAGCTGGAGCCAATCCCAGCATCTTTGGGCAAGAGGTGGGGTACACCCTGGGCAGGTCGCCAGTCCACCACAGGGCCAACACAAACAGCCACACACACTCACAGTCACACCTATGGGCAATTTAGAGTAGCCATTTGACCTAATCTGCATGTCTTTGGACTGTGGAAGAAAACTGGGATCCTCAAAATGTGTCTGCTATTATTTATTACTATCATGTTTAAAATAAATATGCTAATTGAACTGTTTTGTTATCTTCATTTATAATAATTATTTGGCACATATTTTGCGATTTTTAATTCTTAGCATGTTTAACTCAAATTTAACGTTTTTATGCATATGAAAGATAAATCATCTCAACAAAAGAGAATAAGTTGGCACAACTTTTGTTGTTTGTAATTATTAGCATGCAAAACTAAAAATCATTTTTTACAGATATGAAAGATAGATTACCTGAATAAAAAATAATTAGTTGTCACAACAATAGGTGGTTTTCTTCAAAACTTAAAAGTTCGAGTCCTCAAAACTCAAAGATCTAGTGCAGTAAGTTCCCTTGAAATTTTAGGTCGTCTTAACTTTTTCTCTTTTACAGTGCTGGTTTAATCACGGTTCTGCTGGCAGAAGGGTACACTGAGCAACAGGTTGCTTCCAGGTTCAAAATTTCTAAGACAGCAGTACACAAGAACCGGATAAAGCAGGAGACACTGGCAATGACCAAAAACCACCCAGACAAAGGGCGGAAGCGACATTGTAATGCCAGAGATCACTGTTAACTTATCCGACAGTTTCTTTCTCATGAATCATTGGATGGAATCAAGTGATCTTCAAAAGGAATGGGAAACATTAAGTGCAGGTGTGAAGTGCACTGTTAGGACAGTTCCTATCAGGCTTCTAGAAGCAGGACTGAAGTCCCTTAAAGCCCGTTTTTAATGAGAAACAGAGAAGAAACATGGCTACAGTTTGGAAAAAAAATATATTATTTACAGATGCACACCCATAAATTGAGAAATGAGTGAAACAAAAATTTTTGATGTGGTCTAATACTTTTTTCCAGAGCTGAATTTGATGCAATGGTTGAAGGGTCATAACAAAGAAAAACAGGGGCTATGGATGGATAATTCTTTTGTGGGGGCAAAGAGCAGAGTTTATGTTAGGGACTGGTGTAATTGGTTACATTACTGTGTCCAACCTCACCTGCATCAATCCATAAACAGGTTGGCACTGCATGTCAACGTATGGCTGATGAGAGCCATGTGGTTATTACAATGTACCTCATTCAATTATTATTTTGGATACTACTCTTTTCAGCAATACAAAGTACCTGATACCAAATAAGTGATCTGTTTCTTTTCATGTTAAAATGCCTTTCTTTCTTCAGATCAGACAATCAGCCAGTGTCAACAGAAATTGAAGAACAAAAAAGGTTCAGGTGCATTTTTGAAGGTAGTGCCAGGCAAGGGAACCCAACCCTCCTCTGTGATATCTACACAGAACTATACATTACAGAAGGCCTGAGTGAAGGAGTCAAAAATAAACATGAAATACCAGAAATAGAGGCGGCATCCAAGATGCCATTGGCAGAATCTACCACGATTCATTGCAATGAAATCTTCAAACCTGTAAATGGGCAACAGACATCCATAAGAACTGTACTGACAAATGGGATCGCTGGCATTGGAAAAACAGCATCTGTGCAAAAGTTTATTCTTGACTGGGCCATCGGAAAAGCAAATGAGGATGTTCATTTCATATTCGCATTGCCATTTGGTGATCTCAACCTTCAAAAGAACAGAAATTTCAGTCTAATCAATATTATTTATCACTACTTTCCAGAAATGGAGGGAGTTGAATCAACTGACTTGAATGAATTCAGAATTTTGCTAATCTTTGATGGCTTGGATGAATGTCGACTACCTTTAGATTTCCAGCTAAATGAAAACTGCTTTGACATGACAAGACAGATATCACTAGATGTGCTGTTGACAAACCTCATCAAGGGAAATCTACTTCCCTCTGCTCAACTCTGGATAACATCCCGAGTCGGAGCATCCAGTCAGATACCAACTGAGCATGTCAATCGAGTGACAGAGATTCGAGGGTTCAGTGATCTACAAAAGGAGGAATACTTCAGGAGGAGATTTGAGAATGAAGACCTTGTGAAGAGAATCATCAAACACTTAAAAATGTCAAGGAGTCTCTACATAATGTGCCGCATCCCAGTTTTCTGTTGGATTTTAGCAGTTGTCCTGGAGCAGATGTTGGAAGCTGACAACAGCAATGTCCCGACGTCTCTGACCCAGCTCTACATATACTTTGTGCTCATTCAAACAAGCATAAAGAATCAGAAATATCAATTCCAATCAAACAAAGAAATTATTATGAAACTGGGTAAGTTAGCCTTCCAGCAACTGGAAATTGATAATTTTATATTTTACAAAGAGGACTTAAGAGAATGTGGCATTGATGATGTATATGAAGCCTCGGTCTACTCTGGATTGTGCACAGAAATCGTTAATGAGGAAGACATGATGGATCAAGAGAAAGTGTATAGCTTTGTGCACATAAGTATTCAGGATTTTCTTGCAGCTTTGTATGTGTCTTATACATACAAAAACACCAAGATGAACCTACTCAATAAAAAACAAAGTGGGACACGATAGGAGTCGTTTGACTTCCACAAGAGTGTGATTGATAAGGCCTTACAGACCAGGAATGGGCATCTCAACCTTTTTTTGCGCTTTCTGCTTGGCATCTCACTGAACTCCAGTCAGAACCTCCTGAAAGACCTTGTGACAGACAAAGAAACCAGCTCACAGGGTGTCGAAGAAATAGTCAGATAAATCAAGGGGATTATAAAGGACGAAACATACCCAGAGATGTCCATCAATCTCTTCTACTGCCTGAATGAACTCGGGGACAACTCTCTAGTGGAGGAGGTTCAAAACTACCTAAGGTCTGGGAAGCTCTCAATGAAGAAGCTGTCACCGGCTCAGTGGTCGGCTCTGGTTTTTGTGTTGCTGACATCAGAAAAGATAGACCATGTGTTTGATTTGAAGAAATACAGCAGGTCAGAAGAAGCACTACTGAGACTGATTCCTGTGATAAAATTCTCCAGAACAGCTCTGTAAGTATTTTATGATGTGGTTCAGTTTCATATTTAAAAGAAACCCATTTTATCAAGCATTTGTCATCAGCTTTAAAATAGAAACTTCAGGAGACATTTATACATCGAACAAAACATACCTAATTTGTGATGTTGTCTGTATAATTCATACGGTCCTTTATATAAGCCAAGACTCAATAAACTTCTTTTAATTTAGAAAGTCTTGAGCCTTGGTGACTATTTCACATTTAACAGTATAATGATACGTTGAAGATGAAACTTAACTTAAAGATTTAAACATGTAACTTTCCCATTAGGCTGGATCACTGTTATCTCACAGGTAAATGTTGTGAAGCATTGTCCTTTGTACTCTGTTCAAACTCATCACACCTGATGGAACTAAACTTGAGTGACAATGACCTTCAGGATGCAGGAGTGAAGCTGCTCTGTATTGGACTGGGAGATCAACATTGTAAACTGGAAACACTCAGGTTAGTAGTTATGGGAAAATCAGTTTCTGAGAGACTCACTGATAATTAGAGACATTCAGGATGGATTTTTGTGCACAATGTAAATAATAAAACTGAGCTTAAACTTATTAACTGTAGATGCTAACACTGCTGTGGAAACCAGAGTGTTGGTAGGAGATGTTTTTTTCTTTTTTCTCAGTATAAAGCATTCTTAAAGTATAGTAAATGTGTTCTCCACAGAGGACTTTATAAGGTACAGAGCTGAACTTAGAGTCTAATTACCCATTTTCCAACCGTTTACCCTAGCCCTGAAATATATGTCGTACAGGATGCCAGGCCATCACAGCACACATACATTTACATTTACAGCATTTAGCAGACACTCTTTTCCAGAGCAACTTACAACCAGTGCTTAGTCATCCGCGACTGTTCTTCTGTTCTTCGATCTATAAGCTAGACCTAAAATCAACAACTGTCATCAAGATCAAGTTAGTGCCTAAGAACGTTTTATATTAAAAAACATTGTGCACAAGAAAAAATTTAGTGGGATTTTATTATTTTTAATTTTCTTTTTTTAAATTTAAATAGAGAGGGTGGACAGTAAGGGGGTATTAGTCTCCTAGGTACTCCTTGAAGAGGTGTGTCTTCAGACAGGAAGGGACTCGGCTGTTCTTGTGGCAAGAGGAAGATTGATGTATGTCAATCTTGATGTCAAAAAGTCTTGATGCATGTCGTCCTCTTTTAAGTTCTGGTGGTTCGAGACGAGCAGCACTTGATGCTCTGAGAGGACAGGAAGTGAAATGATTCCTGATCAGTGCTGCCAACTAAGGAGGGGCTGTTCCAGTCTTGGCTTTAAAGGCAAGTGTTAGGGATCTGAACCTGATGCGGGCAGCCATAGGGATCAGTGCAGGTTCTGAAGAAGAGGGATCCGAACCTGATGCAGGCAGCCATAGGGACCAGTGCAGGTTCCGTAGAAGGAGGTGTGATGTGCGAGAATCTGGGCAGCCACAGGGAGCCTGTGCAGGTTCCGAAGAAGAGGTGTGATGTGCAAGAATCTAAAAACATTAAAGATGAGTCTTGCAACTGCGTTCTGGATCAGCTGAAGTGACCTTGCTGCCTTCAGTGAAAGACCAGCCATAAGGGAGTTGCAGTAGTCCTTGGAGATGACCAAGGATTGGATAAGTAACTGAGTAGCGTCTGTTGTGAGAAAGGAACAAATCCTTCTAATGTTGTAGAGAAGGTATCTGCAGGACCTGGACAGGTTGTTAATGTGTGATGAGACATACACACATACATGTCAGGTAAACATATCCTTATGGGGATCGCTCATTCACTTCTTTGGGAAAAATACTAATGCTAACAATGACGACCTTAACCCCTACCCAGCCCTAACCTTAACCATAAGTAACCAAACAAAATACAAGCCCACAATAGGGGATATATAAGTTTAATTGTGTGCCTTTGGACTGTGGGTCCAAATACTACTTAAGTGAGTATTGAAAACTGGATGGATGTCAAATTACAGCCTTAATATTATTTAAGTTTAAGAATTCTAAGCCTGAACAAACTCCTATATTTTCCTTACCTAGAAACTGAAAGTCTGTGACAGTGTGATACCTCAGTGTTGTGTTTTGATTTCCATCATTCTGTGGAATCACAGAGAAAGGTTGCAGATTCCTTGCTGGTGCTTTGCATTCAAACTCCTCACACCTGAAAGAGCTGGATGTGAGCTGGAGAAAGTGGAGTGAAGCTGCTTTCAGATATGCTGCAGAATCCTGACTTTAAACTGGAGAAACTGATGTATGTGCAGAGAGTACATTTATGCCCTGTTCACACATCCATGGCACATGCAGATACGTCAGCGTCACCTACATAAATACAACGTAGATATTAAGCACAATGACAGTGACAGTGCTGAGAGAGGGATGGAGTGTAGTTACACACTGATATCTTTACTGGGGCATATGTACACACATGTAATTAATAAAGTTCACTGCTTTAACCATGGCATGTATCACAGTGCTGAAAGCGTAAATGTCGACTGCACCACAGTTGAGCCCGTATGCGATTTCAACTGTCAATCTTATGCTTAGGCAAAGATTCTTAACTGCCTTGCAGCTGAGCACAACACCACCATCTGCCCTTATTACTGTAACTGTCCTTCTTCAGTCCACGTTATGTTTCCCACAGTCATGTTCAGTGTTGGGTTTCGTTAGTATGTTATGGTCCCCCCCGTTTCTCCTGATACTCTTCACAGGGCTATTACACGCTGTGAGTGTCTCCCCAACCACTAACTGTCCTTCTTCTCCTGCAGAGTGGACCATTGTGGAGAGTGCTGGATCAGACCAGGCCTACAGAAATGTAAGTCTGTTTGTGCTAAAGAACGGCACTGGATCAATAACCTAATAAGAAAAGGAAGTAACACTTTACTTAAGGGTGCCCTTCATAAGGCTACATGACACAAACATAAGACCTTCATAAGGCTGCATGACACCAACATAAGCCCTTCATAAGGCTACATGACACCGACATAAGCCCTTCATGACAGCCGACATCACTTGACAAAAGCATTTATAAAGGTTCGTTCCAACTTTTGTAGCTGTCATAAATGCTGATACTGGCAACTCCTATGTCAAGGTGACATCACCGATGTCGATTGTCATGAGTTTATGCTGACATTAAGCTGGGTTACGACACTTTTTTTATTCAAGTGACATAAAAGACTGACTCCACACTTCAGTGTGTCAGAGTGACATAAAGTGACATAATTTGCCATGTAAAGCCAGCTGTAAAACCAAAAGTGAATACTTTTTAAAGGAACAATATACGTGGCAACAATGAATAGCAGCGAAGACTCACACCTCCAGAGGCTGGTGGTTTGTATCTTATCTCTGGATCTGTGTGCCGAGCTTACATGTTCTTCTTGTGTCTGTGGCCGTTTGTATCTCGTCTCTGGTTCTGTGTGTGCATAGCTTACATGTTCTTCTTGTGTCTGTGGTGGTTTGTATCTTGTCTCTGGATCTGTGTGCCGAGCTTACATGTTCTTCTTGTGTCTGTGGCCGTTTGTATCTCGTCTCTGGTTCTGTGTGTGCATAGCTTACATGTTCTTCTTGTGTCTGTGGTGGTTTGTATCTTGTCTCTGGATCTGTGTGCAGAGCTTACATGTTCTTCCTGTGTCTGTGGCCTTTTGTATCTC
>JAODJW010000015.1:17719996-17732986 GCA_026777045.1 Hyperopisus bebe
TGAGTCCTACTGTGGAGAAACAGAACCCGTACTGAGGTCAGCCCTACCAGAATCCATATTATGATGAGTCCTACTGTAGAGAAACAGAACCAGCACTGAGGTCAGCCCTAGCAGAATCCATATTAGGATGAGTCCTACTGTGGAGAAACAGAACCAGCACTGAGGTCAGCCCTACCGGAATCTGTACTAGGATGAGTCCTACTGTGGAGAAACAGAACCCGTACTGAGGTCAGCCCTACCAGAATCCATATTATGATGAGTCCTACTGTGGAGAAACAGAACCAGCACTGAGGTCAGCCCTACCAGAATTCGTATTAGGATGAGTCCTACTGTGGTGAAACAGAACCCGTACTGAGGTCAGCCCTACCGGAATCCGTATGAGGATGAGTCCTACTATAGAGAAACAGAACCCTTACTGAGGTCAGCCCTACCAGAATCCGTATTAGGATGAGTCCTACTGTCGCGAAACAGAACCCTTACTGAGGTCAGCCCTACCAGAATCCGTATTAGGATGAGTCCTACTGTGGCGAAACAGAACCTGTACTAAGGTCAGCCGTACCACAATCCATATTAGGCTGAGTCCTACTGTGGAGTAACAGAACCAGCACTGAGGTCAGCCCTACCAGAATCTGTACTAGGATGAGTCCTACTGTGGAGAAACAGAACCCTTACTGAGGTCAGTCCTATCGGAATCCATATGAGGATGAATCCTACTATAGAGAAACAGAACCCGTACTGAGGTCAGCCCTACCAGAATCCGTATGAGGATGAGTCCTACTATGGAGAAACAGAACCCTTACTGAGGTCAGCCCTACCAGAATCCGTATTAGGATGAGTCCTACTATAGAGAAACAGAACCTGTACTGAGATCAGCCCTACCGGAATCCATATTAGGATGAGTCCTACTGTGGTGAAACAGAACCCTTACTGAGGTCAGCCCTACCGGAATCCATATTAGGATGAGTCCTACTGTGGAGAAACAGAACCCGTACTGAGGTCAGTCCTACCAGAATCCGTATTAGGATGAGTCCTACTATAGAGAAACAGAACCTGTACTGAGGTCAGCCCTACCAGAATCTGTATTAGGATGAGTCCTACTATAGAGAAACAGAACCTGTACTGAGATCAGTCCTACCGGAATCCATATTAGGATGAGTCCTACTGTGGAGAAACAGAACCCATACTGAGGTCAGCCCTACCGGAATCCATATGAGGATGAGTTCTACTGTGGAGAAACAGAACCCATACTGAGGTCAGCCCTACCGGAATCCGTATGAAGATGAGTCCTACTATAGAGAAACAGAACCCGTACTGAGGTCAGCGCTACCAGAATCTGTATGAGGATGAGTCCGTATGAGGATGAGTCCTACTGTAGAGAAAACGAACCTGTACTGAGGTCAGCCCTACCAGAATCCGTATGAGGGGCAGCAGAAGGAGTGTTATGAGGAAAACTTGGCATTCTGTCCACTTGGAAGCTAAATACTGAAGAAGGCAGCTTAGTGCCAAGGACTGCTTAGGGTTCTCAGTGTTGGTGATTGATGATGAAAGAACAGCTGCTATACAGAACTGGAGTAAGCTGGGTTATATTTTGAACCAAAGAGCGCTCACCCATAGTATGTGCTGATCGACATGTGAGATATTGGGACTGGGTGTGGATCTGTATTTTCTACCTCTCGCCCTCCTAACTACACAATCATACTTTGTACACATTTTTCATATTTTTAATTTCTGTTCAAGGTTTTGACTCTGCTGTGTCAGAGGTCGTTAGAAGTAGGTCACATAAAGTATTTAAATAAAATGCAAAATACAATGGGTATATCAAAACTGAATTTGTTCTGCTATGCTAATTATTAACTACATATGCATTACAAATCTTGCTTAAATATGTTTATGTGGTGTGAAATCCGTGAGGACTGTTATCTTTCATTTGCAGACTCCAGGAATTCACACCAGGCATTCTGTCATCGTCTAGACAATGGTCTCCATTTTCATAGCACCTGTGATTCATGGGAATGTGATATAGTAGTGCTGTCTTAATAAGACTGACTCAAATAATAACCTAAGCAATAACACTTAATAACACTGATTAGCAGAAGAACATGGGACTGATATCTTATCTTTATAAAAACCTTGAATTATTAGATATAACTGAATCATCCAAAGTTTCTATCCATCCATCCTAATACTAATCTTTGTCAGGGTTACAGTGGGTCCTGGCGCCTATTCTAGGTGGCAGAGGGCCCAAGGCGCCCTGGATGGGATGCCAGTCCATCGCAGGGTACATGCATGCAGACACAAAGAAACTGTATTAGTTCATTTCCTTTCGCTTGGTATTTGGGATATTACAGCTGGATGCTGATACTATAGGCTAGTGTTTCTCAGTCTGGCCTTCAGGGACCCACAGTCGGTCCATGTTTTTGCTCCCTCTGAGCTCCCTGCCAGGCAGTCCACATTTTTTCAAAAACTTGGACAGTCTGTGGGTCCCCGAGGAATGATACCATTTAGATATCCAATTTTACAAAATAAACCTAAAAATTACAGAATAGCTCTTCCCTTTTCACAGTGTTTGAATGTGGTCATATAGGTCTGACACAGTATTCTGGGACCTCAACAGGCTTGTAAGTGTAGTAATTTAAGCTATGCCTGTTATGTCCGACCAAACTATTTTTCTTGACAATACATTTTACCTGCTCCATGTCAACCAGTTTTAGGACTCCTCTGGATCCTTGGTGAAGAATCACAACATGCTTTGAACGTGTTTACTTCTAGATGTTCAAAGTCCAGATAACCAGCTGTTTTTTTATCAGATTAAATGATCATAGTATTACCTTTACTCATCGTGGTATTGACTTTCCATACTCAGCTTTCTTGGTCAGATCACACAGTGGAACAAGCACATTCAAGGCTGAAATATATTAAAGACAAGGCTGGTGGTGCACATTTTCTCACACAGATATATTGAGATGGAGGAGTATCATATGGTGAAATAAGCCTTAATATTTTTCGAGTGTCTTGTTTCTTTTCTCAGCTTAGGTCTGAAGGAGCTCAAATCGGCACATTGCAAACACTGATATGAATGGAAACCTAACCAGAAAGGCTCTTTCTGAGACTGGCTGCCTCAGAGCAGATGTGTACATGTCCGGTTTACCACAAGCGGCATTACCTCAAATAGCTATTCCATCTACCAGTATCAACGGAGCCCCATCTTTCATGAAGTCTTTTCAGAAAGTTGTCGTTTTTTTCTGTAACACATAGTCATCACAAAAGGCTATGGTGCTGAATTTTGTTGCTGAATTATGATTTTTTCTTAAAAAAGCAAAACAATACAGGAAATAACCACTTAACAGAAAATCAGGCAATTGCAAATCTCAGCCTTGTGTCAAATAGATATATGGCTTATAGTGGCTGAAAGAACCATCCTCGATTTGGACCAAATTGGACATGGCAATGCTTTGAGTGTGGAAAAGGCGTGGAGTGTAAAATGAGATGCGAGAATGGGAAAGACTCAGAATCTAAAGTATGTGAAGGCTTCATATGTGGGCCTTGCCAATTCCAGGCCTGAATTAAAAAGCATGCAATGAAACTGATTCGATTTCCTTATGCACTGACGGGGTCCCTGAGACCTCGGCTGTGCTTGAGTCTCTGTCTGTGTGTTTGTGCTCTAGCAACCAAAACCAAAAGGGTCTCAGTTACAGCAGGGGCTTACTGGCTGAAACTGTTTGCTAAGCAACAACAAGAAGAACAACAACAATAGTAATAGTAATAGTAATAATAGTAGCAATATTAATAGTAGCATAGGTATCTGACACAAGACAGAAGCGTTTGTTTTGTAATCACTGTGTGTCTTGCTTTAATGTTGCTTTAAACAAAAGTAAACGAAATGCAATTAAACAAATGCAAACATACTGTAAATGTTCTGCAGAAAATAACTTTGGAAAGTCCAGGATTATACGGAGGATACGCATGTAGCAATTTTTTTTTTTGAATGTTCAGTCTGATGTGGCTGTGGTCAGCCGGTAGAGGCAGAGCAGGAAGAGCAGAGACAGCAGAGGCAGCAGAGGCAGTGACCACCGCCGAGCAGCAAGACAGTCTGTCAGTCGAAGCCGTGAGCGGCGTCACGTAATGACAGGTACAAGGCTGCCGCGCTGACAGATACATTTCACGCCACTTGCTGAATTTGTCTGCACAGGGACCCGCTTGGGGGGCTCCTGGGGCATGTGCTGTGCACTGGAAATAAATGGTAGCCCCCAAGCTGGCCCAATAAGACATCTACAGTATGTGTGCATGTGTGGTGGAGGGGGTCAGGAACTAAAAAACACCCCCTGTCTTTACATAGATCGGACTGGCGAATATATTGATAGAACACACAACCTGAATACAGCACCATGTGTAGTGAGTGCTTATTAAGCATCTTGAATTATTGATTACTTTGATTGTCACTGTGACCCTTATCTCATATCATGATGGATGGATGGATGGATGGATGAAGTGACTGATTGTAATTTTCCCCATTTTTTCTACGTCCCTGAATTATTATAAGGAGTCAGGAGATCAGCTGTAAGTGGTTATGGTGATTGCATTAGGTGATTTTGGAAGACAGTGTTGTTATGCAGTTTTCAGTGTGAGTAAGAGCAGAGTTGAGTCCAGCTTATTTGTGATTCCATATTTTTGTGGTCCTATCCCATCTGTGGTTCTGTCCCATATGTGGTTCTGTTCCGTCTGTGGTTCTGTCCCATATGTGGTTCTGTTCCGTCTGTGGTTCTGTCCCATATGTAGTTCTGTCCCATATGTGGTTCAGTCCCATATGTGGTTCTGTTCCGTCTGTGGTTCTGTCCCATACGTGGTTCTGTTCCATCTGTGGTTCTGTTCTGTCTGTGGTTCTGTGCTGGGGAGGAGGCTGTGTGACCACAGCTGCTGTTATCCTCCAGCTGTGGAGCCCTGCAATGTGACACGCCGACCGTGCAGAGCCGGCACCCCCCCCCCCCCGCCCCGGGGGCAGGATGACGGACAGGCTGGGGTGCAGCGGCTGCCTGAGTGTGGTGTTATGCATTGTGTTGTGGCAGGTTGTTTAAGCACTGTTTTTTTTTTCCAAGGGAATGGAAGGGGGGGGGGATTTACTGTGGGCTTTGGAGGCTTATTAGGGCTAATCAATTGACTACAGAGATTTCGGGTGAAAACTCTTGTGACGAGGACCTTTGCAGAACAAATTGAGTTAGTCACGCCTGAGACTCAGGCCTGGAATGTGAGAGGGGATGTGAGGGGGGCACCCCTGTGTGCGGGGGGGTGGAGAGGGTAGGGCCCCGGGAGAGCAGGCGGCACTGCCAATCACAGACCTCAGAAACACCCAAAGTCCACCTCCCACCTACAGGCCAACATGGTTAGTGCAGTACAATTCACAAGGACTTAGGCATTGTAATGGAATTACTTTTTTCTTGCAGTTCTAGGTTGCATTAATTTGTAAATAGTTTTTGTATTTGGCATGCACAACATGTTTTACTTATTCAATATTTGGTACTACTTTACAATAAGACTACCCTTATAAAGGGTTTATGAATGGTTTATAATCTAGTTATTAATTAGGTTGTAATTAGGTAGTTTTTAAATCATTAATAGACAATAATAAACAACTTATAACACAGTTTTCTTTTTGTTAATGAGTTAGAACCATTTATAAGTGGCAAAAGGGAGCCTTAAGGTAAAATGGTACCCAAAATGTTTGTATCAATATTCTGAAACTCTTTTGTGATACGTCCAAAAATGAAGTGTGAATTATGTATAGTAAGCACATCATGTGATGTGTCATGTGGCCATGCATCATGTGACCAGTGTATGACTGCTGGTTGCAGACGCTGCCCTTTTGGTGCCTGATCCCCGTCTGTTTGGGTGATTACACAAACCATTGTCAAATATTGACGCGTGATTAGGAGCTGTGGGGCTGGCGGCTGATTTGTGCTGGTGTGGGGGCACCCTTCAGCAGACAGATAAGAGGGGCTCCGAGGGCGAGCTGGCAAGCCTGTGCTTATCAGTTACACATTAACCCCTCTGCCCAAAATGGGACACATGTCGCATTCGTGTTCTTGTGACACCTCCGCCTGCCAGGATCACGAGAACGAAGAGGCCCTTTAAATAACTGCCATAGCGTTCGCTTCGCTTTTCAGTTCGTCCTGCCTCTCGCTGCTCGAGGTCCGGGGGAGGTTGTTGGGGAGCCACAACTGCTCAGCAAGCCAATCTGGGCTGTAAAGCGGCACCACCTCATCTACTGGGGGAGTCGTGTATCACCCACGCCTGAGGAGCTGGCTGCTGGAAGCCCCTGTGTCTTTTCTTCAGGCTCTGGCTTCGTCTTTAGGCCCCTCATAGCAACAGTGATTCCTTCACTTTCTTCGAAGGAGGATCTTTGAGATCTTGACTGGCAGCAGACAGGACACAACTGTCATGATCAGAAATATGGCGTCCCGGCTGAATATAACATGATCCAATAATCGCTGTTGTGTCGAATTAATACTAAACAAATGGAAAGCACTTATGTGTGGTCAGGATCATAGAGATGGTAGATGGTCTTTGACCTGGAGCCTTTAAATGGTGTTTGTAAATGTGTCTGGGGGGACTGAGATGTTTGCAAAGGGAAACTCTGAAAGCGTACAGCCAAAGTACACCTCTGTAGGTGGCTCCGGCTGTTTGCCTTCCTGTTTCCTGCCCGATAGTCCCTGACCTACTGATAGTATGTGATGGATGTGGCGAGACCCAGATAGCAGCTTCTCGCTGTCTCCCCCTCTGGAGCCCGGCGCCTGTGTCACGTGAGCAGGAGGAAAGTCCCCACAAAGGACGAGGACTTGACCTGCCACCTGTGGTAGGAATGGCCTGCTTTGGGACGGACAGAAGAGAAAATCTACTGTGACTAGACAGTCCCCCTTCACATGGCATTAAAGACGCTGTGCTCATGTCTGTAGTGACCTGGCACTAATGTGGCATGAGGTCTATATTTATTATTACATTCATTAATTTAGCAGATGCTTCATCCAAAGAGGTCTACAATTAAGAAAGTAGCGTCAGCAATTGGTGTTAAGGGCCTTGTTCGGGGGCCCAATGATGACATCACTCTGCAGACCCTAGAATTTGACCCAGCAATGTTACACGCAGCCTAACTCATTCAGCCTCACACGCTGCTTAATGTAGTTTTAATGTTGTTCGTGTTTAATGATATTTGCAACATGTGCATGATCTGGTAAATGATCCCCACTCATTCATTCATTAAAGTTCTCTTGGTGTGTGACCAGATGACAGTGTGAGGGCAGCAGGCCGTGTGTGAGATTGCTGACAGACTTTGCGTGTCTCCTGGGTGTCTGTGTGTGTCTCTATCCCCCCCCCCCCGGGTGAATGCTATGCATACCCTCCTAGCCAGCGCAATGATAAGACTTACGATAAGCAGGCGTGTAAGTCGATTAGTGAAAAAGGCTGACAGAGCATATGCTTTCAGTCCCCCACCCCCTCGTACGACCTACGAAGATGGGGGGAGGGTGAGGGGGGTCTGTTTATTGGGACCTGAGTGTTTTCAGCAGAGGCACATTCTGCACCTTTGGACTTTGTTCCACTCTGCTTAAGCGTCACCAGACTTTACTGGTTTTCCGACCTTTGATTTTGGTCCCAGTACGGACTGAATGTTAGTGGTTTCACAGCCGGGACTGTAGCAGATGTTACTGGTCTACCAGTATGCGCCCACCTCACTTATCTGCTTGTACCTTGTTTCACAGAGTAAAAATAATAAGGAGTAAAATCCTGGCTGTTTTTCATGTACCAAATTCTGTGATTCTTAAAGACAGACCTTCTAACCAAACATGGACACTGGATGGTATCAGCACACCTTCCACACAGACGCCTCCCTCACTTGACCAAGATCATCGTTGCTCCCTCTGACCGGCCCTTCAGATGAGCACAATCACACACCATTGGCCATTTATTAACGAGGCCAGACAAAGGCTAGAGAAAGGAAACCATGCAAGGCCAGCGCCCATTCAGATAGCCGGCTTTCAGGGTCAGGGCACTGATATGTATGAATGTTGGCACCTCCTAGCTCTCTGCTGCCTCCTTTTCCTGTGGCTGAATGAGGAACCTCGCCGTAAATCTGGCACCTTTAGAGAAAGTCACAGACAGTGGAGTGAACATTCAAGGTTTGCCTGTTTGGGGTGGAGTGATGAACACAGGCAGCATAATGCAGAGCTGCTAAGGGAAAGCCTTACAGTGTCTGTGGCAGTTTAAACGGCACAACACAGGGTGCAAAGGCATCACACAGTCAATGGCTGCTTCCTCACAGCCCAGCCCCAATATATAAAACATACTCGCTACCAATATGACCATCAAATGAAGAGAACGCTTTCTGCTGTAGCAAAAATGTCAGCTTTTTAGCTGCTCTTAGCAGCCACGGTTGATCATACGGCTTCCATATGTGACTAATACACCTTTCAGTTGGTTGAAAGTCAATAATAAAAAAAGCCACGCTAAAAATATATCTGCTGTATAGTCTGGAAACCATTTATTGATAGATGTACTACAAACTAATAGGGGCAAGTTTTTAACAGCAAAGGTAAACTTAATGCTGTTCTGTTCATTTCAGGGCGAAAATGGATGATATCGCTCAAGTATATTGCTGAAACCTTTCTGACTGTCCTGAACACACCTTGGTTCATTAGTCCATGTACTGCACAAAAGATGAAAAGATAAAAAGATGGGTTTTTTTGACAAGAAGATGTAACGGAGGCGTGGCGGCTAGCGCGCGGAATCTGGCCCAGCTGTGCCGATTCAATGCAAATCCGAGAAGGCAAATAGGCGAGTGTGGCACGACGGCGGGCCGCGCTTTCAGCCGCATCGCCCGGAGCTGCCGTCAGCCCCAAATCCGCTTGATCTGTGGATCCAGACCTGCCGCTGAATGGAGGGAACATGTCGGGGCGCACTCTTACGCTGCACATCGCGTGTGGAGCGGCGGGGGCGGTGGGGGGCTCTGCCTCCTGGGATTTGGATGCACAAACACTCTACGCTAGGATGCATTTCATTTCAGTCTTTTGAGTAGGAGCAGGACTTCAAGGCTGACACCGCGTGTGTCGGAGGCATCGCGGCCTAGCTTGAGCGGCTAGCTAAGCATGAGAGCTTAGCCGCTGGCTGCATGTCTCTGGACCCTTCCAGAGCGGAATTCCGTGGGATCACTGGAGAGCGGGTTTAGAGGGTTTAGCGGGCGTCCGGTGACTCCCGGCATGGTCCCTCCTCCGGCTTCACGGTGCACCAGCAAACCTTTTAGCGCCCCGCAAGTTATCCTCTGAGCATTGAAGTATTTCCTGCTATTTGTTTTTGCTATGAGATTACCCCTCCCCCTCCCTTGTCCCCCCCAACTGGCTAGCCAGCTCCATCAGGCTCTGCGTCATGGGTCTGTGCTATCATAAAGGAGAGTTTCTCAGTTTCCCAGAAAAACAGTTTGGAAAACCTCCACTGAGCCAGGCTCTCTCTCTCTCTCTCTCTCTCCGTATCTCTTTGTCTCTGTCTCTGACTCTCTCTTGACTGGTGGACAGCTTGAGGATGTCAGCTGTGGTTCCGCTGAATCCGCTGATGTGAAGACACCAGTTAATGAAGCTGCTTTGTATTCTGCGCCTTGGTGTTAAATCTTGCCCGATAAACTGACAGTAAAAGTTCTTTCCAAGGCGATTTCCCTTGAGTCCCCTTGCAGAACTTGAGGGCCACATGTTCATTGCACATTTTAAGTAGGCTAAACCTCTTTAATTAACATCAACATAATCAGTAACTCAAATTCAAATGGATGACTGAAGGATGTTAATGACCGCGCTGCCACATGTTTTAGGTAAAGCTAAATCGTTACTTAAATGTTCTAGGAAAAAAGACTGACATCGGGCCAAGGTCTTGATTTGAGGGCTGCTGGCAAGGCTCCGTCCTGCCTGTTGTCACGGTGATTGCGACAAGCTTCTGTGTTACTGTGGCCCGAACATGCCTCTCCGCGCACTTTTGTCTCTCACCGTCTTCTGTAAAGAGTCAGCAGGGTACGATTCCAGGAACCAATTAGCAGGTACAAAGCGCACATGTGTGTCGGCCGCGGCCCATCGGAACAGGCCTGGCGACATGCTTCCGCCAGCTCTTTGAACTTCTGTTTTCTCACCAGCTGTGTTTATTGGTCTGTTGTCTGGGCCAGATCTAGTCCAGCAGTGGGGTGTCAGCCCTACGATGTCCTTTCTCCTGGGGAGAAAGGGTCATCAACAAAATCGCTGTTGGGCTGGGGCAGCCGGAAGCGAGCCTGATGACAGTACAGACGCTGAGGAAGCCTGCTGCCGTATCCATCCACACAGAACCAAAGTCTATCACCATCTACATAAATCAATTAGGTTAAAATCATTCATTCATTCATTCATTCATTCATTCATTCATTCAGTCATTTTGTGTACCATGGGGATCCAAATCCCAGAAACATGTGGCAAACCACCCGACAGGACATAACCCAAGATGGGATGCCAACTCATTGCATCTTTAGATTAAGTAATTTTGGATTTTAACAGTCCTGGACTAGAGATCTAAAAATATTGCATAATATATGACGTAACAGACGATGTGGGATCTGTAGACATATCTGAGGTGGTGCACCTCCTCATCTCCATCTCCTCAACTCCTCCTGCCCTCCTAGGTACCTTCACACTCACAATACAATGAATCCAAAATAGCCCCCCCCCCAGAACACACCCCCCAGTTGTCCCCACAGGGCAGCTCGCAGTGCACGCACGCCAGGGGATGCTTCTGAGGGCAGAACGCGAGGTACGAGGTGAGAACGTTTGCGCTGAAAGGCTCTCTCAGCACCTGCTATGACCCACTCCCCCCCCTCCCGAGCCCCCCACAGAGCCCGCTGTAGTGGTTCTGAGTTCATGCTCAGGAGGGCCGCCATAACAGTAGGTCTCTGACTTTGATGTAGTATTGTCAGCTAACAGGCCTGCTGTGGCCAGTGGCTCACCAGGCCTGCCTCTCCCAGCTATAAAAGGGGTCTTGTTACTCCCCCTTACCCCTCCAAAGCTACATTTTTACATTTTACTTTATTTAAAATCTGCTCTCCCAGTGGCTTCCTCTGGCCTCTTGTGAATGATTTATCTCTCATGTAGACACTCCTATTAAGGGAAACTTGCTGTTAGAAAATAACATCATCTCCTACTGCATATACAGTACAGGCCAAAAGTTTGGACACACCTTTTCATTCAGTTGACAGAATGCGCCAAAACAACCTTAAATGACACAGTATGATGCTGCTGGGGTGTATATAGCAATTGGTAATGGGCATCGTTAGACATATGTAAGAGTGTCAACATTATAGGCATTTGAATAGAGGCTGCATGGTTTATAAGCCTGTGAGAGGCCTATGGTGTCAGGTCACTGGCGGTTATGGTGTAGATGAGCAGACAGACACGTTAGAGAAATAATACAGGATTGGAGGAGGTGCTAGAAAGGAGGGCCAGGGCTCTGTGGTGAGGGCTGTGTAAGCAGCTTAGGGAATGTGGGCACTGAGGTGCCAGATCCTTAGGCCACCAGGGCTTAAATGGGACACGAATTATCACTGGAATCCAGTGGATGCCTATTGGAAATTTGGATTTGTATTCCGCCGCACCTATGGAAGCTGAATGAACAGAGCAGGAAGCCGGCTGGAGAAGTGCCTTTCCAAGAGCAACACGGGCTGGAAGTGCTGTTGGTGAGGAGGTGGGGCCTTCAGCGGACGAGCCCCTTTTGTAGGGCGCAGACAAAGGAAGCGGGAAGTGCCCCCGGTTTGTTGTCTTAACTGATCCCGTCTTCTGCCTGCTGTCGGCTGTGCTGAGCTGCAGGTGTTCTCTATTCGAGCACTTTTCAGTGCCAAAGCAGCTTTTTAATGATGTATTTGTGCCGAATTGTAAGGGCAAATCATTCTTGTGTGAACACACCCCCCGTTTGCAGTTTTACCTCTGCACAGGTGTTTTGTGGGGAAAAAAGGAGAGAGAGAAACACCGGGAAGGTTTTTGTTTAGTTTACCTTCCCAGTCATTCACACGCATGGTATGTCTCGATCGCCTCCGAAACAGTGATCTGGACTCACGGGAATTTGCCAGCAGGCCCATGTGACCATATGAGACATTCTATAGCCCCACCCACTTCCCAAAGTGAGTATGTGATTGGTCAGGCTTGAGAGCACACTTTGCTCATGGTCATTGGAGCAGAAGATAAGGAGAAAGCTGTGAAGGTTGATTGCTCTGCTTGACTTACTACTATACCACCATATTTATTGTGTCTGTAATATTAATATCACTCAGACACTGGAAAAGTCAAAGATGATGGGCCTCTAAAAATCACATGACAGGAACGAACAATGAATTATTAACCCAGAAATTCAGCTGATGTAAAGACTCAAAACGTAGAAGTCTTCCATCCTGTAGGTTGGGGTCAGGTATCTGATATGTGGCTGGTCACACTCCTGCAGTAATGCTGCTGTGTCCTGCCGTATTTCAGCTGGGGAGCCTTTTCAGGGGGAGAGGGAGGCTGTGTGACGGTGGCTCCGGTTCAGGCAGACATACCCCGAGGCTAAGGACAGTCAGAACTGCCATGCTTCACTAGTGTAAGCAATTGACCTACTGACACTGAGAATAGATCTGCTGTCTGGCTGAAGGGCATCTGTGTGTGTGTGTGTGTGTGTGTGTGTGTCTGTCCATCTGCCCCCCACAATGTAATAAAAACCTGTTATTTTGATGTTGTGAGGACCATTTTTCAGGTCATCACAAAGATCTGTGAATGCAGTCAAAAAGCTAAAAATGCCAAAAGTCTTGTATTTTGTTTGGTTACTTATGGTTTAGGCTGGGTAGGGGTTAAGGTTGTCATTTTTAGGATTAGGGTTTTGTCCATAGAAATGAATGGAGAGTCCCCACAAAGATATTAATACAAACGTACAGTACAGGCCAAAAGTTTGGACACACCTTCTCATTCAATTGAATGAGAA
>JAODJW010000015.1:17765142-17815986 GCA_026777045.1 Hyperopisus bebe
CCCCCGCCCCACAGAGTGCCCCAGCAACTGGTCCTGCTGTTGTTGCTGGGCACCCCCTGCATTCCCTGCAGCTAGGCATGGAGCCAGGGCTCTCCCCGCGTGGGAACGTGCAGTTCTCTAGTGAGGTGACAACTACGGTCCTGGGGGTCATAACCTCGCTTTTAGCACCCCCTGGCTCCTCACCCGCAGGCAAGTCGATGACCGTGGGTGTGGCCCGCCCCCGCGGTTTGACACTCTGAGAGTGCCAGCCCACCCATACACCAGCCCGAGTTCCAGCCACAAGACCCACAAAGTGCTAGATAACCTGGAACTGCAGAAGAGGACAGGTTACGTTTGGAATTTGCCACTCGAGAGTTCTGTCTTGAAGCAAAAGACTATGGACTGTCGAGGAGGTGTACAGACAGGAAGCGAGAGTAAAACGTAAGGAACTGAGGAATAATATGTGCTTTTCAGCACCTGATGTAACCCAATACCTTAGCGGTTTCTATGTTCACAAATGGACATTTTCTGGTCACTTGTTGGTTGAATTACTGTTGACATTCAGTAGTAGTGCTACATGTTTTCACTGCGTTTTCACTGTCATCACAATCTAATTTGATTCCCCTGGGGGCTCCATCATCTTTGTTATATAGAAAAGGGATTTGACTCTATTCATTCAGTGTTTAACTTCTTTTACATGCTCATGGGGGCATTACTCCTGCCATTTGAACACACATGCCTGTAGTAGCATTGTAGGGCTGATTAAGGGCTGAGTAATAAAATCACATAGTCTGTTACAAAGTGAGCATATAGCCATGTATACTTTTATTTAATGAATCTGCAGAGCCTACTCTGAATGTAACTGTGTTAGCAGAAGGAGTGATTCATTTACTGTAAACAGAGAAAATTAGGACTTCTTTCCCAATTGATGGTTATTGACTCATAATGTGACCAATGGCATGACTCTAAAAAGGAGTAAACCTGTGTCCAAAAAGGAGGACTAAGGCACAAAGCGGGGGACATCCCATGAAAAGTTGTTGGGGAGGGGGGTCTATAGCATACACATACAGTACTACAGAAGCCAAGACCAGTATATCTTCTGTAGTATGTGTGTGTGAGTGGGTGTCTCACATTATTTGTGTGATTGAGGTTTGTAGAGAGTAGAGTTTTTGACGGGGAGGTGGTTGGGGAGAGGGAAAGAGAAGGACAAGGGGACTAAAAGGAGGATATTCTACAGAAGTCCAGATAGGTGGCTGGAAACCTGGACTGTCAGTAGCCAACTGGGCTTCTCAGCCTGCACTGACCCCTACTGGCCATATGGTGCTCTCTGCCTCAGCCCTCCTGTAGGGAAATGAGAATAACCCTGTTCAATACCTGTAACACTGCCGGTACCTTACAGGGGGGGGAAGCATTCTTCATCCCATCACTGTCATCCTCCTACCTTCTCTTGATGGCTACCCTGATACAGTGCTAACAGGTGATATGATAACACAGGATATACCGGGAATTCCAGTCTATTGCAGCTCCTTCTTAACCCCCTGCATCTGCCAAAGAGATAGCTTTTTTTTTGCCTTTTCCCTAATTACAATGAAGGACAGGGAGCACAAAGCAGACGGTTGCAGCTTGAACAAACAAACTTGCTTCTACCTCCCGGCTGCCACCACTGAAACCCTACCTTGTGGGCCTTTATTCTGTGGAACACGCAGGTTGATGCACAGCAAGGCCACGTCCTCACAGGTGGCTGTGATTAGGGCCCCGGGCCCAGCGACAGCTCGACCCCATCCCCACAAAACTCCAATCACGGGCTCGGGCACCAAAAACCCACCTTAATTTGGTGTCATGTGATGTTGCGAAATCCTTAAATCCTTATGATTTTGGTGTTTAATGTTGTTGTGTTTACTTTTTAAAATTAACTCAAAATATAGGAAATATGGCCGAAGCAAGCAGAGTATTCCTGTCAAGAGGCAGAAATTAGTTCTGAGCTGACTGCATCATTTCTTGATACCAGATTACATGCCTTTAAAGTTTTAGAAAAAAAGGATTGAAAAACACATGCACATGTGTACAGGAGATGAAGTAGCTTCTTATCATCTATGAAGTCACTTAAGTGTTACCTGATACCGCTCCACGTCCTCTTTGTTTGAGGGATTATGCATGTAATCACATGCAGATTTCATACAAACATGTGCGTGTCTCTACCAGAGTTTATGGTTGTGTGTGTTGCTGCAAAACACAAAGGCTTAGGCTCAAATCAGTAAGGACTATGAAAATTTAAAAAAATACACTGTAGTGACAAGTAGGTTATTTAGCAGACTATCCAAAAATGATGAAGGTATGTTCAACCTATGGATTGAGAGAGCTCTACTCTGCTAGCTATACAATTGTGTAGCCTGACAATTTAGTCTGCTGTGTCCCGTAAAGATAGACCAGTGTTGAAATTGTAGCTGTGGTAAGTTTAAATGGGGATGGTAGTCCTGAAAGTGAAAACTGGTGGTGAGACCACGTATAGCAAAGAAACTGCAGTGGACCTAGGACCGAGCCTTAGTGCACTTTGTGGCTAAGTGGTTAAGGTCTTGAGCCATAACTTGTCCTACTTGCTGAAGTTAAGCAGGATAAGATGATATGTAGCATGAAAAATGTTTAAATTAACCAGATTTACAAAATGAAAGAAATGGTCTAACTTGGATGAATCTGTCTAACTGACTTACCGTATATGGTTTTCCAGGATACTTTTCTAGCACACTCAGTAAAGTTGGCGATGTTGTAGGTGCTTTCTATGGGTTCTGCCAAAGTACTTGATGGATAGAAGACACATGTTGCACATCATGTCAAAGCAAAGTTCTGCTGAGATATGTACTAAGTTGCCTGATGACGAGACCTTTCATTTTCACCATCTACAGTCCAGCATTTCTCCTTCTTTGAGGCTGTGTTTCTGTTCTGTTCCTTTCATCTTTCCCTTCCATATTCTTGAGCTTTTCTCCTTCCATGAGACTCCCACTCTGCCATCAAGGCTCTTCTGTCCTAAAAGTAATCCAGAGATATAAAAGGAAGTATTTAAAGTAGGGTCAACCCTGAGCTCCACAAAGCAAGACTTGATTCAAGGAGAGGTGGAGCGGATTTAGTGGGCTGGAGATCAAATGTGCTGGATGCCTGATGGACCAGGTACAAGCACAGGACACTGCAGGATGTATGTGTGTGACTTTATATGCCTGATAAGTTATACTCAGAGTTATTGATCTACCCTCTCACTATGATTTTCATTTCTCCAGCACTGCCTGATATCCTGTGTACAGAGTTTGCTTAAACAATTTGAAATACTAGATCAACACACTTTCTGAACATGGCCTGAGCTTTTGGGTTGACCATGAACTTCTTCCTCCCTCTTCTAATTACACCTTTTCTGTCTACAGCCTCTTGTCTCTCCATCTGTGTTTTGTCTGCTGACCATCCTCTCATGTTCTCTAACTACCATTTTTCTCTCCTCTCCGCTTCCTCTTGGTCCTTTATCCATCTGCTTAGGCACTTCTCTAATGAGGCATGCTGATTGCATCACCTTCCCCAGGACTTTGAACTTCTCTGGGGTGTCGTGTTACGGGATTGATGGCCACCATGTTTATTTATGCAAAACTAGCCTGTAATCCTGGGAGCATCGAACGGCCTGGTTTGGTGCAGAAGGCTGTAGGCAGGGTCACGCTGCCCTGGCTGCCTCCTCAGGACAAATTACAGCAAATTTTCAATTCCATTGCTAATGCTATTTTAGCTTCTACCTTCAGAGAAGATGGATGTTTTATGGTAGGACTAGATCCCACTGGTAACACTTTACTTAAAGCTGTCATCTATAATGCATTGTAGATACCTTTATAATGAATTTTAATGGTCAGTATAAGAGTTAATAAAGCATTACAGCATCTTCTATTGACAGTCATAGGGCATTATAGTGTTGATTTTTAATATTTCATAAACTCTAATGAAGCTCTTACCCATAATGTACTATAGATACCTTCATAATGCATTATAATAGTTGGTATAGGAATTAAGGATGCTTTATACTGTGTTATGAAGGTATCTATAGTGAGAGCACAACACATTCAAAATGCATAATAAACATGGCTATAATGTGTTATGCCTTTTTATAAATAAAGCCAAATATATAATGCTTTATGAATGCATTATAATGTGTTATGAATGTGTTCATAGATTGTTACAGACATGGCATTCATAGAAAGTGTTACCATCCCACTGTATGTGGAGGGAGGCAAAAGTCTTCAGAATGAGGGGTCAGGGTTACTGTAAGGCAACATTGTGTAGAAAATTCAAAAATCAAAAACCAAGCACTAGAAGCTTCCCAAAGAAGCTTACCCTGTGTAGAGATTTGCTCATAAGCAATTGAGGAATGGAGACATGGGACTTAAATTGGGTACCTCGAGGTGGGGCTAATTGTTACCTCATTGATGATGCCACCAACATTGCTCCATAGTAACAAACTGTATCCCAATTAAGGGGCTGCATTCTTAGAAAGACATGATCAGTGTAGCCTTTGCAAATGGCATCTTTCTAAAAATCCACACAATGAATCTTGGGATAAATAGAGCCATGAAGGATCTATCGGGTGGATCCTTCCTTGGCAGGAAGTAACGGGACAGCCTTGAAGCATTTGGTCCTTAAATGCAGCCTTAAAAGGCTACAGGGCCTGAAATGGGACATAGCTATGGTTTGGTGTGGACCTCTCTAGCCAAACAGATTACTAATTGCAGCCTGTCTCACCAAAGACTCCCATCCTGTCGACACGCATATTTTTCCTCGCTTGTTAAAGCTGTTAACTACATGGTAAATTTTCTGAGGTTTCATGTAATATATTTAAGACTTAAGTATTTTAAGTGACGTCTTTCAAATACATATATTATAGTATTTGTGTGTCAAAACAATTTGTATTTGGTGCAGAAGACATGGGCAGTTAAAAATGTCTCTTCACGGTAAATTGGTTAGTGGTACCAGTACATTTTACAGGAGTTCATCCAAAACCAGAGTTCAACTGCAATTTCATTAATTCATTTAAAGTATGTTTTATGCCTTTACAGAAAATAATTATTGGAAAGCCTAGTCACAGTGAGGGCAATAAAGTTTGGTTTGACTAAAGATTTAGTATGCTCACAAGCTGGATGAGAGTTGTTTGGGTGGGAAGGGGTTCATGGAGGATCGATCCAAACTCTTAGTTACTTTTTTAAAAGCAACTTGAAGAATAGAGTCTCCATGTATGGAAAAAATAAATCACCCTTTAGTCCAAGACTTAGTTGGGCAGCTTAACACCCCACATGCCCTGTGGGTTTGCAGCTGAGAAACATCACTCCAAGACATCAACATGTAACCTAATACCCATTTGAAAATATTCATTCAAAAAACATGTTTGTGGAGTTGGATCTAAATGTGCTCCACAGGCAATGAACCTGTCAATCTTTGGGCTCGATTCATTCCTAATGCAACAATGTCTCGGTTCGGGAGGTGGCCCATAACTTTAGGGAGCATGGACCTGGCAGCCTGGTGCTGAAGCCAGCTCCGCCCTTCGCGTCTGCTCTCACATGCCGGGATTCGGTAAATCAGCCTAGGGACCAGTGCACTGTATTGTCTAACCATGAGACGCCCACTCATTTCTCTGCTGAGTGCATGTTTTCTCGGGATTACGCTGACTCTCACATTTTACTGCCAGAGTCTACACACGTACAGGAGGATAAAGATGATTTAATACAACGGAAGACGGCGGTTTTGTTTAGAACCCAGTTGTTGGAAGGTAGCTTTCTCAAAGTCGTAAACCTGTAGAAATGCCTTGTTCAAGTACATAAACAAAGCAGGTAGATGTGGTTTAAATTGTGTAATATTGGTTAGAATTGTGACTCAACAGTGTGTGAACAGCCAGCTTCAAAAGTTACCCCTCCCAGCAAATTATTAATGACCAGGTGGAGGATTTAATTCTCTTCTCACCGGTCAGCACTGTTCACACTCCCAGGCAGTCTTATTTAAGATCTAAAGTATTGAAAATCAGGAGCTGTTTGGAGATAAGACGGAAACCCCAGGACTCCAATTTCCAAATGGAAAGTGTTGCACTCTTGCTGTGATCTAGGCTTGCAGACCGCAGAGATGTGAAAGAAAGTCCGTGTAAGGGTTATACAAATAGTGTTGTCATGGGGGAGCCAAGCAGATTTACTGACTCAGTTTCTCCTCCAGACCTGTAGTATATGTGTGAAATATGGCTTGTGGGCGGCTCATGTTCCTTCTGATAAAGACGGATACAGGAGCTTGTTTTGTTGGGAAATCTGACCACCCTTGACTGCTGTGCCCTTGTTTTTATTCCATTGTGCAGCTATTGTTTTAGTGCATTTTGCACAGGGGGTAAGAGTAGGACCAATGAGGGAAGAACAGAATGACTGTGATGAGATGGAGAGTGTTGAGCTTAGTGGTAATAAAGCTCAATGAGGCTGCCGCCCATGCCGTTGAAATTTTAAACTGCATATCTGAAGTTCACCCCGCCTCCCCCAGGCGGCAACTTCAAAGTGCCGATCTCTGTGAAACTGCCGACCGCCTAGCAAACAGCCGCCACGTTGAAACTCGAGGAAAACTGGACATGGCTCACGGTCAGCGAGCTGGCACACTTGCCCCGGAGCTCAGCATCAGGGCCGAGCCACACGTTGTCTGTTCATTAGGGAGCAGACTGTCAGCAGCATCCATCTTTCAATCCTTTCATGCTCAAAGTTTACGAAAGGGAAGAAACCTAAGAATCATTCATTTTTATAAACTCAGTATTCGCTGGAGGATCTGTGAGTGCAGAAACTTGCATCTGCAACCTGTTTAACATAGCAGTGATTATGTATTCAAAAAAGCAGTAATATAATATATAGTATATAGGTGGCTTGCTGGCAAAAACTGTGTCACTTTTAGTAGACATTTTTGGTTCAGTGGCCAGTGGCTGTGTCTGTTTTTATAGCGGAGTTCAACTCTTAAGCTGATTCTAACTGGATTGAAGCTTGGCTCCCGTTGTGGAGCTCACTGGTTATCGCTAACCAGCAAAGGCACTAACTGTCCCTCTTCCTCTGCAGATGACTCCAGCTCTGGGAGGGACGGAGCAGCAACCCCCAATGGGGCTAACACAGAATATGCCACCGACGACCTTTCAGCTAAACTGGGTGAGTCAATAAACTACCTTGAAACCCTGTAGTATATATCTTAGGACCCCTGAATGAGTCATGTTTTGGAGCATTCCTTTGACATGCAGAATGGCAGTCTATTTAAACAGAATGAAATAGATCCCATTCCTCACAAAACATCATGAATGCCAAGGAATATGACTGAACATTAGCTTGCCCGATGGAATCGTTTTGGCCTTGACAATGAAACGAATGTGGTCATCACTGTTAGATTTTCAGTCTTCTGCATATATTTTATATGTAAATAACACAAATCGTTAAATCATCACTAGAATGGAATTCAATGTGTCCATTGGTATTTATTTGGACTGGCATACAACAATGTACAAGGTTAGTTGGTACAACTGATATAGCCTGCTTAATTTGGCAGGGAGTCTCGTATTAAATTACCCCTCCTAATCACTCTGTTGTACAATAGTGAGGCCTCGGTTCACCCAACCCGCCAAGATGCGCAAGCGGGTGATCGCCCGGCCTGTGGGCAGCTCCATCCGCCTCAAGTGCGCCGCCAGCGGAAACCCACGGCCTGACATTACCTGGCTGAAGGACAGCAAGCCGCTGTCTCCGCAGGAGGTGGGCGAGGGTCGCAAGAAGAAGTGGACCTTGAGCTTGAAGAACCTGACGCCGGAACACAGCGGGAAGTACACCTGCCGCGTCTACAACAGGGCCGGCGAGATCAACGCGACCTACAAAGTCGAAGTGATCCGTAAGTAACAGTTCTGTTTTATCAGCCCATAGACAGCATATCTCCTGCACAGACAAAATGGAGAGGTAACTCCTGCTGAATGTAACTGTCTTCTCAAAACCCAACCAAAAATCATACAGTATCTTCCCAAAAGTCGGGCATTTCGTGAAATGACATAAAAGCTAAATGTCCCCCTAGCCTCTAGTAGATTTTTATTGACTTTGCAACATGATGTAATATCAACATGGTGTCATTTTTTGGAAGATCTCCTCAAAAAGTTTTAGCTGGCAATCACTGTGGACAGCAGTGTTTCAGATCCTTCCACAAACTGTCAGTGGAAATGGAGTCAAGTCACAGAGCACGTCGGGATTAATTTCGGGATTTAGGGCAGCTAAAGGGATGTCCATGTTCTCGAAGGCGTTCGGCGTGTGTGGCAGTGAGCAAAGTGAATTAGTCATTGGAATGAGGAGCATATAATGGAGGTTGGGTGGTTTGGGAGGTGTGGGGGAATTGGCCTGTGTTCTGAGGAGAAATCTTCATCCATCCTGCTGACCATCTGCTGCTGGTTACAATGCAGCTGTGTGGTGGCCTCAGCAACACATGTTGATACTAAATCCAGAAGCAGAGAAGGGGAAGTGAATCGAACATCATCCTTGTCTTAGATGTGACATTTTCTGCTCAATCTAAACCAGACATGGATAGATGCTACCCATGTATACACACTCACTCGTACAAATGGAGATTATGAGTTAACATTCATACATTGAAATGCATGTACTGTTCCATTAATCCATTCACACACCTTAGTAGTCATACATAAAAATGCATATAAAATACATCCTTTCATGCATTTTGTCCTTCCACCACCTCTCCTGGTGAGGACTCTATTCCCTTCTACATGTACAGTACTCTCACATGTACAGTACTCTCTCTGGGTGATACGTTCCAGGTTCTACTGCGGATGGCTGAGGCCACTGATAACAGTGAACAATCCATGGACCTCGTATGTACATATAGAAAAGTTTATTCAATAAATTACACACAGTAAGACATTACCGACATTAAATATAGTAGTAATAAAGTACATTGGATCGAATGAAAGGCATTCTCATGTTTTAGACTAATTAAGAACATAAGAAATTTACAAACGAGAGGAGGCAATTCGGCCCATCAAGCTCATTTGGGGAGAACTTAACTAATAGCTCAGAGTTGTTAAGCTCAGAATTAAAGGAACCCAGGGTTTTAGCTTACACTACACTAACAGGCCACGAGTATTTAAACTAATATTGAAGTAGCCATTCTCAACTGACAATAGAGCAATGAAAAAATATCACTTATTAAGGGATGATGGAGCAATAAAAATGCTTTCCTAACCCCTCAAAGGATCAAGGAACAATGAAAAAACATATTGTTACACATTTTACAATGAAAAATATTGTATTATGTACCTGTACATAACCTGTAATGGCGCCCTGGCGGATTTCAGTATGTAACAGGCTGTACTCACTTGGCATGTGGTTTGAAACTTATAAACTGTTTATTTTTGGAATTTTCCAATTTTCTTTTCAGACTGCGGTAAACTGCGGATAAATGAAACAGTGGTCACTGAAACTGGGGATGCGGGGGTGTCTCTGTATAGACACCAAATAGTAATCAAACCAAATTTAATAGATTTTTGAGATCTAGAAATCTGCACCAATATTCATTCACACTCTATTTTGGATGGGAAAGGATGGTACGGTGGATTATTCATAGATTTTGAAATAACTGAAGTTTCAGAACAATGCTCAGCGTTACTGCACATGACTGGTCATGTGGATCTATACCCGATTCCTAAGCCTCCATGAACACATAGCCGGATATATCTGTATAATAATGCAATTGTGGGCTGACATGTGGTCACCAGGTTCCTGATGCTATTCTCATTACTATTGCATGCCATACTTGTTTGTTCAAATGAGTTCAGGCATTCACACTCAGTTTGCCTCTAGTAGTGATGACTGGATCTATTATCTTACTTTTTCGTTCTTGTATTCGCCATTGATGTTATTTTCCTTTTGACTCCATTGTAGAACGTACCAACTCCAAGCCCATCTTGACCGGCACCCATCCGCTGAACACCACGGTGGACTATGGAGGGACGACATCATTTCAGTGCAAAGTTCGCAGTGACGTCAAACCCGTCATCCAGTGGCTGAAGCGAGTGGAGCCGGGGGATGAAAGCAAGTACAACTCCACCATTGAGGTGGGCGACCACCGGTTTGTGGTGCTGCCCATGGGTGAAGTGTTGTCGCGGCCAGACGGCTCCTACCTTAACAAGCTGCTCATCAGCCGCGCCAAGGAGGAGAATGCTGGCATGTACATCTGTCTGGGTGCCAACACCATGGGCTACAGCTTCCGCAGTGCCTTCCTTACAGTCCTGCCAGGTAGGGATGACCCTCATTGCTCCGTCAACCACACGTGCCTCAGTCGGGGGTTCTGGCCATGTGTTATAACAAACAGTGAGTTTGATATGGCCCAAGGCAGCTGGCAATGAGCCAGCCCATTCAATACATAATTTCCTTAGCCTTCCTGAATTTATTTCTTTTTCTGCACTTTTGTAAAACCTCAGTATAGTTTTCGTTTAAGATGTGACATGCCTTTATCCTAAAGACTCAAGGGCTAAACCTTACACTTCTCCTGTGCTCTGCCCCTTTGTTCTTCTAGACCCCAAACCTCCAACAATCCCAGTATCCATCCCAACATCACACAGCCTACCCTGGCCAGTCATCATCGGGATACCTGCGGGGGTGGTCTTCATCGTCGGGACTATCTTGTTGTGGCTCTGTCAGTCAAAGAAGCACTGCTCCTCGGGTGGTGCTGTGACCGCCCCCTCTGGCCAGGCCCCCCACCGCCAGCTGCCCCGGGACAGGGTCGGCCTTCCTGTTGCTGACAAGGACTGCATGGGATCCCTCAGCTACGATGAGTACCTGGCCCAGCAGCAGCAGCTTCTCTTGACCCAGGGGGGCACTTCTCTGGCTCCTAAAATGTACCCAAAGATCTACACCGACATCCATACACACACCCACTCACATGTGGACGGGAAGGTGCACCAGCATCAGCACATTCACTATCAGTGTTAGCCTTCAAGCTCTGGCTTCATCTCCCCATCTGGCCTGGATACCTGCCCTCTCTGCACTGTGTCCCTGGACCTCTGTCCTAAAATGAGGTACCTCGGAGGACCTTCCTCACTGCCTTGCCCATACCTTTCACATCCTGAGGTAAATCACGTGAAGGGACAGACTTTGTGGGATCCACAAATACAACAGACAAATCCATGAACTCTTCCTTCTGGAGGAGAGCAAAGAAGATAACCGTAGATTTTTATGTTGCTTCTGTGAGATTCCCTTTGCTTGGTTTGGGTTTCAACTTTTCATGCCAGTTTTCTTGGGCTCGTACTGTGATCTTGGTGAAAGGCTGCACAAAACAGACACGGACTTCAACCTGTGGCACAGTCCGACAAACACAGTTGGAGGTTACTGGTAACAGAGGAAGAATGGATGCATTATGGGCCAGTCATTTCTGAGCTGTGTTCCTATGGACTAACCTGAATTAAGAAAACCAGCCGAAAAGTGATGTTTATTCTGCACTTAAAGGGCTTCTCTGGGTATAAATCAACAGCAGAAATGGACTTTGTTACGGGGATCGCTTTAGGAGTTGCTTTCTGAAACCTGTTTAGTTCTAATCATCTTTAGAGGAACTTGAAAATGCTGTTTAATAATAGCGGGAAATGGAGTGCTATGAAAAATGCAGAATATCGCCTCATGAAAGCAAGCAGGGATTAATTAGGCTCATATTCATGTCACCTGACTGCACGAACCCCGCTTTGCACTTACTGTCAAAGTAGGAGTGTGGCCTTAAAAAGCCAAGCGCAGCAGTTTGGGGAGGTGGTGGTGGGGGGGGGGCATGCTCCTGAACATGGGCAGCCTTTCTTCATTTTGGATTGGACTGCTTCCCTTTGGTGTCCTCCACTGCTCCTGTGCTGTTGGCCTTTCTGAGATGGCAGGCTGGTGTTAGAAATACCACAAAAGGGCAGGTTTAGCTCTTGTGTACTCAGGTGTCCCTGACTATTCACAGTTTTTGTTTTTGTGTCTTTTTGTTTGTGTTTTTGAACGTGTATGTTTCCCTGACCACTATTGCTGCCAACCGAAAACTGCATTATTGCTGCCTCAGGCTGCCGCCTCTCTGCCCGCCTCTTGTCGGCTTAGGGAACAAGCAGCGTGTGCAGCTTGCTAGATAAGTTGTGGTGGGACCTGCCGACATCCAAATGCCTGGGGTTGCCACGTCGTGGGGGGTTTGTCTGTGAAACGTGTAAAGGGACAGAGACCGAAAGTCATCAGATCCCAGTGTCATGGTCATCCTGTGTTTACATCTGAAGTCATGCATCAGTGCTGAGTGGACCTGCCAAATCAAATATCCACCAGTTAAAAAAACACACTTGGGTTCACTATACAGTTAAGAAAATGCCTATAACACTATTTAATTACCATAAACTCTTACTATCCTTGAGGCAATAATGGACCTTGACAATGCCTATTTGGACTAGAGTCAAATTTAACCACAAAATATAAAGCTTTAGTAATTCTATATAGATTTTAAACAGAAGTCATGTATATTTAATTTATTTTGTTAAGCAAGAAATTATGTATAATGTTTTTCATCAGATCAGGCATTTCTATACATATTTTGATCCAAAATATAAACAATCGATGATGCCATTTTGTTCTTATAGTTTAATGTAAGCTATGTAGCATCTAAGTATGTTGTCATCGAGTTATTTGTATGTGATGTTTGAAAATACAAAAAATGTTATTAGTAATCTTTGTATTGACAATCTTGTACAGTTTGCCCTCTTTGTAAGCTGGAATTGTAACTGTAAAGTTATTCATTGGGAGACATTTTAATCAATTTATCAAAGTTATTAAAAGCAGAAAATTCTGTTTTGCGTCATGGCATCTAATCTTGCCTGCCTGGTCATGCCATGTTCCTCTATGTCTTTAAGAAAAAAACGCAGTGATACTATGTGGCAGTGTTGAGAATTTGCACGTAGGATGTGTTCCATTGTGGGAGGGGTTCCTTACTTGAACTGGAAGGACATTATGACCCAGGGGACTCTGCTCACATGGAGACTTCCCTAAGCACAAAGGACCTCCATGCACAAAAGTTCCCCACACATGTGATCTGAGCATACATCCATAGCTTTTTATAGCAAATTACTCCCTGTGTTCCCTCATGAGTCATGAAGATATTGCAAAAATTAAGTTAAATGACACAAAATTACTTGGGTTAAAAGATCTCATCCCAACGGGGTCCGCTGTAGTTGGCTTGTCTGGTCTAAAAGTTCTTCATGATTGACCCCCATGCAGGAGAATTGAGCAGCAGAGCTATTTCAGTAATCTTCTGAATGTAATCCAGAACGTTCCTCTACATTCTGTGAAAGGTGGGACCTTGAAAGTTCTGACCGCCAGAGTTATGACTATTCAGATGCCATCCGTGGTCTCATACATTCCACACCGTCTTCTCATAAATCAAACATGTATCACCTATTACATTTGGGCACGCACAGCAGAGATCAAGACATGAGTGAGCAACTTTTGATCCAGTTTCTGACCTGTCCTGCAAAGGCCAAAACAGAGGACCAAGCACAGAGACCAGCACGTCTCTAGGCATGCATACGTGTATCTGACAACGGTAAGGAACATAACAGAGATAAACAGACAACGGCAGATGTGGGTGAATCATAGCCATGCAAGTGTAGCTACACAGCCATGCTGACTATCAACACTGATTTGAACAGGATTGCAGTTTTAATCAGTGAGACAGTAGCATGCTGAGCAGTCGAAATTACTGAATAATAAACTATGGGAATGTGTGTGAGATTTAGGGAGAGTTAAACAGGGATGGCTGCAGGTGTGTCTGGAGTAGTGACATTGGATGGCGGCGTCAGACAAGCGACCGCAAACAGCCAGAACACAAATATAAATGCCTCGAATGAAGGGTCAGTTTCACCCAATAAAATATTGCAGTGATACACACACACATACACCTCATATGTTTGTGATTATATCTTTATAGGGACTCTCCATTCATTTCTATGAGGGAAACTCGAGTCCCAACATGGTGATCTTAAGCCCTACCTTAACCATAAGTAATCAAACAAAATACGAGACTTTTGGCATTTTTACTTTTGATTTCATTCACAGATCTTTGTGGGGACCTGAAAAATGGTCTCCACAATGTTAAAATAACAGGCTTTTATGACATCGTGGGACACACACACACACACACACACACACACACACACACAAATCCTGTAATAAACAATATTTCCAGTAAGACTATATTTCGCCCACATTCTGTGTGGTTAAAATTAATTGAAATAACAGAGAATAGCTGTTTCAGTATAAGTTTATTTTTGTGGCAGTAACAGCAGACAGACTGCTGTGGGTGAACTTTTTAAATATGCCAACATAATGAATATTTCCCAGGGAGTTTTTGGAGCCTTCAATAATGCCATACAACAAGAAAGAAGTAAAGTACTAAAGGAACTAGCAAAATAATATCAGCTATAATAATAATAATAAAAATAATAATAATAATAAAAATAATAATAATAATAAAAATAATAATAATAATAATAATAATTATTATTGTTATTATTATTTTTTTTTATTATTATTATTAGCAGTAATAATAAGAATAAGGGACGGGGTGGTGGCACAATGGTTAGCACTATTGTTACACACCTCTGAGAGCAGAGTTTGAGTCTCTGCTATGGCTCCGTGTGTGTGGAGTTTGCATGTTCTCCCCATGTCGTCGTGGGGTTTCCTCCAGGTACTCCAGTTTCCCCTCACAGTCCAAAAACACACTAATTGGAGTTACTTAATTGCCCATAGATGTGCATGTGTGAGTGAATGGTGTGTGAGTGTGTGCGTGTGAATATGTGTGTGAGTGTGCCCTGTGACAGGTTGGCACACCATCCTGGGTTGTTCCCTGCATTGTGCCTGTCACTTCTGGGATAGGCTCTGGACCTTACATAGGACATGCAAATACAGAAAATGGACGGATAACAATAACTGTAATAACAATGAAGGTATGCTATTGTATATTTCTACATTTCATTCAAAGCTATTGTTGCAAATCTTGGACCATTTCAGAGTAATTTGATTTGAGTACACACCCATGTGGATTGCTATACAGTTTTTTTAAGGCAAAGATCACAATGACAGCGCTTCTCCTTCATACCACCAACATGTGCTGTCCAACTGGATTTCAGAAACTTTGCCAAGACCTTGCCGTAAAAAAGATAATCAAAAACATTTTAATACATTAAAAACATTAAATCTGTATTACATAAAATAACATTTTATTAGTATGTCGTCTTGGAGAACGATGGAAGTCAACTGAGATGAAACAAACAACAAACACAGTTTTAATAATGGGCCAGATTCAGATGTAAATGCACATACATTAATGCAGAAAAGAACAATAAAAATGTGTGATCAAAAATAAACACACTTCTGCTTCTGAAACTCATACAAGGAATGTGTGTATTACCCAAAAACTGCTGATTCTTAATGATATTAGAACCATTCAATAATCACAGGGAAAACTGTAAAATACTGTAGCTTCCTTGTCCACAGAGGGCAATTGTAGGCTTTGTGTAAGATATCACTGTTGGATATTACTGCACAAAATTCCTGAGTATGATAAGACTTAAAGCAGGTAGAAAACTCAGAGGAATCACCGGACCATGGAAAAAATTGCACTTCTAACATCACTTTGTTCAGATTGGGAAGCTGCAGACTAACATATGAGGCCTATTTGAACAAAGACTGGAATCTAGGCAAGTATAGTTCAGATGTGGATACTGCAGTTCTGCCTGAAGTTGTGCACCACAGTGTTAGCAGCACGATGCTGTTTACACATGCTACTCTCTGCTAAACTATACACAGCATACACTGGTTATATCAGATGGGTGCAAGACATGCCCTTGTCTGGGATTTCATGTCTCAGTTATGCAGCACGGTCTATAGCAGTGTTTCCCAATTCACATTTTTGCCAGGAGCTGGGAGGGAGAAAAAATGTGGATGGTCTATGTTAGAAAAATGCATTTACTCTGGACAGCATCAGGAAATTGGAGTTGCTGAAAGAAACCACTGCAAAAACAAGGGGAACCTGTTGATGACCCAACTGAGCTGGCGTCCTGCCCTTCTGTGCAGCAGCTGCTGATAAATAGTGAGAGTGCAGATTGTTTGTCCAGCCTGAAAGCAATTCTCAAAAAAACACGCTGTGTTTTGCCTGTTAACTGCACAGATCACTGTAACTTCATGCTCGGGTATCGGGATGCCCTCTGTAATTCAATGTAAAAATAAATTATAGGGTAAAAATACATATTACCTAAAAATAAGCAGCAAACGTATATTTTGTGTATTATTTGAACATTTAAATATATCCACTTGTTCCTTTACTCCTTTTTTTTTATGGGGTAATTTCTTTAACAGTAACATGCCCCCCCCCCCCCGCTAACATCTGGCTGTTTTACGTCGGCCTGTTTTCACAATTACTGCCATTCGCTCTTTGAAATGTTCCGATAGCATTTCCACACTCAGCCTGAGGATGTTTCTCATCTTTCAGGTGGATCTGCTCTAATTTCCAAGCATCATCAGTAATTTGTTCTGAGTATCCTCTCTCTTAAAATGAATAATGCTTATTACTTTCAAAGGCTATAGCAATAACATTCAGCCTTTTCATGATCATATGATGATGACAAACAGATCAGCATTTTTTTTTAACTGTTTACAGGACTGACTGGTTTTTACCGGGGCAAAAAAGATCAAGCACTTCACATATTTGAAGATTCAGAAAGAAAACTGGACTTTCCTCATATCTTCTCCAGATATCTCCTCCACAGTCTGTTTAAACATCTTTAAATTTAGATGGAAGACAAACACAGTGCAAGTGCGACCATGCATGCTGTTTGAAGTTTCATATGGGACATTACAAAAAACAAGATGAGATTTTTTGTGTCGACCGTAAGACATTACATGGAATTAGGTTTCAAACCAGGTGTAAAGTCTCCAACATACAGAGACCGTGAAAACATTTTTTTTCTCTCAAAAGACTTTTGTTGATTTCCTGTACATGTCAGGCAATACAGGTAGACCTCCACTCTCCTGCATTTCGTCAATTTCAAAGAGACAGTGCGTTGCATAATAGCATGGCTCCGGAGATAACGCACACCCATATCAGCTTATCAGAAGGGAAAGGGGTCCGTTTGGCAGTGTTGATAGCTATCTGAGATGGAAAGATCTGATGAAAAACAACAGGGATGTTTAAGGCTAAGTTGGGTGTGAGCTTACATACAATCTGTATATCAAAGAAGTCTGTCTTTCTGAAAAATAAATGTGAAAAAAACAAGCATAGATTGAGGACATAGGACAACCACAACAAACCCTTATGAAAGGAGCGTCTGCATACCAGTCAGAAATGGAGAAATCATCAGATTATCGTTCAAAGGCGCCATCTTGTTTATCACTAGATTACAAAGGTGCGGAAGTTTTTCCTTTAGTTTACTCTGAATGATTTACAAATAAAAGAGAATGAAGTATGAAAATATTGTCCGTGGAAAGTTTATTGTTTTACGACAAATATATGCTCAATTTGAATATGATGCCAGCAACACGATTAAAAGAAATGGGACAGGAGCATGTTTACCGCTGTGTTGCTTCACCTCTTCTTTTAAAAACACATATGTTGCTCCAAAACCTGTATATATCATTCAGCATTAATGGTGCCTTCCCAGACATGCAAGCTACCCAAGCCATGGGCATTAATGCACCCCCATACCATCATAGATGCTGGCTTTTGAACTGTCCATTGATAACAAGCCTGGTAGTCCCTCTATACCATATATTGTATGGTAGAGTTTCTTCCTGCATTTCTGGATGCAGTGACAAACTGTGTTCACAGACAATGGTTTTCGGAAGTGTTCCGGAGTCCATGCAGTGATTTCCGCTATAGAATTGTGTCTGTTTTTAATGCATTGCTGCCTGAGGATCATGGCTTTCCAACATTTGTTTTTGGCTTTGTCCCTTGTGTAGAGGTTTATCCCACTTCTGTGAATCTCTTAGTTATGTCCTGTAGATGATGAAATTCCAAAATTCTTTACAATATTATATTGAGGAGCATTATTCTTGAATAGTTGCATTATTATCCCATGCAGCCTTTCTCAGTTTCAACATTTGATATGTCGTCTTTGTTCTTTTTTCAGATAAATATGGGTTTATATGGTTTGCAAATCATTGCATTCTGTTTTTTTAACAACGTCCCAACTTTTTTGGAAACGGGGTTGTACGTATTTAAGGGCCCATGTCAAGTGCTGAATCCCCTGAATCTGCCCAGGTATCCATGTCACTTCGATGCCCCTGGATTCTTGTATAAGATAGATCATGTATGAGATAAGAACATACATATATTGTGGGCTTTTGTATAAAAGACTGTAGCCACCCTGTCGCTATAGGGCTACAGTTTTCTGAGAAGTATTCTGGCAGGTGAATAATGGATGTTGTCTAATTGCTTGCATACACTTATTTCCTTATCTTTCTGGTGCTTGTGGAAATGTAGCACACAAGAATGGCTGTTCTGTGGTGGTGGGGTTTGCAGTCTGCTGGTGGGCAGGATGGCTGGGCAGTAGGGAAAATGTATTACCAAAAAAGCTTTGCATTGTGTTACACTAGACCCTGTTGTCAGTGCCATTTTCCCACAGAATATTATCCAAGGCAGGAAACAACCCAGGATGGGGTGCCAACCCATCACAGGGCACAATCACACACCATTCACTGATATCTATGAGCAATTTGGTAACTCCAACTCCCCTTATCATGTTTGGGACTGCAGTTTGACACCAGAGCACCAAGAGGAAACCCCATGACAACGTGGGAGGAACATGCAAACTCCTCAAACAGAACTACAGCAGAGATTCAAACCCTGGTCCAACAGTGCTAACCGCTGCACCATCATGTCATCCCTGCAATGATCAGTGAAATATTTTTATTGTGATGACATCATCAGGGGGTGGCACAGTGGCTAACATTATAACCTCAGATCACTGTTACTGTGGACTCCATCCCTGCCCCCATCTCTGTGTGCTTAGAATTACATGCTCCCTCCCCAAACTGAAAACCCTGAAAACCCAGAACTGCCCGATGTGTCTGTGTGTGTGTGTGTGCCCCATGATGTCCTGGCATCCCATTCAGTCTTCTGCATTTCTTCGCTGTTTGTATTTTCACTCCCTACTCATTGAGTGGAATAACATTGCTTCCTCATACAGCTGAAGCTGCTGTGGTTTATTACGTCAGCATCTCGCTGCAGTATGAGCTAAGATTAGCTGGTATTATAATTTTACTATATGGAAAAATGTGACGCCTTCCCCCAGCCACCCACTTCTGCTCATGCTACATACTCTTCAGAAACTCCTTATTATGTTTAACCAGTGATTTTAATGTTTTTGGCAACTTGATTTACTCAATATTTTATTATCCAAGTTCACAAGTCTGAGTAGGTGAATAAAAGCTGATTTTTTTCACTTTTCGCAATTTTACAGTTTTCCCCCGAAATGCACTCTAGAATGCTTAAATATCTGCCGCGGTAAGTGGCAGGTTAATCTGCAGTATGACACTGATCCCCCTCAGTCTGGCATTTGTGCTCTTGGTGACTTCCAACATGCAGGCTATAGTGATGTCATCAGGGCATTGTGACATCATCAGGGCAACCAAGACCTAGACTGTTGTTGTGCTATCTCAGCTGGAGCTCTTTTGACTGTTCTGTGTAAAACTGTTATTCTTAATTTTGAGTTTTAATTGTTACTTTTATTTAGGTCTCTACTGAGACAGTATTTTAAGGACACAATGCCATATCCACCTAGTATCCTAGTAACGCCTTTATTCCGAATAGCTGACATAAACTTAATTAGTCATATAATTGCTGCTATGACCTTCTGATCCCTGTACTATGCCAGCATTCAGAGCGGCTGACTGCAGTTTTGCAGTAATAATAATGAACTTTTCATTTTGTTATTTAAGAACATAAGAAATTTCCAACATTTCAAGGATCAAGCTCGTTTGGGGAGAACGTAACTAATAGCTCAATAATACTTACTGAATTTAAGCTGATATCTAATTATTACTTCATTAGTGGATCCCTCAGTGCTTTGTGAAAGTGGATTGTAGGGCAACCATTACAGTCATTGCTTATGTGAGGAAAAAAATGGTAATAAATTCTCAGGAAAGGCTTGTGCCTTGGACAGCTGAAACTAAGGCCTGTGCAATGGAGTCTTTCCAGACAACTTTTTTTAACTGATAATTTGTGAATTCTTTATACTGTTTTGTCAAATTGTGCTGTGTTTCTTTTATCTGTCCAGGTTTATAAGTAGGTTGGAAATCACACAAAATGGAATTTTTATGTGAATGAACACAATGAATGTTTGTGACAGTATTATGAAAACCATTAAAATTACACAACCCTATCATTTAGTAATGCAGAATTATGAATGTGTTTTGTGAATAGAGATGATTTGAACTGTATGTTAATGTAAAAATGTACCTCCTGCCCGGTCCTGTGCTGGGATATGATGTAGGAGGGGCTTATTAAAGCTGGACATATAGATAAGATGAACCGGTTAAAACTTATCCTCAAAGGAATGCATTTTCTATAGGATTGCTTCATCTACAGCTAAACTGCTGAACATTGATGTGTATAATGTTGATACTATCAATACGCCATGTGACCCTCAGCCACGCCCCCCCCCCATCCCCTTTCATTCTGTGTCTCACTAACCGAGAAATATATGATGATCCTGTCATGTGGATCTAAGCTCTTGGGAGCGAGCTGTGTGGCACAGCGGCAGTGAGGTGACATCGTGAGGTTTCCTGGCCCTGCAGCAGCTTCCCGTTTTCCATAGCCTCAGTCCGGCATTCAAGCTCAGGGTCAGCAGCTGTCCTGCCAGGGCTAATTACTGCTGAGTGTTAGCAGGGAATGGGGCCGACGGGAAATTAAGGCTTGGGATCCAGGAAGGGGCTCAAGTTGGGGAGTTTCAACCTTGAAACTCAGCTGCTGTTTCTCTGAACACGTACGGCTGCAGGATGCATGGAACAGCTTCTACAAACCGCTCCGAGACCACAGGACAGTCTAGCAGCTCGTCATGGCCTGGCACCGTGTGTAACTTCCTATTTTTTAGTTGAACACTAAAGGATGAAAGAGAGAGAGTGTCCATTTTTACATTTACCAGACACGTTTATCCTGAGAAGGCAGGGTCAGACAGTCCTGGGGCGGCAATTGGGGGTTAAGGGCCTTGCTCAGGGCCTCGATGGTGCCATCATTCTGCCAATCCTGGGATTTGATCCAACAATCTTCTGTTGACAGGCACAGCATTGTAAACTGCTGCACCCCACAGCACCCCATGGGTATGGGTTTACTTTGTCAATTAGTTCATGGAAACAGTCACCATGGGTACAGGTTTACTTTGTCCATGGAAACAGTCAAAGCCTGAAAAAGTATAATTGACTTTCAACAAACCCAGCACTGGAAGTACTGTGAAAACACCATGTCAAACACAACTGTTTACCTGTCTGCTGGTGAAGGTTAGCTTACCCTTCCATCCATCTATGACATCTGTCTCTACCCCCCTATTCCCTATTACTCTACCTTAGTAATAGTAAGGCAGACATTACTGAATTGCCCAACCTAATGCAGACTTGGAAAAAATGTAGAAATAATCAAATTAAGCTGAACAGTTTGTATAAAACTAATTTTAAGTCCGTGCCTAAATGGAGGTCATCTGAGAAGAGAGTACGATATGGTAACCCGGTAACAATAAATGTCGCTCCTCCTAGATTGACTCATGCCTGATTTGGGAATCTGTTGTTGCTCCATTAGTCATTCTTTCTGAGAGAGAAGCTCATAGCATTAGCATTAGCATTAGCGCACACCTGCTTTACATTACAGTAGGGATCCGGAGCAGCGCCAGCCTTCATACCCCCAGCTAGGACTGCTTATACTTTCGAGCAGTCCTGCAGCTTAAAGGAGTCCGTGGCCGCATCCCGAAACCAGAGAACTGTGTCCATGCTGGTCTCACCCTGTCCCCTCGGGGGCAGGAAACGCACGACTGCCAGCAATTTGTAGATGGTTTTGACCCCTGGCCTCTGCAGCAGCCCTTTAGAAGTACTTGGCCCAGATGGCTTCCCTCGCTATTTTTATTTTTTTTTAACGTCACTCGCCCGTCAACCGTATGCGTTTCAGTGACATAAAACAGCCAGCAATAAAAATAAAATAAAAATCCTGCACCACCCATTTCTCCATTGCTCACACATATGTGTAGGAAATTGCCTGCTGAGTTAACATCCAGCTTGGCTGTTGGAGAAGTGACAGAGTTATAAAGCGGGCGACTCCGCTCTTTACAAATTGCCTTCTACAACCTTCCACCCCTTACAAAATCCATGTCTGTCATCAGCCTCGCTGTGGTTAGGCAGACATGGGCCTTTTAAATAACTGAAATCAAACATAACGAATGAAATGTGTTTATTGGCAGCACACTTCCATTTTTCCAAATCAAAATGTAATAAAGTTGTGATCGAAAAATTTTAAGCATAAAATGAGGATGTATAATATTTCTTGAACTTGAGATTTTCTCTTTTTAATTTTGTAAGAAATGTATCTGCAGATGAATAACACTCACATTATTTAGTCAGGGCTGACATTTTATCTGCTGCTTGTCTTATTTTAATGTTCTTTAGATGGTCCTATTTACATATTTAATGTAGACCACATGAAAATGTAATAGATGTAAATACTACCAATAAGTCAGGAGAGTACTAACATTATTAGTGAACAAACTGCAACAAGGACCCTAAAATCTTTAGCCCTTGTGGAAAACACTGAATGAGTGCAGGAGTAATCTGAGATGAGAGCCCACTGTGGAGCTGCCCTACTGGAAGGCAGCCTTTGGACAGTTTGCTTGTGCCTACTCATGTGTTCCAGCATTTACTAACATGCCAGCTAAAACGTCAGTGATGCTGCATAACCCACATCAATGATAAGCCTTCTGAAGAGATTGTGCCTCTGCTTGTCCATTACTAGGTATTTAGGCCTGATCTGAGAGCAGGGCGGGGTCCTGGGATTATGTATACATAAAGCGGCAAACAATGAAATCCCATGACATGAGCCCCTCTGCACGGCTTGTCTTTGCTGTCACGATATCCGGTTATATGGCGCATTACGCCGGTTTCTCTCTCTCTTCATTCCTAATCCCGACTCATGTCTTCCATGCTTGTTTCCATAATTCTTTGTTTACTGACAAGATAAAGGGGACAAAGGATTCTGACAAGTAAACTCCACTTTAAGACCAACTCTCAAAGCGACACAGAACAATTGTGAACGCTTGCGATATATGAAAAATGACATGAATTTGCATTTATATATCTTTTAACCTTGTTAACAGATCTACTGACCCTTGAATTAAAAACAAAGTGTAAATTATTTGCAACAGCTTTTTTAGTAATATGAAAGGAGCAAAATGAAAAAGGCCACAGCATATTTGTTGCTATTTTATAAATATGACTAAGCAATAAGTTTTCAGGGTTAATTTGCCACATTTCCACAAGATGACCTAATGAATAACATAACAAAGAAAGAAAATGCTTTTTGAATTCATAATACTAGAATAGATATGGGTGGATCTGCTAAAGACTATGAAGTAGTCCTTGCATCAAAACCTTTAATGGGGGGTAATTGTATTATAAAGGACTGTGACTAAGGAAGAGACTAGTGACGAGTCCTTTAAAGTACTTAATTATGTACTTTCACTTTCATGCACAGATTAAACTTTAAACAAGCAGGAAACAGAAAGTCAATTTTATCTTTTTTTTTTTTTTTATATTTTTACCACAATTAATACTCAGTTAATCAGTTGGTCTTGATTATGATCTTCCATTTTGATTAATACATTACACATCGTATTTATTTCCTGCGCGGCATTTGAACCTCTCGGTACGTGTTAGCTATATTTTTGCTTCCATCATGCCGTTTCCCTGTAGAGAACATCCCAGCAGGACTGAGAATGACAGCTTTAACACGGGGGCTGTGCCTCAAGAGGACCCACAGCAAAGGAACAGTGTCAGTCAGACCCCTTTATCTGTCTTCTGAGAGCTCTGTGGTGCAGTTAAATTATCCAGCAGCTGTTTTTTATATGACTGCGGCTGGTGGCATCTAGTCTGTGGTTCCTATATTTTGACAGATTAAAGGCACTAACAACTGATTACTTTTTTTAAATCCCCAAATGACACAAATTGTTTCTAGCGAAGTAATGACACAGTACAATACATGATGACAGTTCTGATTGGCTACAGAACACATGAGATCCAGAATGCCCAGACAGCAGAGTATTTCAGACAGTCCAGTGTGGCTAGTTAGCGTGGTATCTTGTAATGCCATAACAGACAAATTACAAATAGTTGACTGATACTTTACTGGGTATGAGTGTGTATATGTGTATTTAGAGATACAATAAAAACAATTATAATCTGAGGAACAATATTATCATTGGGTGTTTATTTTGGTTTTCTTCTGTTTATATGACTAAATTTAAATTTTGAGTGCAGAGTATTATGTAGCCTGCTGGCTATTCAGCTACGGTGACCTGCTACATGTCAAGGCGTTTGCCAGAAGTGCTGCAGAGCCAGATGGGAGTGGGGAGAGTTTGTTTTTTTAAGACCATGACATATATGTTATAACAAATGAAATGCTTGACACTTTCGGTTCTGGTTGGGTCATAGAAGTAAACAATGTCCCTAACATATTCTAGAAGGGCAAATGACATTTAGCATGCATTTAATTCTGGGATAAGTAACGGTGTTTATTGTCCCTGTCAAATAAAACATAATTCAGCCATCCCTCCATCTTCCAGCTCCTTATTTAGTATGGGGGCATGGAGAGCTTGGAGTTTCACACCCGAGATGAGATACCACTCACTGGCAGGGGACAATATACACAGACACATGCAAAAATGTGGAAGGAGGAAGGAAACCGGTGTATGTAGAGATAATGCTGTGGCCTCACATTCGCAGAGCAGTGTTTCTAACCCTAGTCATTGGGGACCCCCAGACCGTCCACGGGAGCTGGGAGGGAGCAAAAACACGGGCCGTCTGGGGTCCCTGGAGACCGGGTCGAGAAACACTGCTCTAGAGTCAGGAGTTCAGTGTGTAATTAATTATTAGTGTATGAAATTGTGTCCTCTGCCACATTACCTGACCTGCTATCAGGTCTATGATCAACATGACTTTGCACTAGACAAGCTGTTATGGAAAATCGATGCAACGAAATTATTTCTTAATAGCCTCCAGGGGTGCACTTTCACTTCTTTTTTTTCTTTTTTTGGTAATGATCATCATTCTTGTATTCTTGCTGTTTTGTTGAGCTGGAAAACCTCCCCATCCAAAGTGGCTCATGAACTGTATCACAGCGCCGTCATGCTGACAAAGTATGTCTTCTTTCTGTAAAGTGTGTGTTGTCATTTCTAAATGATTCATATACTTATTAGAAAACATATTCATATAATTCTGCTAGATATTATATATCATAGTGTGTAGCTAAGGGTGAAAACAACATTATGCACCAACTATGACATCAGGAGAAAACTAACTGTAATGTGCTTTTCCAGGCAGTTCTCATCCGGCAAATAGGCAGTGGTGAGTCGGCTCAGGATACAGTACAGGGCTGTATGTAGTTACCTATTACTGCATTATTATGAACTGTATTATTATTATTCTAACTTACCCACAAATTCGATTTAAAGACAGACTTAGGGAAGAGATCTTGCTCATAACCTGGGGACTACGTGTACTTATTGAGCAGATCCTTTTATCCAAAGCAACACACATTTGAGAAAGTAGGATGAGACTCCCTAAATGGGAGGGGATTGCTCTGGGGCCCAAAGTCCCACCTCTCTGCCAGGCATAAGATTCAAAGCAGAGACCTGCTGATCATGGACACCACAGCCTAACCAGCTGTGCCACACAGCACCCCCCATAGTGAATTGAGTGTTTTATAGTGAGTTCCCCTCCCTCCAATGACTGGTATTTCTCTTTCAGATACTGACTGACTGACTGACCCACCCTATTCAAGGTTGACAGGGGTCCAGAGCCTGTCCTGGTTGACAGGGGGAACATGCTAACTCCACACACACACACACACACACACATCAAGGAGGTATTAGGTAACAGTGCTATCCACTCCACCACCATGCCACCCCCTCTTTTGGACATTATTTTTGGACTTTTGGATTTATATTCAGGAAACAGCACTGGCCATTATGGACATAAGTACACTATAAACACATACTACCGTCTCGTCAGTGAACCACAAACTCCTCTAAAACTCTATAAGATGGTTGCATTTCGCAATGAAGTTGCAATCAATAGCATTCAGAAATGAAACCAAAACTGACTGGCTGATTATAAGCCATTGTCTTTGAAACTTCTGATATAATGACACTATTATGTTTTCTGCTCATTTTGCCTTCTCCATCTGCACACAATGCTTCAATGCACCCAGACAACAAACATTTCCAAATAAATGCCTTCCATATGCTCTGAATTGTCGTCCATTAAGTTGGCTTAGTGTGGATAAAGACCCACACAATGTGATCTCCCATTGTTCAGTGCCTTGGGTTGTACTCCCCCAGTAATGTCCCATCTTCTTTTTGCTGTATTTCGGGAAGTCATTCCATTTCCCTGCTTTGCAGAAGCATCATATTTGCTCAGAGCATGTGATATGTGTTAGGGCCTCAAATGGCCTAATTAAATCTTTAATGATTTAGCATATTATTGAAAACCTAATCAGATGAGACCCACAGTCTCATCTCTCTGTCTATTTGCATTAAGAAAGCATTTTTCCATTTTACCTTGAGATGTGGTGATTGGCCCAGAATTCCTGATAAAAGCTCTTCACATGGCTTGGACTTGCCAAACTAAAGTTCCAGACCAATACTCCTGATATCGTGAAATTTAATATTCATCAGAAGCTGAGCAATTGTTTTTAATTGGATGATTTATCCAGCTGGCAGTGTGCCCCAAGACATGACAGACTTGTGACTTCCTTCAGTAAATAGGGGAAACTGGACTTGCCTGGTTCAGCCAGACCTCTACGATGTAGAACCAAATATGTAACATATTTGTATGTTGTAAATTTGTAAAGTATTTCCCCTGCTTCATTCTTTGCCAATTGTGAGCATCATCCATTAATCATCTTGCAGTTGAGTTGGACATGTGCCAGGGCAGAACAATTGACTTATTGGGTAGCTCTGGTTTACAGAATGAAATGCTCCATATTTTATTAATATTTTTTGGTGAGGGGTGGCAACTAGGGTATCCGCGTATTTACTAGGGGGGCATGATCACTCCTGGCCATCTGTTAGGTCTACCCCTTGACATTCGTTTTGGCATAAACAAACAAACAAACAAACAGCTCTATAGTGAAGTGTTATTCATGTGTAATTATGATAGTTTTTGTATACATGTATAAAATACATCTACTATGGATTTACAAAATCCCTGCATACTTATTGCTTGCAAATAGTGAACATGTGAACATATGCTTTAAGGATTGTTTGTTGTTTTAGCCCATGGAGGACACAATGCCGACTTCATTTGGAGAGACAGCCCCTCCTGTATTTACAGGCTCTTTGGAACTTATCTTCAAGTGTCTCCACAGGCTCCGTTAAAATGTGAATTTTCGTAGCGGATTATTTGCTAAACCTCTGGTTAGTTTTCCAAGCAGGGATTTTTCAGTCTTCCATTTTTTTGGGTAAGTAGGGAAAAGTATAACCAATAGTTGTTGAAATAGTTTTGTTTTGACGATGTTCTGTCCTTATAGAAAACAAAATGTTGTGTAAGATTCATTGTGTTGCAGGTCAGATTGCTGGAACTGCCAGTGACCTGTGATGATTAGCAAAGTGGTAGTGTTTGCCTTCAACAGGAGGAACACAGTCCTGGGTTTGGAGTCTGGATAAAAAGAGAAACTGTACCACTGGTTTTTCTCAGATTCTTCTCTGGGGCTACTCTGCTTTCTGCAGATATATTTTCTCTAGCTGTGTAAATGAATGTAACATAATGTTAGTGTGCTACTGTTTTCTAAACCACTTCTTTAGTTCCACTGCAGGAGAACAAGATCGTTGCTGTTTTCTGTCAGTCCATTTTAGGTATCGTTTGGCAGCATGACAGAACTACAACTCTGTAGCTATAATTATCCTCTTATAAAGAAACATTGTCCAATTAAAATCATGAAATGAAACAGTAAACAAGGCAGATAGTTTCATCGTTTTCATAGTAATGTGTGGCAAACTGCTTTTCATCAAATACATACAGTCTATTCATAACATCACTATAGCTACTGTAAAAATTATATATTTCAAACTGATATCTCCTGATCTTAATATAATATGTAATCTAAGTCTCAGAATTTTGTATACTGGAATTTGTGCTATTAACAATAGGCACATATACATATTAGTAGTCTTAAGTTAACTTGTGATACATTTTAGTAGTGTAGTGTTCCAAGTAACAGAAAATTATAAATATACCAGGGCTACTAATACACTGATGTTTCACTCAATGTCAGAGTGACATCCCTGAAAACAGATGGAGAATTTAAATTTGTCTGTATAAATACAGCATGGAAGTTGCTTAAGAGAACATGTTGTGAAAAGCACACTGCAGTCAAAGGATTAAATTACATATTTTACTACCCGTTAGGATAATAATAAAAGGTTGTTATGTTACAAAAAAGCTACTTAAAAAGGTGTTTGTGCTTCATATGGTATTCTCATTTCCGCAACACTAATGACATCATAGCGCTAAGGCCGTTAATGGTGTGCAGCTATGAGGAAGCAGGTAGCTGCGGTGTTTTCAGGGAGAGGGAAGCCCTCGGCGTAGGTAGCTGCGGTGTTTTCAAGGAGAGGGAAGCCCTCAGCGCAGGTAGCTGCGGTGTTTTCAAGGAGAGGGAAGCCCTCAGCGCAGGTAGCTGCGGTGTTTTCAGGGAGTGGAAGCCCTCGGTGCAGGTAGCTGTGGTGTTTTCAGGGAGAGGGAAGCCCTCCACGCAGGTAGCTGCGGTGTTTTCAGGGAGAGGGAAGCCCTCGGCGCAGGTAGCTGCGGTGTTTTCAAGGAGAGAGAAGCCCTCGGCGCAGGTAGCTGCGGTGTTTTCAGGGAGAGGAAGCCCTCAATGCAGGTAGCTGTGGTGTTTTCAGGGAGAGGGAAGCCCTCCATGCAGGTAGCTGCAGTGTTTTCAGGGAGAGGGAAGCCCTCGGCGCAGGTAGCTGCGGTGTTTTCAGGGAGAGGGAAGCCCTCCGCGCAGGTAGCAGTGATGTTTTCAGGGAGAGGGAAGCCCTCCGCGCAGGTAACTGTGGTGTTTTCAGGGAGAGGGAAGCCCTCGGCACAGGTAGCTGCGGGGTTTTTTAAGGGAGAGTGGCCCAAGTGGCAGGTGGCGTCTCTGCTAATCCCCAGCTACGTAGCTTTATAACAGCTCCCTCACCCGTGTCTTCAAAGGCTCTTTGCTGTAAGGCCACGATTATTCGATTAGCATGCTTAGGTGCACAAATATGCCTCGGACAGCAGCGGCTGCTATGAGGCGGTTGAGCCCCCCCGCGGTGGGAAGCCCCCGGCCTTTGAGCCTCATTCAGCCCCTTTCACGGTCGGTTCCTTTGGTCCGAGTGACAGGCTTCGCTGGGACCCTGCCAGCCACACTATGGAGTGAGTTAATTACAGAGTCCCCACCAGGAGGACACTCGCATGGGAACGCGGGGGGGTTACATGCGGATTATGGCGAAATGAATGCGCTCAATTGCAAACAGATTCCTCCCTGACTTCAAAGGCTGGGCTTGAGCGTAGGCCAGCAGTGGAGTGTGCTCGGTTCATGGTCACTAATGGGAAAAGCATCACTTCAACAGGCCAACCCTTAGACAGGTTGATAATTACTGATGCATTCCAGTATAGAGGAAACAGCAGCCCTCTGTACTGTGTGTGTGTGGGGAAGGCATGTATATATTACATTGTGGGGACCAAATGTACCTTGTAGGGACATTTTTTTGGTCCCCGCAAGGGGAAACTGACATACAAAAGATATGTGACAGCAATCAAAAAATTAAAACTGGCAAAACTATTGTTTACTTACTTATGGTTAAGGTTAGGGCTGAGTAGGGGTTATGGTTGTCATCACTGGGATCAAGCGTTATACCCATAGAAATGAATGGAGAGTCCCCACAAAGCTATACATACCTAATCTGTGAATGTGTGTGTGTGTATGTGTGAATGTAGTTGAAGTAGTTGTCGTTGTTGGCACAGCACATAGTACACAACAACAAAATGTGTGACATAACAGGGGACAGCTAATTCACCACCTGGGTATCAGTGTTTGGGGGCAGCACCTTTGCTGGTCCGGGATTTGAACCAACAATCTTTCAATTACAATTGTACATCCCTAATCATTAGGCCACCACTGCCCTGAAAAGGTACGACAGACCGGCCTTGAACCCACAACTGTATTCTGAGCTATTTATTTCAGTAGCTGGTAGTATTTATGTTTTTTATTGTTTGAAATGACCTTTGTGTGTGTGACTGCTGATTTAGGTGCTTTATGTTTAGCATGACATGTTATAGTTACACAGTTACACAGCTTTAGTGTTTGTGAGACAAAGAGAGAGTTTTTAGTAAAACTCTTTAGTAAAGCAATAATTGTGATTATTACATTACTGGTTTTCTGTCAGCCAGATGGAGAGGCAACTTGGAGGATGAAATGAAGAAAAAAAGAATAATAAAGTAATTACCCATCTGACAAAGTGAGCCCCGTCACCCAGGCCGAGGGCTCTTCGGGTTCCTGTAAATGCTCAGCTCACATGTTTTGTCATGTAACCCTTCACTCTGCACTGAAACATTAATCATTCCAGCTATCCTGCTGGTAAGTGAGTCAAGACATCCCATTCTTTTCAAAGGACTCCATTTCTTCGTCTGTTTAAGTCTCTTTTGCAGTTAAAAAAATGCATGACACTCTGAGGAAAGCGAGATCTGGGTATTTATGCATCTGCTAATGTAGAAAACGTTTTTCAGTGGTATGGAGCACTCAGTAAGAGCTTAACCTGACGGCGCGGGATTCAGCTCGCATGTGGTTACTAGGCAGTGAGGTCATGCGTTTCCAGCATAGTTTCAGCATATTTATCACCTGGGTGGGTAATAAAATGTCTGCTTTTAAGAGCAGGCAAAATAAATGACCCTAACTTTGCTATAGGCTGAATAGCTTATGCAGAGTTGGGTGCAGATTTTTGGTGGTATGGAAGTTTACAGGACACAGGTTTTTAGGGTGTTAAGCTGAGACCCGACCTGTTGTTCAATTTGAAGGACTCAGTTTATAAAACACGCTGCTAGTGGTGGCCTCTGTCATAGCGTGGCCCCTGTTGCTGTTTCGCAGTATAGCTCCTTTCACTCTTTTGCAATGTGACCCCTGTCACTCTTTTGCAGTGTGGCCCCTAATGCCTTTCCGCAGTGTGGCCCCTCTCGCTTTTCCGCAGTGTGGCCCCTGTATCAATCAGGGGCCTGGGGCTGGGCTCCAGGACAGCTTTTTGTGGCTCTGTCAGCTCTGGTGCAGTCAAAACTTCCATGTGGTGGGAATCAGGATGACAGCCCAGAATTCTGTCAGTGTATGAAATGAATGGCCTCTGCCTGGGGAATTTCAGCGGATACCCGGCATCTACATTCCCCGTTTAAGCACTGCGCTCGCCCTGCTCACCGACACGCCACAGAGTTGCCGACGGTCAGGAACTATAAAACGACACTGTGTCCTTATGCAGCATGTTCAGCCAAAAGGTTGGCTGTAGAGGAAAAGAGGAGATTGTCAAATACAAATCAATTTCGGCGGCTTATTCGTATATGTCGGGGGCACGTTAGTGTATGAGGAGGGGTAGGCCCTAGATGTGGTGTAACCGAGAGTGGGGAGCAGTTCCAGGGACAATCCAAGGTCTCCAAGGCCGGGAGGAGGAGGTGTTGGTAAAGAAGGGATTGAGGATTGAGGAGGAGTAATATGGGTGAAAGTGCGGCGGGTGATAGATCTGCTAAGGCTCTGCGCTCTCCTGGTACCGGTTCCCTTTGTATCTCACAGCTCTGCTGTTTGTTGGACTGGAATGTTCAAGTCCGACCTTTTACACAATGACCCTTCAGTACTCATGCTGAAGGCTGTTTGATAACAATGCAGGCTGACAGAATATGCACACCTCGTCTACGTACTCAAGGGGAATGCTAAAATTAGCCCGCTTGTGCTACGATCGACTTGAAGCAAAGGCTAACTTATTTTGCTACGCAAGTACAAAGCTACAACTTACAGAGTTATGGTGCTTTCTAAACGCTGTGTCATTTGAACATCGCACCCAGGCTGCCTGTGAGTATGGTAATGCCTTCTGTGTTTTGTGTTACAATGTTGTGTGCCAGTGGCTCAGTTTGTACCGTTTAAGCTTCAGGGCTCTGTGGATTGGGGTTTAAATCCTGCATCTCCTCAGTTTTTCCTCTGGGAAGCAGCAAGTCAGGCAGCAAAGGTCACAAGGCAGGGGACGCCTTTGATGAGATGCCAGTTTTGTTAGACCCGTTTCATTTTACGTTTTAGTATGAATGTTATTTAGTGGCAATATGGTTTAACATCCAAATAAAACACACCAATATAAGGTGACAGGGCACGCCGTGTCAACGCAGCCCCAGTCACCTGTGTTTGCAGAGACGTAAGTGTCTGAGGAGTGTCAGAGTTCATGACTCTGAATGGTGTTTATACTGTGACTCAGGATGCTGTCAGACCACATCTCTCCATCCCTACCCAGGATCCAGAACATTCCACTCAGCATCCAGATCGTTCCTACGCCAGAGCACACGGAAGGTAGTAAAATATATATAATATATATGAAGAAAATATATAAAATGTTAAACTTAAAGGGATAGCATTCAAAATTTTAAGGGATTAAATCATTTAAAGAATTACAAAAACAAAATGAATCTTTTATTAATCAGTGGCAAAAAATGTATGTTTATATGAGAACCATTCTGAAGGTATTAGAAATAAGAAGAATATTTAAACATTTTTTTAATCGGTGAATCGAGTTGGTGAGGCAATAATGGATGGTAATAATGGTGTAGCTGTCAGGTGCGAGGGCTTTTTAAGGCAACCCAGCGTTGAGTAACGTCTCCTTTCAGCATGTCAGATTCGTTACAGTTCCTGTGCATACTGGGTTTGTTAGCGGGCTGCTGGCTAATGACAGACGTGCAGCTGACGGCAGGCAGCCCTCTTCAGGGCTTCTTTGATGTGGACAGGCACCAATCCAGCCCGAGAATGCATTTAATGATGAAGTCCAATCCTTATGTACACAATAAAAAAATAAAACTCTTCAAAATACTGACATCTTCAAAAAGCATCCTCCTAGAAAAGCCATACAATTACATCTTCCTTCATGCATACATACGTTTATTTTTTTATATAGCGCCTTTCACAACAAAGTTGTCCCAAAGCTCTTTATAGGGTTGTGTTGTGATACATAAAACTTAAGTAGAGGGAGATACAGAACGGGAGAAAGGAAGGAAAGAAATTAAATAAAGAAAACCAGAAGTCAATGGAGGAGTGGAACTAAAAACTCCGAAGTACAGTAGGTAGAAAAAAAGATCTCTGGGGGTCTGAGGTCAACTGGCCGCCCAACATTCCCACAGCTTGAAATCCTGTCATTTAGTGATGACCCAGAGTAAATATGGACAGAAAGTGAGTTTAAGGGCAGAGTGTAATATCCTGTGGTCTCTGTGCCCTGCACACAAGCACACAGCTGCCCGCAAACACAGACTGGAAAGGCAGAACCACCCTGCTGGTCTGCGCTCATCGGGAGCCGGGTGAGTTTATTACAGTAAATGTATAAAACAAAAGGTTTGCTCTTTAGGGCACCACTGGTTTTGTTGGCGGGAAAGAGCACGTCCATGTGAAACGCTTTATGCTGCTCCCGGTTTCCTGCCGAGCTGATGGATCTGCTTCTGATGACGGAGGCTCTGAATGCCTGAGCGTTCTTCAAAGACTTCAAACCTGCCCGCTGCGTGGTGGCCGTGTTTGCTCGCGTGCCTTCGTCTCCCTGCCGCTTACCGCCACAATGGGCCTGAGCACAAAGCAGGCGCAGAAGCCCCCCCCCCCCCCCCCCGCTCATCCATGCTGTTTACCTCACCGAAGGAGGCGGCGGCTGTGGGTTTTGGAGGAGGGCTTTATGAAGAAAACATCTGTGCGATGGGACGGGAGCCAGTCCTTTCAAGTCCGCCGAGGATCTGCGACAAAAGGAGCCTAATTTGGGTGTTGTCTTTGAGCCTTTCATTGCATAACCTGTCATGTAGCCTGAGAAGAAAGGTGCCCCCTTTCATACTGTCTGCCAGGCCATCAGTCAAGCGTAAGGCGGAAAGAGAGTCACCAAAGGAATCCGTGCAGGGGGGGCTGTGTTTGTGGGGGCCCAGATTCACCTCCGCCCTGCTCAGATACTTCCACTTCACAAAGTACCCAAAGACCGCAACAAACTGCCACCCTTTACTTTTATTGGTAACACTTTACAATACGGTTCCTTAGTAACTTAGTAGTAACTCATTTACTACTGAAGTACAAATGATGAAGAAATATAGCAGCTACTTGAGGTAAAAGATGTGTAACAATTCATTAACAATGGACACAAGTATTTCGCTTTTTGTTTAAGATTCAAGGTTTATTTATAGATTAGTAGATATAGTAATTAGTACAGTAGCAGATCACAATATTAACATAATCATGACCATCCATGCATCCATCCATCCATCCATTTTCTTGAACTTCCTCTTATCCAGGGTTGTGGGGGGTCTGGAGCCAATCCCCAAAGCTACAGGCAAGGCAGGGAAGGACCAGGGATGGGGGGCCGCTCACACATGCACCGCTATGGGTCATTCGGTAACTCCAATTTACCTTAGCATGTTTTTGGACTGTGGGTGGGCTGAGTACCTAGAGGAAACCTCACAATGACATGGAGGGACAGCAAACTCCCAAGGTGAGGCAGCCACTGCACCAGCATCAACCACCTTACATAATAATAAACTTGCAGCAAATGGTTAATTACCAGTATTAACTAAATGAAATTAGTAAAGATGAGTCCCAAAGGGACGAGATGCTTTATTCCCCAGCCTAGGTACCACGGCACATGTTCTAAATAGATATAAACTGTTTATAAAAACAGACACAGGTTGGTTGTATGTTCTACCACTTACGGTGATCTCTGTTCGCTAACCCCATCTTGCTCTGCATAGCTTGGGGGTCAGAGCCCAGGGTTAGCCAGCATGCAGCACCCCTGCAGCTGGGGGTTATGGGCCTGGCTCAAATACACACAGATAAATGACTGTTCTGCTGATGCTGAGGCTCAAACCAGCAAACTTCTGTTCACAGGCACAGAGACTTAGTGCGCTGAGTCACTCACCGCCTTCTAAGGAATCGTGATGGATCATTTATTTCAAATAGTTACTATATTTGCTACTATATCTGTTAATTTGTGAACTACTGAAAGAATAAACAATGAATAGCAGATAAAGTGATATACTGATCTCATGTTTGTTCATCATTAATGAACTGTGACGCATCTTTTATCTCAAGCAGTGACTATATATGTTCATGATTTGTTTTTGAGTAGAAAATGATTTACTACTAAGTTATTAAGGAACCACATTGTAAAGTGTTACCCTTTTATTATCAGTCTGAAGTTGCTATGCCAGGGAACTAGTTTCAGTTGTAGGCCTTTGAGATTACACTTGCCAGTTATAACTTCATTATGGATGCCAGTGATATCTCTTTATTCTAACAGAGGATGCACACATCAAGCTTATCTGTTTCCTTGGGACCCCAGTGTAGCAGAATGATGGTGTCTTAACTGTTTGAGGATTTTCAGAGTTTCTCTCAAAAAAATACTGCATACTGAAACAGGTAAACATAGGATGGCAGTCTGGATTTAAAAAAAAAGTAATTAAGTCTTCACCAGCTACCCGACCCCAGAAGCACACGTATGCATTGTTGAGTAGAGAGCATTTAATTTTTGTGTTTTTCAACTTTGGTTTCGGTTTTGTTTTTGATATGAGGGTGCCTTCAAAATGCATAATTCCTTAGATATCTGTTGTTGTGTACACGTCCCAGTGGATATTTGGAAATGAGCAAACTATAGGTAGACATACTGTCATGTTTTAAAAAAATTATTTCTGCAAAGACATAACTGAAAAATAGAATCAGTTCTTGCAGACTGTGATGCAGATACCAGCAGTGTCCAATTCTGGTGATTTTACACTTGAAAACCTGCAATGCTGGTGGAAATCAAAGGGTTAAATTACAAATTTACAACAATAGACCAAATGAGCTCCTAAAACCTAGTCTACAGCACTTGAATAAATATACTTCCATATCTGTTTAACAGTCATTCAAATGCCAGACCGACGGGGCGTAAAAAGTGTGCCTTATACTTCAAGTCCAGTAACTTCTGCTAAACTCTTCTCTACATGTACAATGTTTGCTATATATGTCTCCTGAGACAGAGGCTGAAATGTGACTGGCCCGTGCTAAATTAGTCTGTGCCCCAGCCGGCCAATCAGACAGCCAGGATTGGCCACAATCATTTGCAGGAGACTGTATGAATCCTATCACGGCTCAGACAGCATGGCAGCATTTACCAGACTGACTGAACATGAAAGCATATTTTATGAAAGACCATTCAAAAGACCATTATAACTTGAAAGGAACAATGTGGACCTGAACTAAATAAAACTTTTACACAGCACCCCACTTAATGGCTCCAACTGTTTTTTCTCATCAGTCAGTGTTATCATTCATTAAGGACAATTATACGCCTTACGTTCCGCATAAGCATCCAGTCCAAAATGAATTAGGAATAATCTCCAAGCTTCATGCTTTTCTGGGATCCATTTCGCACATACGTTACGGTGTCATTGCATCCAGGGCCGATGAGCAATAAAACATTGTTCAAGATCATTTTTAGGTCAAATGGAGCTGGCTGGCTGCACAAGGAAAAGAAAAAGGCAGAATACAGGAAACCGAAATGTGCAACTGGCTGCGAGATTCGCAAAAATGTCGAACTGAGGTGCTGAAATTAGCAACAATTTTATTTAATATACCCAACCATTTTCTGAGAAAGTTAATTTTACTGGTTGTTATAGGAGTAACTGGAGTCAGACCAATGACAGTTGAAACAGACCAATGACAGTTTTTCCAGTCATATAAATAAAGCCATTTTATGATTACTACAGATTAACAACCAGACTTCAATATTAAACTGACTTCCTGTATTTGACATACAAACATGTCGAAACTGAGGAATGGTCACACTAATGCCTTATGCCTATTCACCCCAGAATAGACCTAAATGAAGGCTAACCTGAAAAATATATTTATTAAACATATATTTCATATGACAGATGGAATTTAATATATCATTAATGCAGTGTTTCTCAAGCCAATCCTTGGGGACCCCCAGACGGACCACATTTTTGCTCCTTCCCAGTTCCCTGCCAGAAGGACCACGTTTTTTTCCCCTTCCCAGTTCCCTGCTGGATGGTCCACATTTTTGCTCCTTCCCAGTTCCCTGCCAGAAGGACCACGTTTTTGCTCCATTCCACCTGCCTGCCAGAAGGTCCACATTTTTGCTCCCTCCCAGCTTCCAGTAGCGACCTGGGAGGGAGCATACATGTGGACTGTCTGCGGGTCCCCAAGGACTGGGTTGAGAAACACTGCATTAGTGCCTTGATGATCTGTTAATCAGCAGGATTCACAAAACCCTTTAACAGTATGAATCATAGGCACCCTTACAAAATGCCCCCTTGGGCCCCCCTGCCCAATTTTATGTATCATTTTATGTTTTCAAGGAAAACATTGTGTGCCAAAACATTCAATATTTAATGAGACATGCTGTGTATCTGCACTGCAGCCTGACCTTGTTACCCGTCCACATCCTCCGTTTATGCTCCATGTTTCCCGACCAGATCCGAGCTCGGTGACACCGGCCCGCCCTTAGAGGAGACGCAGCCACCCGTGTGGTACCGCTCGGTTCTGTGGGGGCTTCCAGACACCGAGTGGAGCCAGAAGAGCAAAAGGCCAAGGGGGGCATTTTGGGTGGTCTCCCTCAGGTAGGGGAAAGTGGCAGATAACCAAAGCAGGTTCATAATTCAGAATAAGAACATTACAGGAATAGGAAAACACTGGACAGCATAGGAGTCAGAAAGGGTCTCAGTCACTGGGTTCCTAATGGCTACTGATTTAGTGATCAGTCACTATTTGTCCTGGACCTCCTCTCTACTTTCTGTCAGGAAGAGTTTATGGGCACATTTAGAGCCTGTCATCATTCAAGTGTTTATATATTAGCATTTTGTCCTTTAGCAAGAAATATTCTGATATTAGCTGGTGGACCATGAACTTGCCTTGCTAGTTCTTCAATATGTTCAACAAGTTGCTTAACCCAAGCTCTCCATTTGGGCTTTTTGTGCCTAAGCTTCTATCAAGCAAACAGTCTGTAGAGGCCGGATCCACCACCTGTGCCCCCCCCCCCATAATTTGTTCTTGGCTCATTCTACACAACATTTCATTTGGTGCCATTGTTAATAGATCATAAAATGTTCTGTTCAGCTTTCCAATAAGTTGGATAAGTAGTATCCAAAAAGTCCCTGGCAGTTGTAGAATATGGTCCAGATCCAGTCAGCATGCAGCTGGAGTTGGTTCTGTGCGCTTCTCTATGGTGATCGAAGCCCAGTGATTCCGCTCATCATCCGAAAAAAGGCCATGTAGCTTCAGTCAGCCTTCACAAGCTGGAGCTGGCCTGCTTTGACAGGCACTGTCTGCCAGCACTGCTCCTGTCTAGCTTACATTACTGCAGTGATTTGCAGTTGTGTTTGTCTAGACGACGCCTCCCGTGTTGCCAAGTGCTCCTTAGCACTAATTCCACTGAATATAATGTTTATATGTTTGGTTTTTAAAATTGGTTTTGTTTTTTCTCTATTTTATCGAATTCGGTATTTCATTTTTTCTTTTTTTATTTGATATGTTTTTGATTTTGTCAAATTACACAGCACTCTGATCTGGGGCTGTTTGTAAATGTGTTATATAAACAAATACTGACTGTACTTGACTATTTTGTGACTATTTTATCTGTTATTGGCTATAGATCATTTCCATTGCTGAGCCCATCACGGGAAGCTTGTTTTTGATGTTATTTATTTATACTTCCAATGCTCTTTAACATAGACTACATCACCCCTGCCTTCTAATTCAAGCAGATCTGCTGGCCCTCTTTTGTCTGGCTGATCAGGGTCAACAAACTTCTGATCAGCAAATTAAATCTTTATTGTTTAAATTCCGTTTTTACAGATGATTTATACATTCAGACCCACCCATTACAGGCAGGCCCCAGGTTATGAACGAGATTCTCTAAGTCAAGTTTGTACATATGGCTGTACAACAATAATACAGTTCACAGTAATAATAATGCAGTAATGCCAAAAGTAATTACATGAGGTACGGTACCTCGAGCTGACGGACTGCTAAAGCCGCACAACGATTTTATGAGCGTCACAAATTACTGATTGCTTTCATTATTACGATCCATTGTATTTAACCCAAACTTTATGACAGCCTGTTTGTAAGTACGAGTTGTCCAGGTTCTTAACTTGGGCACTGCCTGTACTCTGCTAAAAGCTCATAAACAGCCATTTCAGTACCTGCAGTGTTTCACCTGTTCACCATCACCAACATTTTGAGTTTAACTCTAAACCTTGCATGCCTCTTGTCAGGAATTTTAGCCTGTATTCCTAGTACGACGCAGGGCAAGAGTAAGTAGAGTGACTCTTTTACCCCATGACAGAGGTATGCCTCAGTGACACTCGTGATGGATCTCAGGTTAATTAAAGGACCGTGTAAAAACCTTCAGACAGATGTTGAAATGTTGACATTGAAATGTGTGTCACACAGCAGGAAACTCGTTTTCCACTTTTGTGTAAACAATGAGAATGAACCCATTAGCTAGTGGGATGACTGACCTGCAGGGGATACCGTAGATACCTGGAATAGTAATCTGTACATTTGCAAAGTCCCCAGAAAGGGAAGGGAATGTGACAGATTCTTATAACTTCTGCTGATGAAGCAAAGTGGCCATCCTATGCACAGACGTCCCTAGAGAGAACTGCAGCAATCATGTCATTTAGTAGCCAGTCATAGTTATAAAGTTATCAAGCTGACACTGGTGTGTGTGCCCTCTGGGATAACAGTAATGTAAGCAACAGCAAAGTCAGAATCAATAACTTTATTCTGAACTGGTCTAGTTGAACAATCATGGTGAGCATGCAGAGTCCGCCCTGTTTGGGATTCTAATCCACCACAGTAAGAACTGTCAAATCTAAATATAATGCTTCTTCAATAGTAAATTTTCAACTCAATTCATTGAGCTGTTCAAAAAAAAGCTATTAAGCTATTTATTTTGTGATAATTCTACTGATATGCTTGAATATTTCAAAGAATGTCCAAGTCATTCTGCAAGTGCAGGGGGTAAAATGTGTTAAGCTGGGGAATAAAAAAGCTGGTTTCATTTCATATTTGAAATTTTTATTTGATGGTAGTGAGTGATACTAAACTCACCTGGAGCTCAGTGAATGAGCTCCTTTTTCACTTTGGCAGGAAGAAACACTTGTGTTTCGAGGGGAACGTCTCTAGCAGCCATATAGGAGTGATGAAAGCTTTCTGGACTGGGCGAAGAGGGGCGTGAGAAGACAGGCTTGGAGGCCCCAGTTGTCGTGACAGCGCCGAGAGAGGCACTGCATCTGCTGAGCAAACGGGGCGGCAGGGTGGCGTGACCTCACACCGCTCTGTACCGCCGAGGTGTTTTAGCAAACGTCAAGCAGACAGGAGCAGCAGCCGACGCGGGAAAGATGAAAGCGTCTCTTCATGAGCAGAGTCTCCCAGCCTTTGTGAGCCGGTTCCCAGACACTCTGTTTCTTGGTGTCATCTGAAATGTAAGAGGAGTGGAAAGAAAGCAAGATGATAGATTGGAAGAATCAAGCGGGAGAACCAATGAAAACAGGCAGCTGCATCCAGTGGAGGGAAGTGTGGATGCCTGTCAGGAGGCCAGTTAACCATGATGTCTGTCGCTCTACCGGGAACACAAGCTCAGTAATGAAAGGCGAGGTGCTTTTACTACAGAAGGGGTTTCCTTTGAAGGTATTTTACCTGGAAAATAACCAATCCATCCATCCATTCTCTGAAATCGCTTGTCCGCTTCAGGATCGGGGGGGTCATGAGCCTATTCATGAGGCTACGAGCACAAGGCAGGGAACAACCCAGGAAGGGGCACCAACCCATCGCAGGGCACACTCACACACCATTCACTCACACACTATTCTTTCACATATGCACACCTATAGGCAATTTCTTAACTCCAGTTTACCTCAGTAGGTTAATATATGCCACAGAGTGCAGTCTTCTACAAGAAGATCTTTTACAAAGGCAGGAGAGAGGAACTGGGTGGCGGTTTTTCAAATATAAACACATTTTATCTTTAATAACTACTTGCGAAAGCCCCAAATGAAAAAAAACACGATAGAAAAAAAACAACAAGAATCTTAGCCAAGCCACCTGTATTACACCCTTTTCCCTGATTACACTGTAAACTTCGAAACACCTTTCCAAAGGGCCCTGAATTTAAAGTGTAACAATGTGAACAGTTCAATCACGCTCAGTTGGGAGCGTGAGTCATCTGTATGCACAGGGCTGGTGATCAGTAATCATGGTAATGCAGTGGATCACCCAAACCAAAGCCTATGCCTTTACTGTACCCCCCAGAACTACAGCTCAATATGATGGCATATAAAACACAATGGAATGCCCAAACCAACAGCAAAAGTACTGATACTAATGTGTTTCTGTCATTAACAATATAGAAACATATTATTAACAAAAAAAATGGAAGAACAACAATAATAAAAATAATATTTGAAATTAATTTTATTAAAGCAGTAACAGTAGTACTGATTTAAGTATACCGTAATGCATTATAATGGTCAGTATAAGAGTCAATAAAGCATTACAGCATCTTCTACTGAGGGATTTTAGTGTTAATTATAATACTTCATAAGCTCAGTGAGGCTCTCATCTGTAATGGACTATAGATACCTTCATAATGCATTATGAAGGTCTGTATAAGAATTACGGATACCTTGTACTGCATTATAAAGGTATCTATAGTGCATTATAGATGAGAGCTTCATAAAACATTACATTCACAATGCATAATAAACATGGGTATAATGTTACGCCTTTTTATAATTATAGCCATCTTTATAATACAATACTTTACAAATGCATTATAACATGCTATGAATGTTCAAGTGTCATCGCAGAAACAATATATTCTTTATTAATACGTCTACACTGACCTGTGTATATATGACCTATATATAATACAGGAATGTACAGCAGCCATCTGGTCAACATATGAAAATATAGAATCAGTACAGCCTGTTCCTTCCCCATTGCAGTTTCTCCTGATTAAATTCTAGCAACAGTCGTCATCCGCTTGTGACCAACAGCTGTCAGCACAGTCAAAACCGTGTTACTACACGTACTTCCTGGTGACAGGCACTCATGTCAACAGGAGGACCTTAGAACTCCCCCCCCAATCAGTATTTGGGCAAGTTGTCTCCTGTTAAGCATTGAAATTTCACCCAAGAAACACTATCAGATTGAACAGATTCAAACTCATTCCGCCTTGGGTCATTATTCAGTGATTAGTTCAGAGCAAATTCATGACTCCAGAACCAGGATTTAGTGTCCAGGACATTCACAGTGAAGAATGAAATAGTAACATGTAGTATTTTAATGGCATCTTGGGAGGAGACATTACATGAAGAATCTCGGGATTGGCTACAGTGAGGTGGCCGCCCATCTGGTAGTAATCACACAGTCTCTGATAGGTAGCTTTGCTCTCCAATGCCTTGGCCACTGTTGCCAAGTTCGCAGCTCCCCACAGTTACCACGCTCATTTATTTTCAGTGTCTCCTTTCCACAGTGTCACGGGAGCATAGAACCTTCTGAGAACACCGGTGGACTTCAGGGTGAGCGAAATGGGCCAGAAGCCCTAACGACAGCTGCTGGCCAGTGGCCAGATACACCGATCTTTAACCTCCACGCCTGGCAGTTTCAATGCTTTATGGACACGAAAAAATGCTCAACTGCTTAATACACTCAGAATGCCCCACTGCAGTATATCATCCACCCTATTTTATTGCCATCTTCCAGAAATACAGTACAGTCTGATTTACGTCTCATGGTTCCTTGATATCATGTTAGGAAAGATATACAGCTAAAATAAATAATGGAATCTTGAAACAAACACTTCATAGACAAAATACATCACACCTAACTTGTCAAAGAACCATAAATATTGTTGGTCATAAATACACTAAAATGTCAGTGTCTCTAATCCTTTTTATGTCATTTGTTCAAATTGTATCGTGTCAATACAAATAAAATACCTTTAGATCGATCCTCAGTATCAATATCTGCATTGGTCCACTTTTAAATGGACTATTAGGTTGCGCTTAGTATTTTTCAAGTGCATCCATAATCAATACCATTTGGTCTTTCCTGTTTGTCTGTAATCACTTCACCTTACTCAGGACTGCACATGCTTATCGTCATGTGAAGAACACACATCATTTACTGGGGAATTTACTTAATTCACTGCAGGCTGACTATTAACCGTGCTTTAACAGACTGTTTATGAGAGGTAGTCAAGGAACACCTGTTGTGGTGTGTAACAGACACACCTGTCGCCGTGCCCCTGCAGGCACCATCGCCTATCATGTCCCTTTGTGCATCTACCAGTGAGGGTAGGTACCGTAAACTGCCTTGTTCCCAGCCGCGGGAATGCTCTTACCCTCTGACATGACCCAGGAAGGCCTGGGTCACCACAGGAGCAGCAAAACAAGGCTTAATTCTCCTCAGGAGAGGTGCCCGTGCGCTGAAATGCAAGCCCCCAGAAGCCTTGGCGAGAAACCCAATCTGCTCCAGTATATCTCGCAGCGATGGCTCCCCGTTCCCTTGTGATTTCCCCTCCATCTATGGCACACAAACCGAGCCCTTCAGCCCCCTTTCAGAGGTTTTATGGATCCACAAGGTTGTGGCAAGCAGGCGAGGGCTTATCACAGACATCGCCGGGTCAAATAGCTGGGAAGCACAGAGGAGCCGACGGTAACCGCCTCTGAGATGGTGAATGGATAAAGCAGCCACTTGGGGGTCAGAGAGAGTCAGGTGCGGGGGCTCGGGGGGCAGGGCTGGCTTAATGATGGCTGCTTGGCCCCCACACCTGCGATACCTCTCACAGACCAGGGCGAAGCTCCAAAACGCCTCGTTTGGTCACGTAATGCAGCGTTTGAAATGAATCAATATGTTTTGAGTGAGGCTTTTACTGGCACAAAGGGAACAAGTTTTCAGGTCCGGAGCAACGTCCAAACTATTCACCTGATCTGAAAATTACGAGCCAATTAAATTTAGAAAACCCACCAGCAGTAAAACAGAAACTGAAAAGCCATCTTGGCTTGCACTCGAGTTCTGTCTTTTCGGACAGCTAAATTGACAAATGGTACATGTTTTTAAATAAATACATCTGGTGAAAAATCAATGGACTGGATAAAAATAAATAAAAAGCACCAATGGAACATGTGTGGTTTCTTTGATTAAAATGTCTTGGCTCTCTGCCGGTCTAGCTGCCAAACTCTCAGTCCGTACCTGGCTCTTCTCATGCAGGCCGATAATCGTGGCATTAAATAAAAACAAAACACTTTGATGTTCTTGGATTTCAGGCCTCTGCTAAAAAAAAACCCACAGCAAAACAAGTAACATGCCTCAAAGACGCAATACAGGCCCCTGAATCAACTGTACAGGGATAATGGAACATTAGGCAGGCCGTGTTTGATGATGTCAGCCGGTGACCTGTAACTTCTCAGCATTAATCTGTACCTCCCTGTCATAGAAATGCCCTGTAGCTTAAAGATGGCATACAGTTAACCCTTGGTTGTATGTGCAGCACTTGGTTTGATGCCAAGCAATAAAACGGCGATGTGTTGACCACGTGCCTGACGTGGCAACAGGGGCTGATTGTGTTCATCAGAGGAGCAGGTCTTGTTCAAGTCTTACAGGAGTAATGATGATTTGCTTGGATGGGTGACTATTGGCATGTGGTACCTATGGTGTAATGTCTGTGTTTAAGTCTTGACAGTAACAGTTGCTTCCTTAATAACCAACAAAGACGTGGATTCTGTAGCGCACTCTGTTTCATTTGCGGTGTCAATGCAATAAAAATAAAGAGAATTATAAACCTTTGCACAATTTCTGTAGACAAGCTGACTCACAGTGAATATAAAGCTTTAGAGGAACAGCTTTGTACACAGTTACAGAGACAGATTAAATACCTCAGCCGTACAGCAGTCGGCTTAGATTAGACTGTGCAGCCCATTGTCCGCTAATCCATACAGCTGGAGGAGAGGGAAAAGCCAGACCTCACAGCCTGACCGAGACCCACTGATCTGTAGCAATCGTGTTCTCAATTATTCTTTAAATGTTCCACAGTTGGTACAAAAACTGACAAGGAACATATTTCAAATTTATTTGCTTAGTAATTCATACTTGGATGGAACCCTTGTACCACGGCACTGCCATAAAATGCATTATAATTGTCCCTATTGTTCAGTACCACGTCTCGGTCGATAAAGGTCACCGCTCCTGTTACAGTGTACAATGTGTACAGTGCGGGGGGCAGCCGGCCGGAAGCCGGCATCTGTGAGCAGAATGTCTCGTAAAATGAAAATGTTGGAGGAACAGCGTCGAAGATAAAGTGGCCCGAAGCGGTTTGTACATATGCGCTGTTTAATTATCAGGCCATGTGTAACATTCTGGCAAACAAACCACTCCCTCTGTGGCTCAATGAAACGCTGAACTTTCAAGGTTGATTTCCAAAAAATAAATATGGTACTATAATCAACACGCTGCCCCTCCAACACTCTCTTCCTCTACTTCTTTTTTCAGGAATGCTTAAAGGTCCCTTAGAAAACAGAGGGACTCTCTGCCTTTTATGGAGCACAGTAAAGAGTGATTGCGGAAAGCTGGGTGTTTTCATGGTTCATCGGACCTGCAGCTGTGCAAAGCCTCTACTCTGTATGTGTGATCACACTTACATTATGGCTATATTATAATCTTGGATGACAAAGTGAGTTTTATGTCTTAGTAACCTAATATTTGGATGTAAATGTCCATGATAGACATACGCATAACTTAAACTTTCAAAGAACATTCATTTCACTTCTAAATAGCAGTCTATATTATATTATTTTAAACTGAAAACCAGGAAATATGCTTATAAGTAAGTATTAATATCAACGTTTTCTCATAAAATACAGAAGAGCATAAAAACTGTATAATTTGCAAACATCAGTAATTTATGGATAGTTCATAAAAACAATGAAAATAAGCAATGTCTGGGATCCCTAAAGAACTGCAAAATATCTGCAAGACGCGTTTTTATTGCAAAATCGCACATTTCCAAGCTCCCTTTGCACAGATTAACACAGGCAATTTGTTTTCCTCAAAACAGCTTAGCTTTGCAGAAAAAGATATTTTATACCTTTTCCCCGACAAAGGAAAATATATCAGCATACTGCGGCCAAGTCATTGATGTTCTTTTTCTTTAAGTGACATATTTATGCTATTGTTAAAACTTAATATAGTGTGTCAGAAATAGAAAACTATATTTATATATTCCATCACTGAATAAGCAGTTACAACATGAATACAATAATATGCTAAAGTCTTAGCCAGTCAAAGAAAACGAATAGCTATTTATCTGGGGAGTAATTGTGTTTTTGCTCGCAATGTAACAAACAATGTAATGTTGTTTTACATCAACATCGAGGCAGGACTAGAAAACAACTCACAACAGGGAAAGACTAGAGAATGCAACACACAAGAGAACACGACACACTCACATTCACTGACATCATTACATGGACTGAGACAGGATACTGGGCAGAGCCATGGACTGGGAGAGGATACCCGGCAGGGCTATAGACTGCGGGACAATGCTGGGCAGGGTTATCGACTAGGAGAAGATACTGGGCTAGATTATAGACTGGGAGAGGATACTGGGCTAGGTTATAGACAGGGAAAGGATACTGGCAGAGCCATCGACTGGAAGAAGATACCGGCAGAGCTGTAGACTGGAGGAGGAAACCAGGCAGAGCCGTAAAGTGCTGTGTGCATCTCTTTACTGCATTCCAGGGAAAAAAAGAGTGACAGAGCTGAGATTTTAATCACAGGAAGGAGAGAGTGTCTGTTTTTTAAGTATTTTAATGGACTCTGGGGCATTTCACCCATCTGGGTGAGTGAGCAGCACAAAGAGACAAAGGAGGCAGGAATTCACAAGGAGGCCAAAGTCACAGAACGAAAGGCTTCCTGTTTTACAGATAACGGGCTGATATCTGAACTTTGACCATGAACAAAACATTTTCAGGCAGTGAGCTGTCCAGGCAGCAAATGCATTTGTCATTTTTCACGTGGTACAATTATTCTTTAATATTTAATTTTAAAACATACCTAAAAATACTAAATTATGAAAAATATGAAACTAGCTAATAGATAGTCTTTCCACATTCCAGTAGAATGGGTTTTACCTGTTACCACACATTCCTGACACATGATACCACATTCCATACACGGAATATTGCTGATCCATACAGATTGCATGTTTTACTACGTCTTCTCTAGATTTGCTAAACACAACAAACAAAACAAACCAGCTTGCTTACTCGCCTCTGTATGCATTACTCAATTCACATTTGTTTCACATGCACTAATGCCTTTAAAGTTAATAGCTGTAATTTTTATAATGGTTAAATTAGTTCCATGTAAATGGATCTAGTTTGGGTTTGGCAGTTTGTTGGATATTACAGCCTGAGGACCTGCCAAGTTCACCGGTTCCTGTGCAGTTTTAGATTTTCCGATTTTATTCCTCCTGCATTAAAATACAATTGCTACAGTTTCAATTGCTCACTTAAACTCACATTCTTTTTTTAAAAAAAAAAGAAAAAAAAGTTAAAAAAACAGGAATAAGGAGCAGCCGGATCTAAAAAATGAATCTCTGCAGGCTTTAGGAAAACCTCGCTTCTCATTTTTTCATTTCAAGTACCTTGCACATCCTGAAATGGCATCATTTCTTCTCCTCCTGACCCCCATTGATCTCATATAAAACCCAGAATGGTCTCGTGGAGATAAACAGGGTGATCTTAGCAGCACATGTTTTGGGCCACAATGTTCCCAACTCCCCAGTGTAGCATTGAACATCACTGCCAAATATATATGTATTATGCAGGTATCCATGCTATCAAGCTTGTCACTAGATTAAGTGACATACACTATAGCGGCCAAAGTTGTGGAAACACCTAATATTTTTGGCATTATACTTTAAAAATTACTACACGGATATTGACAGTAATGTTTATAAACAATCAAATAATGTTTACAAATATCATACACTTGATGATTAAATAAATAACTGGAGTAACTGGAATAAAGTTCTGTAATATCTAAAAATTAGAAGTGTTTCCACAATTTTGGCCACTAGTGTAGCTAGCTTCCACTGCTTCATAGTAGCACCGAGACATGCTGACGTCCAGCCCACACTCCATACTTCCCACCCTTACGAAAATTACCCATGGTTTTACTATGATTAAATAAGCATGGTTTACAATGATTTGCCGTTTTTCATGGTTTTCTGGGTAACTATGGAAACTATGACTATGGTTTTATCATGGTTTCGCTACAGTTAAACCCTAGTATAATCTTGGTCATAAACCATGGTTTTTGTTTTACCATGGTCTTTCCAAACCATGGTAGTACTATGGGTAGTACCAAAGTACCATGAGGCACCATAGTAAAACTATGGGTACTGCATAAAAACCATAGGAAACAATAGTGAATTTTCATAAGGGCAGTTTGCTTTGTCATATGACTGGAATGAAATGGCATTGCTTCACTCCTCGGCCTGTATTTTACACTTGACACAGGGCAGCATCAGGCACAATGCAGGTGTTTTTGTCAGCATGATCCCATTGCAGTTGTCACTTTCCTGTCCAGCGCCCACATTGTTTAATTAGCAAGTGTATTGTGCCCATCTGAGCACCTATGGGCGTGTCGGACCTCGTTTCCATCAACACGGTGGGCTGATTCTCGCTTGGTACCTTTTTAGAACCAGCCTGCATTTCCACTGGTTTCATAAAAGAATGGAACAGAAATGTTATGTAGGCGGAAGTGAAAGTAAAGTAAAGGTTAATCTTTATTTCACTTTCTGGATTTATTTTCCCGAACCAAAATAAATGTTTCCGGGGTATGACTCATTGCACCCTGTCTCCATTGCCTATATCTACTTTTGTCTCCATAAATGCCGCCCTTTGGCTGAATCTTTTAATGATACTTTATTGATCCATGCAGGGGAATTCTCTTTACACCTACCCCATCTTGCTCTCCATGACACACAAGCACATAAAATGTTTCTTTTTATGTACTTAATTCACAAGCAAATTCCCAAAACTCACTCTTCTTTTTCAGGCTTCATTAAATTTCCAAAAGTCCACAGAAATTTTCTTGAAAATGTATCCCGTGGACTGTTTGAGTTTTGGGAATTTGCCCTTCAGTTGTGTTAGTGATACATTCAGAGAAATAATTCAAATATTAAGATATGTTGCTGGTTTGATATACCTGGTGTTCTTGCTGCACAGTAAAACAGAGAGATTTATACCAGGAGACTCCTCTGCTGCATCTGGCCAGCTTCTGTGTTTTGCACTATGAAATCCTCTTATCAGCTTCAATGGACGTGATTTTCTGCTAAACTAACAGCAGATCCAACATGTGTGTGAGACCTGAATTTTGGGATATGAAAGGACCAGCCATCAATCACGGAGCCATTGTAGGACAGAGATGTACATATCAAGTCTAACTTACAGTATATGGTGTATGTGTACCATCCATCTTCCAGAGGTTTATCTTGGTTGGAGTTATGGGGCTGTTTTTGTTTTATGCATATTACACTGTATGAGTAATCGTCTTTGATTTCTGGGACTAGAATGTAGAAATCCATTAAAATTAGCTTTTTTAAAAAACTATCCTCAGCCATCAGTCATTTAAAATAATTGAGAACCCTGGTAATTACAGGCCTGTCCCCCCCAGCGATTTGCCCAGCACTTCCAGCAATGGAAAAGCACTTTTCATAAACAAATGCTTCTTTTACTGCTCCCTGGGCAAGAACAGCATTGTTATTTTTGAGTAGATATAGCAACAGTAACCCCTGAGCAGAGAATGAGTGCCTGAACCAGGGTTAAATACTCCCCAGCCCTGGGGGGGGTCCTGGCCAAAGGCCGCATTCAGGCAACAGACAAAACATTCCTGTTCCTGTTCTGGTGCATAAAGCTGCACAAAGATAATAATAATAATAATAATAATAATAATAATAATAATAATAATAATAATACAAATTAGTGGATGGTATATGTGCAATTAAAAACCAGAGAGTACTGGATTTTTACTGTTGAAAAAGGGGACACTTCCTGACCCGTTATTATTGTTACTGATATTGTTATTAATGATTCATTAGTAACATCCATCCATCCATTGTCTAACCCGCTCATCCTACTGGGTCGCGGGGGGTCCGGAGCCTATCCCTGAAGCAACAGGCATGAGGCAGGGAACAACCCTGGACAGGGGGCCAGCCCATCGCAGGGCACACGCACACACCAGTCACTCACACAT
>JAODJW010000015.1:17868359-17885098 GCA_026777045.1 Hyperopisus bebe
ACTAATTTATCAATTGTTAGAAAAGTATTGTTACTGTTAAAAATCAGTTTGTCCGCACTAGTTTAAAACTCAGGCACTCAGGCACCCTGCTTCAAAATATTTTATTTTCTCCTAAATGCAACATTCATACTTAATTAGTATGAGCATATTATATCATATCCTATTCCGTTTTAGAACAGATTAATAGCCAAAGGTTTCAATTTCCTCACGTGTCATTTAGTTCCGATAAATTGAATATAAAACAGAAACAACGCTATGCACTATTTAAGGTCTCTGAGTCAAAACTGTAGACGGCAGGCCAGGCCCAGGCAAGCATGGAGGGCTGCACCATTCGCTTCTTCAACAATTTCAGTTTATTGACTGGAAAAACGGGTCAGCTAGATCTGCTATTTATTTTACTGTTCGTGTTTAATTAAATGAGATTAGATATAATCATGAGCCATTTACTAGGCAAACTGTGGGACCATCAAGTAAAACACGTCAGCTTGCTTATCCATCTGGGTCAACAATTTTTGATTTTACAGACATAGCAACCTAGGCTAACATAGCATTGTGTTCTACCTGTCTGTCCGTGTATCGGAGCGTCAGCACTAATAACCTCAGCAAAACGCTGTCTCTTTGCACTGAAGATAGACGTTAATTAATAAATTGCCTGAATGATTACAGTTTAGTGCTTTTGTTTTCACTAGTTGACGCTCAAGTACGAACTCAACTTCAGTCGAATTTTGCCCATTTCCGTTAATCCGGACGCGTCACGTGACCACGCTGCGCGAATTCGCACGCCTCGATCTGTAGCGGATTATACAAATATTGTATTGTATAAATCATGATGATATCTGGAAATAATTATTTAAGCACTAAAAGTACCTGTGCGTTTGTAAGAAAAAAATCCAAAGAGAAATACTAGATGTATTATCATGCTTGAATATTTTAATTACCATTAATATTTATACTAGAAATATTATTTGCACCTATGGGCATCCATCCATTTTCTGAAACGGCTTGTCCTATAGGGGGTCTGGAGCCTATCCCAGAGGCTATGGGCACAAGGCAAGGAATAAGCCAGGATTGGGTGCCAACCCATCACAGGCCACACTCAGTGCTAACCACACTGCCACCGTGCCACCCCAATAATTAATGTAATGTTATTAATTGTTTTCATAAGGAGGGTGGCTCAGGGGGTAGTACTGTTGCCTTGAACCTCTAGGTTTGTGAGGCTCAAATATCCCATCTGTGCACTTCTCAGAGAGCTTTCCTCCAGGTACTGCAAGGACATGCAGTTTGGCTAATTTATGTTTCTAAAATTTCTTGGACTGGTGTCCAATTCTAGGTGTATTGCAGACTTGTGGGATAGGCTTCAATCCCCCCTGTCACCCTGACCAGCATAACCTACTATAAGATAGATGTTTTCAAAAAGGCCAAGTTCATTTCTGCCTCTGCAAATGGAAAGCATTATGGACATAAATTACAATATATTTCTCACAACTGAACACTGATAGATCAATACAGCAGATAAATACAAAACAATTAGACAGTGGGGAAGGTACTTAGGGTTATTTAATGAAATCCTGCAAAATTTTAACTGCCACATGTAAAAAGATGTGTTGACAGTGTAGCTCAGCACTGTTTTATACTGACCTTTATGTTTAATGGCCGAAATACAACAGGAGTTTTAGTAATCAAAGCATAACGCAGTTGATAGTACAAAAAAAAAAAACAGGAGTTTATAGCCTAACCTTTTTATTTATACACCTTATGACATAACTGTATAATAACTTGTTTCACTCAGCTACTGCCATATAGCTACTTCTATATGTGGTAGACAAACAAAATTCAATGCTTGAAGCTCAGAGGTAATCTGTTTAATTAAACAAGCTTTTTTTCTATCAGGAAATCTTTCAGTTTTTTCATTTGCCAGAATCCGACCGTGAGAAGAATGGCTGTTTGTACTACTGCCCACCATAAAACCTTCCCATTGGTGTCTTCACTCATCTGCCGAAACATTTCCTCGCGTTCCTGAGGAAAGAAGACCAGGTGGTCTGGTGCCATTTACATTGTAAAAGCATACATGTACTTATGTGTATACAGTACTGTGCTCAGCATAAATGCATTTTAACACTGAAGTGTGTTCAGCACAGTAGACATGTTTTTGTGCTATCACTGTGTAAGAGACTACAATTTCAATACCTCATATTTGAAGTAAGATTTAATGGTAACATGAAGTGCACCTTCATAATGCATCTATACAGCATTCATAGGCAGCATGTAAGTATACCTTAAAACCCTACACTACTTGTATGCACCGACGCTGGATAATATCTAAAATGAATTAAATGAAAAAAGAAAAAGATTTTCTCTAGATTAAGAGAGAGTGATAGAGGCAAGGCTTTGGGGTAGTGGAAGCTTGCTAGAGAACCTATATTTAGTCCTTACTTTTTGTTTCTTTGCTCTCCAAGTTTGTTAACTTGAAGAAAGTGTAAAATAACTTTGAATTGTGAATTTGTTTGAAATTCCTGGAATTTAATGGTGTTCTTGCTAACTGTTACTGTACCCTCTGGAAGTCTTGCTGCTTGCCAATGTAAAGGACTTGATCGATCAGGTGCCGCAAAACATATTCCATGTTCTTCACTGTGTCTTTGGCTCTAGCGGCTCCTGGGTCTATCGTGTGCTCTCCCATCTGCACGTCCAAATGGAGGCGCTGGGGGAAAGGTACAGGTCAGCCGATTAGTAAGTGCGAGCTGGTTAAGCACCATGCTTCACATGTATAAACAAATATAAATGATAATATTAATAAAATATTAGACATATACAGTTTAGATTCAGGTCTTTCTACTACAGGTCAGGTCAATGAAATTGAATGGTACAATATATCCCATGTATCTTACCAGTCTGTCCCCAGCAAAAATCGAAAATCGTGTGGAATTTGATTTAAAGCAGAGGAAATGCTGGCCAGAGGAATGTGAGGTGAAGGTAAACTTCCCTTGACTGCCGTACCTTTTGGACATCAGCACCTGCAGCCCAGGAGAGAGGAGCATTCTCACTGAGTGCTGCAGACCTGCTTCATACAGGCTTCACTGAGTGAAATGCGCTCCATGATACCTGATGACTTGGGTCTCTCACGGTAACAGTTAGTCCAAGATGAGGGGAGCTGTCTTTCTTCATAGTGTCCCAGTACTCTAGTAAAAAATACCCTGAAAAAAAACAATGATTTTTAAGGCTTTGTAGTACTGATATATGCTTTGGTTCTGAACTCAGATAAATACTTTGTTCACAGGTTATACAAGGATATAGTAGATACTGCCATTGTACAGTCCTACAGTCAGCTCTGATATGCACACAGCAGTTGGCAGTTGACTTGTTTGTCTGTTCCCTGTTCAACATGTCAGTAGTCTTTAGTATAAGGAAGATATCTGACACATGTTCAAATATATGCTGTAGTGAAGAATGGATGTTATTGTTAGTGAGTTGGAAAAATAACACTCAGAGCACCAAGGTTGGGTAAAAAATAGTGGCGCACTTTTTAAACTGTTTGTGGAAAGTTTAATGTTTATCTTGCCAAGCCAAATGGGGTGGTTATGTCATAGTCATGTAAGGATATGCATTACTGGTACTTTGAAATTGAACTAGTAACATAATGAATGCCTTTGAAATATGTCAAGGTGTCTGATGTCTTTCTAACCGTGAAACTTACTGGATGACTGCAGTGTCAGCCGTGGTTTAGCGGTACCCTCCCAGCTGCCTGGCTGGTTTTAACTCACCTGTGACCAAGGTGTCCTGTGGAATCTCCTCAATGATGCACCTCTCCTCCTGTGGTCCCAGGTCAAAGAACATTCCGGAGGTCACAGTCAGACAGTACAGCATCAGAAAGCCAGCTTTCCATGCGACCATTTTCACTGCCCCACGCAAACCGCTTGCAGGAGTGTGGAATGGGTTTGCTTAACCGCAGTGTGAGAAGCCTACATCTGCTGCTATTTCAGGCAAACAGTTTGCTGATTGGAGCTCTACAAGAAATCAGAAAGGCCGCGATAAGCTTTCATAGAGAAGGTCAAACCAGTATTATATGGAGAGTGAAATGGTTCATTATTAACTGCTGCCCTTTAAATACTTAGCTCTAAGTTTTCTCATTTAACAGCAGTGCTGTTTCAACAAGAAAGTACTTTTAGTTTAGAGATTGATGCATTTTTTACATTAAAATGAAATATAAACAGTTTTGTTTCTAATAGCTAAAGTAAGCCATTGCATTCTGAAGATTATATTAAAATGTGTTGAATGTTTACATTTGGCACTATTTTCACTTTCTGTTTGTTTTAAGTCCAAAAGTAGAAACTAAAAATTGCTGCATTCAACTTACTCAGATTTAAAAAAACATAAAGATTAAAATATAAAATGAGCCACAAAGCCACCTGAGTAATTGAGCTGCAATACTGGAGTTTTTGAGGATTTGAGACTGAAAACAAAGTCATAAATTTCAAATAAGGAACGACGACAACTCAGGAAAAAAGCAAGAAATGATTCTGAATAATTACCATGTGGCAGGTGGGCTGGTTTGCATATTACCCCCCTGTTTCTTATGGTTCCCATGTCCAAAGACATGTGATATGGTGAACCATTGTGCGTGTGTGTGCCTTGTCTTGGGCTGGACCTCTTTCCGGGGTGTTCCCTGTCCCCAGTTAAATGAATGGCTGATGTTTACCTAGTAATTTCACTCTGCTGTAGCCTGTACCCAATTATATGGACTACTTGGTGTTGCACTCTGCTATGGTACCCTTTGGATGATCCCGAATTAATCCCTGTGATTGTCCCTTTTTACCTCCCTTAAAAATAAACATAAAAGCTGGCCGGTGTTATTGTTCGACACATTCCCCATCTCCCCAGGACACGTTTACTTACCCAGGAAAACAAGCTGATCTCAAATGAGTGACTAAATGCTGTACAGTAGAACCTTGAAACTCCAACGCCTCTTAACTCGACCAAATGGGACGTTTGTCGATTTCTTTCGACTTGGACCTCGACTGGAACCTTGAAACCCGACTGTTCCTGCTAAAAGTTGTATGGATGGAAACGTGTCTCCCTTTCCAAACAACAACCTCTCCATCCCTGCTCCTCTCCACCTGCCACTTCCAGTACGCCATCAGCTCACCTCAACACAGGTAAAGTATGGAAATTGCCTTTTTGTGTGTGTATTAGTTTTACATTGATTGTTAATGCATTTTATCATTAGATAGGTAGATAAGTTTAAATAGGCAATCATTTGGGGGACTGGAACAAATTAAATTCATTTACATTATTTCTGATGGGGAAATTTCACTTGGACCTTACCAAATCACATCTCAACCAGCCTTCTGAAATGAATTAACTTTGTGTTCCAAGGTACCACTGTACTATTATTGCATCATGTTTTTCTAAGAACTGGCCCTGGCATTAACAGAACCAGGATGAATGTTACAGTGTATGCAGGATCAACCATTAAAAGAGGGTTTGGATTTTTCTATTGCAAGGTAAACACATTTTAAACACAGACGTTGTGTACCTATCCATTACATTGATTTTTAGGGCCCACATGTTAATTATCCTTTAATGTTCGCTCCATTTAAATATGCTTCGATTTTATATGCTGTTCATCTTAAAATTAATGATGTGTAAAATTATTAAAAATGAACAGACTGTCAGGAACTGGAAATTTTTGCTCCTTTTTTTATATGAATTTGTAAGCATTAATAATTATTTCAGCTTTATTGTCTAAGATGAAGAGCGTCCACATGTTTGTGTATCTCCCCAGAAGCATAACCAGATTTGGGCCATATGTGAGCACTGGCCCGTACAGCTTGGTCTGCGATGGGAGCCTTGGGTCTGGCTCTGTGCAGCTGTGCAGCCAATGGTGCATTAAGGAAAATAATATGAGAGGGCATGCGGGGTCCCTCAGACTAGCGGCTGGCACTGGGCTGGGGAAACATGGCGAGCTCAGGGTGCCATGCTGACTGGACCTTGCCCAGTGTACCTGCATGTCCTGAATGCAATATCAGGACCCAGACCAGAATAAGCAGGGAAAAGCTGAATGGTTGGGCAGACGGACAGACAGATGGATGGATGGATGGATGGATGCAGGGGCAAACAAGCTTCTCCGTGGGCCCTAGGCTGGCATAGGTAGGGGGCCATTTAGCTCTTTGGAGACAAAAGAGAAACAAGAGGGAATTAAAAATGATGGAACGTGAATAATATGCTAATCAAAGTAGGGGGCAGGGGGGGTGCCAGCAGTAAAACTTACCAATCAGGGTGGGGGCAGGAGTACTGTTTGTAAGAGAGGAGGTGGGTATGACATCGGAGGATTGATCTGCCAAATTTAAGATGTATTATTTACAGATGATAATATTTTAATGAAAATTGTTATATTAATGAGTTGGAGTTTGATGTGTTTTGTTACAAAAAAAAAAAGATCATCAAAGGGCACTAAAGTGCAGGGCCCAGGGTTGTTCACCCCCCCAAATTTTGCCCCTAAATGGCTGGATGGGTGGATGGATACTCAAAGTCCATTTTAGCTGGTCAGAATAGCTGGTACTAAAAATTATTAAAACTTTATTAAATTGTAAATGTTAGTGTAAATGTCAAAATGTTTGTATTCCTTCATCTGAATTGGGATTTATGTATCTAGCTTCCCTTTATGTTGAGCTGTGTTAAGCATGGAAAATTACTGTTAATATGTATTAGGAAAGGATGCTATATTGTTAACATTTTATTCACTATTTTTAATTTTTTATAATAGTGGATGGCATGGTGGTGCAGTGGTTAGCACTGTTGCCTCACACTTCTGGGACCCGCGTTTGAGTCTCTGCCTGGTTATGTGTGTGTGGAGTTCGCATGTTCTCCCCGTGTTGTCGTGGGGTTTTCTCTGGGTACTTGGTTTAATTGGAGTTACTAAATTGCCCATAGGTGTGAATGGTGTGTGAGGGTGGCCTGTGATGGGCTGGCCCCCTGTCTTGGGTTGTTCTCTGCCTCCTGCCCGTAGCTTCTGGGACAGACTCCAGACCCCCCATAACCCAGAAGGGTAAGCGGGTTGGAAGATGGATGGATGGATTCTGTCTGCTGAAAATGACACATTTATTTACATTTTTTACAAAATTATACATGTAAATATATGCATTAACTTTTGTAATCAATGTTCATACATAATTTAGTATTGTTGGATGATGTAATGGCCCACACTTTAAGTTTTAAAAAACAAACATTTGGATAAACTCTGGATAAATCCACCACGTTTGTTTTTAAAAGGGAAGCTGTTCAAAAGCACAGAAATATGCATCTAGATACGATAATATAATCTCATGGTTAGGTAGATAGGTCTGTATTTTATAACCAATATAATCACATCCCACTCCACATTTCCCTTTAACGTATTAAAAGGTGCTCTTGTTGTGTGAATCTCCAATTTACTCACTAGAGGGCAGCAGTCAGTCAGATATCAGAGATGATGATGCCTTAAATTAGGGTAATTCAAACCAGTTTAGTTCTGAAGTAGTAACAATACTTTAAAGATAATGGTCACGGCGCTAACCGCTAACATTTTTACCCAACAGCTTATGTCTGAACTTTCTCATCATGTGACCCATGGAGGTTTTGATTGTAGCAATGAAATGGCCGTTGTGCAGCTAGCTTGGTAGCTGCCATATAAACCCTTCTGCCTTGTATTTAAGTGAGGAGGAAGGTGAGCACAGGCGAGCGAGCGGCATGTCTGCTCGTCTCCAACACCCTGCGTCATCCCGCAGCATTTCAGACACCATGGATGGACCACCTTGGCCACTCAGCAGTGGTGGCAGTTGGGTACAACTGCGTTCCCTTGCTCCCCCCTTTAAAGTGCACTAAAAAATGTAGTCTGTGAGGATAAAGCCAGCTGGGCGTGGCTGCCGGCTTAACGCTGGCCTTTGCTTGCAGTTCATCAGGCCTGTCTTCGTGTCACACACAGTTGTCCGGCTCGCAGGCCTTGCTCTCCTCCAGGGAGGGACACTCGGCCCCGTTGTTGGCTGGGTGCATGTGGATGTAGCGAGTCCTGTGGCGCACCCCCGGCTCCCCACAGGCACCCTTACACAGGCCCCAGGGGGACCAGGCGGACACCTCGCAGTCCAAAGGAGTATCTGGAAAAAAAGGAGCCAGCCTCAGGCTTAGGGAGACTCACGGGGCTCAGGCAGGCAAGATGGCAGTGACCACATCTGCATGTCTGATGCACATAATGGGGGCAGCCAGATTTGCTAAGGAAGTGATTCAAGCTTTCTTAGAATTACCCTGTGGCTACAGGTTTGGACGCAATTAAAGACCACACTGAACACATTTGTTCCTCAGTTTAAGCAGACTGTTAGTCTTTTTGCAGTATGTGGTGGTCTCTGAAAAATCTCACTCTCCTGTATAGCTTCCTGCATTTTGGGGCGCTCAGTAACATCAGCTAAACCTCCCAGCTATGCAATGTAGCACTGAGGTGACCTAGGAACTGAGATGGATTTTCTTGCCCCACCTGCCACCGTCAGATTTCGGGGGTAACAGTTTTCTTCTCCTTTGCCTAAGTGCCGTCAAGAGGCTCTGCCAAAGCCCAGGATGACGCAGTGAGACTCTGCTGGGCTTCAGGTAAAGAGCTCTTAGCCGGAGATGAGCAGCTCTGAGCAAATCGTCAGCTCCGAGCTCCTGCCTTGAAGGCCTACCGGCGCATTTGAAGCAGGACCCACATCCTATCTGGGCTGTCTCCAAATGGGAAGCAGTGCCCTTACTGTGACAGTGCTAATATCTATCCCAGATTGGCTCCTATGAGGGAAGGGGAAGGCACTGAGACAGAACATGGAAATAAGAGCAGGCCTGCCTTTTCCATCATTAAAGACATGGGTTACAGTGTGGCGCTAAGTGATGCTTCTCATTCTCCTGTTTGGGTTTGTTTTAGCGTTACCATGGGGACATGGCCCAGCCACCTGGCCGGAGAAGGGGGGTCAAGGGCTTTCTGGTGACAGACACAGTGCACATTTCACGTGGAACCTCCCGCTAGCACACAGTAGGCCGGCCCACGTCTGCGTGAGTTAAAGCATTAGCCAACCATGCCTAATGAGGCTCCTTCCAGTATAAAGATCCCAACTGCGTCTGCAGCTAGCCAAGAACGTTGCAGGGAGGCTGCTGGAATGGCTAGATAATTTTAATCAGGGTAATTAAGTGCCATTTATGAGGTGTAGCGATTGTATAAGAGACAATTCGTTTTATGGACTATTTTGTGCATGTATGTAACAAGCTGCGTGTATGTAGGGCACTGGTGCTGCAACGACTGGGTTTTTGTTTTCGATCATTTTTACTTTTGCCAGCTTGTTGATGATAGTTAGCAATCTACCTTCAGCTTTGTGTTCTAAGCTTACGACCCATTTTGGCCAATCTGCTGTGAGAAACAAACTGATCTGTTAAACTGAAGGAAACTCCTCAGGTACCTGCTATTTACATGATAAATACGGGTCTGAAAGATGCAAGCATGTCTATGGCGTGGACTTATGTGTAGCTGTCATTGTTCTTGCAACAACTAACACAACTAATATGTGGTAATTGTAGTCTTTCAGTTGTAGTTTTCCAAATATTTTATGAAATATTTAAGTGGCCAGTTATTGAGATTGTTTCTGATTCTGATTCTAATACACCTGATTCTGATTCTGAGATGCTTGAAAAACTTTATCGTCGTAAGGATCAAGAAACATTGTTCCATTTATCCCTGTTCCATTTATCTCCTGGCTATTGCAAGGACCTGAAACAAACAAATTTGTGCTCCACCAAAAGTACATCAGATTCACTAACCATGCTTTCTGAGGAACAACATTAGGAATCATTAACCCTACCTAATTTAGGACCCAAACTGGGACCAATAAATTTAATTATGCTCTTTAAAGGGGATGCAAGGACACCTGAAACCTCTTGTGGTTTCTAAGACTGTATCTAATTGTATCATCTTCTGTATAGGAAGAGAGAGCTTACTTATTCGGGAGTCCTCTATCTCATTGTCAGTGGGGATCTTGTTGGACTGGGTGGGCTCGATGGGAATGCTGGATATATGGTTGTTCTTCAGCTTGGTTAGGGTGAGCTTGGCAATGGGTGGGAGCTGCTTCAGCCGAGGATAGTAGAAGGAGTTTGCTGGGTGACTGGGAAACGATGATGTAATCTGGGGAAGATAAATGAAAGCCTCCATTGTTACTATGGATACAGAAGAACAGGGAACGTTAATTTAACACTGCTGATTTCACTCCTTCTAAATTAACTCTTTCGTTCTGTGTGTTGCATAATTATCTATTTCTATTTTATACTTAAGCCGATCTTCGTTAATAAGGATGCTGTGGGGGATTGTGTTAAATATGAAGTAAATCTGTTCCAAATATGAATTTTATCAATGAAACACAACACATCTGTACAAGTTAAAAATGCACCACGGTTGTGAACTGACAGACTCAGTTTCGCACAGCAGACCAGGGTCCCATGCAGGGTCCCCATATCCTGGACATAATGATGTCAGGGAGTCCAGCCCCTGGGGACCACCTGTCACAGTTAGGATGTGACAAATCCCAGACCTAAATCTAGACCTTGTATGCAGGGCACTTTGCTTCTGGGAAAAGTCCCATTAAGGAGCCCAAGATAGCTACCTACACATGCGATGGCATCACATCCATTTCATTAGCTGCTTGATATGCCCCTCCACCCCCCCAGATGAGAAAGTTACAAGGTGCAGAGAGTCAACAGTCCCGTCTGAACCACACTGAAGCATCTCTGCAACATTACTAAAAGAAAATGGAACAATAGCCCATTTGTACATCATTTACACATTTGTACAGCTTTGTCCAGCATTATTTTCAGTACATGTCCTGAAATTGGAGTGGTGGTCTCTTATTTAAAAAAAAAACTTCGTCAGCCACATGGGTGAGGGACCATTTCTTGCACCTGAACCTTGTGGGGTGTCTGGAGAGGAGGGGCTAACACACACAGCCACAGAGAGGCCCGGCCTGCCTCCCCTCCCAAGCTCACTGCTCCCCCCTTCCCTCAGCCGAGCTCACTGCACCCCCTGTCCCTCAGCCGAGCTCACTGCACCCCCTGTCCCTCAGCCGAGCCCACTGCACCCCCTGTCCCTCAGCTGAGCCCACTGCACCCCCTGTCCCTCAAGCGAGCTCACTGCACCCCCTCGTTTGTCAGCTGAGCTCCTGGCTAACACATTAAAAGCGGGTTGCAGTGCCGCGTCTCGTATTACCTCTCGGTAATCAGCTGTCTTCCTACAACGTCCCTCCCAGCTCAAGTCCCCCACTGCCTACCAGTGGCCACTTTCAGCCTGCAATGTAATGCTGGACACCTGCAGATAACACTGACTTAATTCATGTTAAAGTCCATAACAGGATCAAATTAAAGAAGAAGCATTTAACAACCGGTATTTATGACTTCAGCAGTTTCCCAGGACAGCCTACTGTGTCAGCCTCATAATAAACATTAGATAGCTATAATTACTTTTTATTGTCAACCAAACAAACCTGGAAAGCAACCAAACCCAAATCCTACCCACACTCCTAAGTGAAAGTAAGCGAATGTCTTTACCTGGGTAACTTTCTCCTGTGGAATGGTCTCAAAGTTCGGGGAGGAGAAGGTGAAGCCACTGTCCGTTCCAGCGTCGTAGGGGTGCAGGTCCAGGGAAATGCTCTCGTTCCATTGGTCCCCTTCACACAGATTCAGGCTGTCCACGCCCACGAACCAGTCTGGACTGGGCACGATGCGTATGATGAAGGACAGCTGTGGGAACCAATCAGGAGCCAGGTTGGCTTGTGTTGCTTTGACAAAGAAGAGCCATGGCGGCACACAGGGCCACGTGTTGGCCTGCCTACAGCTACACTTTACCAGCCACTCCCCTGATGTGAAACCATGGCGTGTGTAGCATCGTAAACGCTGTGCTACACAACAGTCGTTCAGGTGCCTCATTGAACACTCCTTTCCTTTTGTGAAGAAGGGTGATAGCTGGCAGACGTCTCTGTACCACAGAGACGCAGTTGGTGTTTGGCATACATTGCAGCCAGCTCTGTCTGATGTTTTACTATATGTCTCTTCTTGGGTGGCAACTAATTCTGGAGGCCATGCAACTAGTAGCATATAATCTACCTTACATGCACTGCACCTTGCACTTAGTTAGGCATAATCAGTCTGTCTTAATCCTCTAGAACTGAAAACTTTGATAACACTATTTCAAGCAGTCATATAAGTGCATTACAGATGCCTTCATAATGCATTGTAATGCATTCATAAAGAATTATAAACATGGCTAGAAATATTTATAAAAAGGCATAACCCATTACAGCCATGTTTAGTATGCATTATGAATGCACTATGAAGCTCACATCTTATAATGCACTATAATTACCTTCATAATGCATTATAACGGTCAGTACATTTTTAGTATTTATATAACTGCTTTAAGTTTAGTGTAACCAAAACTTCATTTGCATACTTGCATTACTTTGCATTACTTTAACAGATAAAACTGCAAACGTGTCAAACCCAAGGTTCTGTTCAGATAACAGATATGATCACAGTAAATCAGTAAGAAAACTTTATTAGTATGCAACTCAGCTTACTTTGTATATATCTTTAATGTCACTCAATGCATTTTTACTGCTGAAGCACATATAGCTAATATTTGGTTTATGCCCATATGGCATGAAGATACTCACAAATGAATGCCTCGCGAAGACCTCGAACTCCGAGGAGGTCTGGCCCGTGCCCTCGGTCACTGCAGGAGCAGAGAACACCCCATAGACGCTCTGGATGCGCTCACCAGCCTCCTCCACCTCCTTCATCAGTGTCCAGGCCTCTCCCTTCTCGGAAAACTCCCTCACCCCGTTGCTGGCGTACTCATTCGCCTGCCAGATGTGGTAGTCTGAGCTGTGGGTCACGCCTGAACAGAGAGTGACAAACTACCTTCAGGAGGTTACCGCTGCAATGCCATGCAGACAAAGGCTCAGATTGTTTTGACCCCTGTCTACTGCACACTGCATCTGAATATGCATCTCGAAAGATCTCACATGTCATAAGCACATACATTGCCATAAATGGATGCATTTATAAGTTATTGAGGTGGCTTCCACATTTAGTACTGTTACAGGGCTGCCAACTTCGGTCAGCTGGCTGAGCTGAGATTTTCAATTTGAGACAAGTCTGCACACACATGCCCACGCATTTACTTGTATATAACAGTTTTATTACCTTGTAAATAGTCTTTAGGGTTCGAAAACTGTCCCAACGTTTTTGATGTAGCTACTCTGAGGTTTATAATGGGATAATATACATTTGCCATAAGATTTCTTGCATGAACGTGAATCTGAAAGTGTGAGAGTTGGAAACCTTGGAGTTATAAAGCAGCTGTATAAGTAGGTGGGATCTGTGCATGGGAGACTCACCGATGAGGTGGGACCACTGGGCAGGGGGCCTGTAGAGGGGGTACTGCTTGGGGAAGGCAGCCTGGCTCCACTTTCCCGTGAAAGTCAGGCTATACTTGGCAGGTGTGGTTGCGGAGCATACCGGGTCGAGGTTAAGGGGCAACGCATCCAGTGAACATAGCAAGCTGAGGGCTGCCCAGCAGCGTGTGAGCCTGAACCTCTGCAGGAAGGGGGCGCTGTCCATACCTAGATCTACAAAACGGTGCAGAAGAGAAGCTGGTCAGATGCAAGAGCCTCTCAGCTTACATGACCAAAGGTGCCGTCATGAGTAGCAGACTGTCCTGTAGCACCGATGAGGTCATTTCTAAAGGTGTACAATTTTACAGCTATTCAAACATGCCAGTAGCAACACTGAAATCCTTTAGCAGTAAACATTTCTACATTCAGGAAAGCAGTTTTCCAACTGAGCACCTCTAACTGTTTTTCTTGTGAAGATAAAAAGTTGTCTGCAGAGACTATACACAGTCCAGAATTAAAACTGTCCTTGCCTGGCCTCTTAACCACTGAGGCACATTACAGAAATTCCAGGCACCTCAACAACAAGCAGCACTTAGCAAGCAAATAAATAATGAGTGACACTGATGGTGTAAATTGGTGACACATAAAATATTTCTAAAAATAACTACAACGGACAAAGAAGCAAAAATTAAAGGAACCAATGTGTGCAGATATTTAAGTAGAAGGAACATATAAACAGCTGTTTGCTGTTGCATAAAGAACAAGAGCAAATGAAGAAGAATAAACCCATGGATGCGTGGGTGGAAGGTGAGAGCGTGGCAGCAGTAAGGCCGGAGTATGACAGCAGTAAGGCCAAGTGTGACAGGAGTAAGGCTGAGCGTGACAGTAGGAATACTCACTCTTTGGGTGTGCCTGAGCTGGGTAGGTCCGAGGTCGAGGTGCGAGGGGAGCTGGTGGCCCGCGCTGTGGCTGTCTGGGTGTGAGACTGCGAATCCTGACAGCCACTGCCGGCCTTTTAAGCGCTACAAGCTCCCCGAAGGCAGACGGCCCCGCGAACCTGCTGAGCACCTCTGGCTGGGGGCGTGGCCTGCATGCACAGAGGGCCCGCCCACATTTCAGCCCCGCCCCCCACCCCTCCCAGCATGTAGGAGCAAAAGAAAGTGCTCGCAGAGCGCTGGCCAGGAGGCTGCCAGCTTCCCGGCACCGCCTCCTTTTGGGGAAAATCCGACATGCTGGCCAGCCAAGAGACCACGTGCTGGCTGCCGGGCCGTGCTGTCAGCCGCATGCAACCCCCCCGCCCCAGCCTGCTCCTCTAATGGCTTCCACATGCTCACGTTTCCCTGCCGCGTTCAGCCACAAAGCACACCCTCCATGCTGACACTGATTCTGAGTTGACAGGCAGGCTGCATTCATCTCTCTTTCATCTCGTGCGTATGGACACGTGTGACACGTGTAGCATGACTTTTTAAAGAGCCATGGACAAAATCATTTTTGGCTGATTCATGCCCAGGAAGGTCCTTTAGGTCCTTGAGTTATTAATGAAACAAAAAGAGACATATATGGCATTTATATGGAGTTTTATATTGTATTATATGTTGATTTGTTGGCGTGGAGTTTTCTAATATTAATCTCAAATGTCCCACTGATCCTTACAGTGTTTTTAGGAAAAGCAATATTCATCCATTAAACCAAGCATTTCACAGTAAATAACTAGCCTACAGCACAAGCCAAGCAATTCTGGGACGCATCTTGTCTTTTTTATTAGCCCCGGGTGCAAGACGCTGGCCTGTCTTTAAGAATAACCACCTCTGTGTCCGCAGGGAGCTCTGCATTCCCATAGGCCATGTTTGCACGACATTTGTTTTTTCATTGCATTAGGAATGTCGCAGAAGAAGTGAGAAGAGCATAAATTATCTGTCTATATTTGTATTCTGGTTAGGTTGTTTGTTGTAAGTTGCCATGGAGACCGACAGATGCTGACCAAATCCAATTATAACAAATCTTTGCACATAACTTACAGCCCCTATGGTACATTCTACTTCTAACTGGGGAAGATCTCACAAAATCGAGGTCATCAGGGGTAAGGAAACAGCTCTTGGAGTCAGAGAACAGAAATGCCTGCATTTGACTTGTCAGGCTACAACAAAGCAGGGACTGAAATGTGAATTTCTCACCGTATTTCCATGGACAGCAGCACTGTGACTGAGGTGATACTAGGGGATGATCTTCTGATGTCAAGCAGCTGCAGGGCTTGCAGTTTAAAAAAATAGGCTGGCAGGCCGAAAACGATAAAACCAGAACAGTCGATTGTGCTTCCTTTGAGAAGGAAAAAAACGGTTGCGGTTGAAAGTGTAGTCAGCAAGGCCTTAGTCCTGTTTCACCACTGACAGGCAACATGTAATATGTCTTACTATAATTCTGATGATTTCATTCCCTTTGCACAGCTCCGGTTAGACAGAGAGAAAAAGATGAGAATCTGAAACCCTGTAAAAGTGCTAATGTTTTTTACATACATCCCGAAATGATACCTTGTGAGATCATGATAATGTGCGCGATCGCAGAAAATCACAGGATACCATGTGAGTAGAGTGGTCTCTGGCATGAATGAAATTGAGTCAGGGTTGCCTTGTTGTTTGGCTGACCTGCGAAACAGCATTTGGCAGCAGTGTCAGGGTTGCCATGTGCTATTGCATAGTGACACTTTTATTCCACTGATCATTATATTAGACCCTAAAATGTGACTTTGGGGTTAGACTCTGGGGCTGAGGAGCTGGACTGGAGGGGGGTATCTGGCTGAAACAGATGAGGACTAAGGACTGAGTCTACAAGGTTCTATCTTGCTGGATTAGAGGGGTCTTCGGATGTGTGATAGATGGGAATGTAGGGGAGATTACCTGGGTCAAGGCAGATGGATTACAGGTTTAGGGGCAAGGAGGATTCTGGCAAAAAGGAGAGAGGGGATGTCAGACCACTGATGAGGGAGAAGCATTAGCTTTACAGGAAAGCAGTTTCTGGTGAATGAACGTCCAATACAAATATAACACAATCCACTGAAGATAGAGAGCAGGTCAGGCAGACATAAAAGTAAGATCATCGGTGGTGGAATTACAGGCCAGGAAGTCAGCAGGGATCTGGGGGGAACTCGGAGCCGCCGGGTTTGCACAGACCCAGCCCGCTAAGGGGCAGTACAAGTGCGACTCCCAGTCTGTGGGGAGGCTCCAACAACAAACAACAAAATATTTATTTTTGTATAGCGCATTATCACAACATTACATCGTCTCAAAGCGCTTTACAGCATCCCCACCCAAAGCCCCC
>JAODJW010000015.1:17885363-17898316 GCA_026777045.1 Hyperopisus bebe
GAAGGAAGAAACCTTGGGAGGGACCAGACTCAAAGGGGGAGCCCATCCTCCAGGGGCCGGCAGGGAGAGTCAAATCAGAGAGATGGTTAAGTGCCAAGTCACACTGTCTAAATCACAACCGGGGAGCAGGGGGGAGATGACAAGCCGGTGGCGACGCCCCCTCCAATCGCCAGGCAACCAAAAGGCAGGCAGCGGGTCATACATGGAAGATGACACAGGCAGAACGGCGAGCTGGATGCAAGGACGTCATGGGTAGTGGAGACGTCACATATAGCAGTGTGTCTTGGACATCTTGATAGATGGAGGTCTCCAGGCAGCACCCCCCAGGAGGAGTAGGGGAAATAAAATATGCAATTAGTCAAATTAGGGGAGACTATAGGCAGTGCTAACAGTTAGGTGAGTGCAGTATGTAAGCTCTGGCAGATACGGCTATGGCAGCATATACTGAGCATGGCGCAGGATGAACAAGGGAACAAGAGATATTGGAGTGTTACACAGCACCAGACAGGAATGGCACCTTTTATACTCATTTGTATCACGGAACTAACAAATGTGAAATATTTAGACCAGAGGTGCCGCAATAGGAGCAGACTGTGTTATAGCAATAATGAAGTAATTGTGAGCCATTTGGCTGTTGTATGAAGAGACACTTTTATTTGGATTTCGTATTAGAGTACAAAGGACAATACATATCATACACTGATCACGGATGAATTAATGCAGTCTGCAGCAAGATAAATATTCATACACACAAGTTGCAATTCCTAATCCTACTTACAGTTTGTCTCAAGAAGTTAATTGGAATCCAGTCTCAAAAAGGAACTCATCAACTGTGTTCTACAGGCAGAGGCAGAATTATATCAACCACTCACTGTGTATAATTGTCCTTTTTAACTATACATACTTTTAATACTGCAGAAAAAATACAATAATGGAAACAAATTGAAATTGGGTCATTTTAGGCAATAGGATTTAGGAGATTTTATAACTGGCATGTGCATACAGTATATTCCTCTGCAGTGCAATGATTACAAAAATTGCTTATCACAGGTCCATATGAGATCTATAACTGCTGAGCTGAAGCCACTTTGATGTAATTATGACATGATAATGATAATAATAGCCTTACCATCAGCTGCAATCATGAAGTAAGACCCTGCTTAAGAGAAGAATTACAGAGCCGTGGATAGTATCAAAATGAGGGCACAACATTGTTCGAGAAATACACTTCTTAGGGGCAACCAGTAAAATATGCTGCAATTGAAGCCAATTAAGGGTGGAGGACCAATAGCAGATGGTTTTGGTTAGTTACTGTGAGGGTTAGATGTTAGTTTACAAGAGACCAGCAAGGGGAGAAAACAGTAAAAGGAGAGAAAACAATGTAAAGTCGCCTCCCGAGAATGATGTCCTCATAGCATTTTGGCTCATAATTGTCAATATACTAACAGGAACGGTTTGTAAGCCCTGTAAACAAGAAGCTTTAAATAGATCCTTCGCTCAAGCTTACTGAGGACATGTGATGTACTTCCCAGCACATGAATAACTGAACTGAGACCAGCTAAACCTGTGTGCCTGTAATCGCAATGTTGCTGGTTCAAACCCAGCCTCAGCACATCAGTGGGTCCTTGAGCAAGGCCCTTAACCCCCAGGTGCCCCAACAGGTGGCTGCCCTTTTGGGACGGCTTACTCTACGAAGAGCAAGTTGTAAAGACAATTTCCCCACGGGATCAATAAAATATCTGTTACTTTTAGCGCTGTCTTGGCTTGAGTTTCCAGTGGAGAACAAGTTCCAATAATTAGTGTTGATTGTGATTTATAGATATGGGTGAGGGACAGGCCTGCATTTCAGCAGAAGTGGATAGTTCAGTAATTAGAAATCCAGACCAAGATTTTTCTTCAACCATCCAGTTGTGTATTCTCTGATTGTGACTCTTTATAGTCAATTGGTTGGTTGAAGCAAAATCTTGGTCTGGATTTGTACTTTCTGGAACTAAACTTTCCACCTCTGCATTTTAGTAACCATTCCCAACTGAAGGGGCTATTCCTTTGTTTCCAGTCATTTTGATGTTTGTTTGTGTGCATCTGCAGCCCAGTCTCCTGCAGCAGACCTAAAACAGTCTCCAAATGATGCATGTTTGAAATCCTCGCCACGTTACAAACACTTGAAAGATTAATGGGGCATCAAAGAAACCGAATGGCTGAATAATTATTTGGCATTAACTAAATTAGGGATGCAAATGCCTGGCTACAGATGTGGGGGTAAAGGAAAGCAAATGAAGCCTGGATGCTAACTAAGGGCTCTAATCTCTCCCACTGGTTCAATTCAGTGACTGTAAAACTGCAATCACAAGGTCCCCCATTCAAAACCTTGGTGGGTTTCAAACATCAAGACTGTTCAGCTTTGCACATTGTGTATTTAGCTACTTCGTACAATTTACATTGAGCTATATTTGATCCAATATTGCTTTTGGGCAGGTAAAGATTTGAATTAAATTATCTTTTTATACTGCATCAATCCTATGCCAGACTTTGCTGGTGACTTTGGTGTTACTGGATGTAACTGGATTAACTGGCATATGTGCCTTAAAATCTATGGAGTTTATTAGGAATCTTAGCTCTTCTTAAACCTCATCGACATGTCTGTTCTTGTAATAACTACCAATTTCTGGTCTTGCCACAATGGGTTGAGGTCTGGACTTTGACTCAGCACTCAGAACACAATATTTCTTCCTGCACAATTCAGTTAAGGTCACAGTGATTTGAAAATGTGTACCATTTCAAACACTTTTAACACTGCAGGAAAGTTCTAAAGACAATGTAAATGACTTGATTACTTGATGGCAGCTGTGATCATGCACAATGAACAATGCAGCTGCAAGGTTGCCATCATTCTTGTGCATTATATTTTTTGCCAAAGGTAATTTATTTGTTGTGATTAAGAAATGACTTCATTCACTTATATTAACCTCAAACACTAAAAGATGTAACAAAACAAATGGATGTGTGTGTTTTTTAATGAGAACAGACAGACTGTTCTCCTCATTATCTGAGAAATCTAAGCTTTTTACAGAAACACACCATCTATGGAATTCTCTGATCACTCAGAGATCAGATTCTCTTAAGACCAATCCAGGTTAAAGACATATTATAAATACTTCAAAAAGCAGCCCTCCTGCTATACATTCGAAATGGTTTTATAAATGCAAAAAATATCATATACGTACAAAAATACATATACATACAGTAACAAAGGGCACCTACTTTTCACATCCCAAAGTTGAATAATTAAAATCTTATTGCTACAATTACAGAGGCATAGCTGCTGTAATTACCAAAGTTGAAACAGCTATATTCACATTAACCATGACGCTGTACCAGTCAGTAGTATGGAAAATGGATGGATAGATGATTGGATGGATGGATGGATGGATGGATATCCTCACATGTGTCCTATGGGATTAAAACCAAGTGATTTATACACTTTAGTAAACTGTGCTGATAAACTGGTCCCAGATGCTTAAAAGGCTATTGTCGTCAAATGCAAACAATGTGTTACAAAAGTAACACATTTATACTCCCCACCTTGGTATTGCTGACTGGGGGAATTAAGTGGAACAGTTAGGCAATTCTAGGAAAGTACAGATTAGAGGGTGCCACCCAGAGGGAGACAATTACAGCTGACTCTCACTATAAACCGGGGCCTCAGAAATGGGGGGGGGTCACTTTCAATGTGCAGCACCCACATAATAATATGTACGGTTTTAATAAGAGGCCAGGAATTTTTATTTTCTGGATAATTTTTAATAGGGGTCTATGCTATACATACACACACATGTCGGGTAAACATATCTTTATGGGGACCGCTCATTAAGGGAAAAATGCTAACGCTACCTATGACAACTCACCCTTTTTTTTCTTGTATAGTGTCTTGCTTCCACAAGCTTGATTTCTTTTCTGTTGCTAACTGCTTTTCCCCAGCAGAAGTGCGTCGACCACCCTGCGCACCCATGTCACACCCATGTGCATATGCTCAGCGCACAAAACTCTAGCCCGCATATACACATGTAAACCATAATAATAATAGGTTTATTTCAGACCCAAGTAGCATATGCATGTAGGGGGTCACAGGGGAACCATGCATGTTATCATGGGGGCACTGCACCACCCCCTCCCCAATCCATGGATGAGGATACAGAGCCCCCTCTATATGCATGGAGTGCTTATGTCCTGTGTTGTGTATCTTTCCTCTAGGCACCTCTACAGTTAGACTAATTGGCACCTATAATTGTCTAATAAGGCTCTGTGTGTCCCATCCAGGGTGCTAAGCTGCAGGCCGCCCATGACTCTGACTAGGAGCAGAGGCTAGAAGACGAATTCTTGCTATTTTAAATTCGCTATTAAACTTTCAGTGGTGCACCCCCTGCTATGGGAGTAAGCCTGATACCATTTACATGCTTAGTCAAACCCTCGGGGTCTCAGGAGGCAGGTAACATTGCGATTCCAAAAACTGGCAAAATTTATGAAGGAAACTAAAAAAATGTGACACGTGAGACTAATGGGACGTATGAGAGGGTGTAAATACTTTCATTTGAAATCAATCCAAAGTGACATGAGCTAAACCACAAGGCAGTGAAGGCTGCACGGGGACCCCTCAGCACAGGTGCCTACCTGAATGCACACGGTCCAGGGCTCATGCTGATGCCTGGAGAGTCAGCCTCCCCTGGAATCCAAACTCTGTGTGTGTCACACTTGGCCGAGGCTCGCACAATGACAAATGGCACTTGTCTTCTTTTCGAGACACGTGGATGTGATGGAGACAGACTGTGTTGTGTCTGAAAAGCATCGTGACCACGCAAGAAAACATAAAACAGCAAAGACCCTCCATTATGAGTCTCCGGTGAACCCTGTCTGGCAGAATCAGTTGTTGTGGTTTTATCTGGCCCCTGCAGTGGAAGTCATGAGCAAAGGTCAAGGCCAAAAAATACTTGGATAAAGAACTGGAAAAGTCTTTTTATGATGGATTTCAGCCTCATGCCATCTAAATTTATTCTGTTGCGTTTCCTTCTCAACCACTCTATTTTTCAAACAATGCAGCTTTCCAGATGTTACTAAATTCTTGGAATCATGTGTCACATTAAATGGCTACATGGATCATGGCTTCTCCATGTGGCCTTGGAAGTGACACTGAGACACTGATTTTCACTTCAGGAGGCTTTGTGTTTGTGTCCAGAATGAGGTCAAAGTCCTAACAGACATCATTCCATGTGATTTGATGTTGTGTTTTTCCTTCAAGATCATGTGTCGGCCTTAAAAATGCATTTGCATAATTTATGTCAGTAATAAAATATAGTCTTGGCCAATATAATTTTTTTAAATTTAATGATCAGTATAAGGTCCTCACATCTGGACACATTGAACATTTAGCAGCTAATGATTGAAAATGTCATCCTGTATGCTATTGAGTTATTGGAGTTTCCTTCAGTTAGCATAAACATAGCAGACTGATCATCTACGAAATCTGGTTCAGATCATTCTAGTTCTCATACAAACTTAGCCATTCCAACACACTTGGAAAATAATTGTTATGACTGCTGAGGCCCTTGAAATGAAACACTGAAAGGCACAGAGATTATCATTAGCATAATCCATTGCGTAGCAATGAAATGTTCTTTAGCGTTGTGTGCAATATTTCAATATTATTTCTCCTAAATATTATGAGTATAAATATATAGATTTGAGACTGATTGCACATGTATATATATAAGTGTTAAGCTAACAAGATAGTGTGTGAAAAATAAGGCTTCTTTTTGTAGTTTCCTGTATAATCCTGCTAACCCTGACAGATATAACAATCTTAAAATGGAAAATCCAAATCAAGCAAATGCTGAACCAAAAACATTCTTCTCTTTTAGTCATTTCATGTGATGATGATAGCTTATCGATTTTCAGTCTGTGCTTTGCAGCTGACATCGGGCAAACATTAGTTTGGCATTCAAACGTTCCATGAGTAACACAGCCAAAGATCAGACACTGGATCGCTGTTGTTTTAAAGCTGATTCCAAATTTATGGTTGCCAGCACAACCCAGAATACACAAACTTTTGAGTAAACCTCGTTTGAGAAAGTTTAAAATGTAGCTTTTTCAAGAAAATGAACAGTAAATCACTGTTTTATAAACAGTGATCAGCAGTGTTATATTAATCTTTTTATTGAGTGACATTAATGTACACCATTGTGTTTTGGTGAAATACGTGCAGCAGTTATTTGTTATAAACACAGACAGCTAGAATGGTTGTGTTAGTCTACTGATCAGCAGACCACTGACAACTGATCTGTTCTGGTAGTTAACTTAGACTGAATACATCTTGTATTTAGTGTCTGTCTCTCAGTCACAGACATGTCTCCAGCCTGTAATGTCTCTCCCTCATCTTCCTGCATGTCTCCCAGCCTATACAGCATCTGTCTCACAGTCACAGACATGTGTCCAGCCTATAATGTCTCTCCCTCATCTTCCTGCATGTCTCCCAGCCTATACAGCATCTGTCTCAGTCACAGACGTGTGTCCAGCCTGTAATGTCTCTCCCTCATCTTCTCGCATGTCTCCCAGCCGTTAATCTCTTTGTGTCTCTCAGCCTGTCTTTGTGTGTCTTCCAGCCTCACATCTTTCTCTCAGCCATTTTTGCTATTCTAGACTTACTTTATGTTCTTAAGTTTACACTCTGGGTCCTCCGGGCTTATAATTCATTTATATTACCCCCTTCTTACTTTCTGCGCCCTCTGGCCTTACCTTGTGTGTCCTCTAGGCCCACTTCCCCTGGCTTTAACTGACATGGCTCTAGGAAGATTCAAGGCCTACTATAACTTTGAATTACAGTACAAAAGTAATGTCCGCCTTCTGAACCGTACAAGTCAATTTATGCCAATACGGATGTATAACGTAATGATGAGAGAGGATCCAGTTGCGGAAGCACAAGGTTCGTCGTATTCAGTCGTATTCAGGGCAGTGTGTCATAGGGCAGCCGAACAACCAAAACAACCAAATGTTACTCTGAAATCCATAGTCAATGCAGAGGCTATAAATCGCTGGTCCAAGAAGTGTAACATGGTGAAAACACTCCCATCCAGGACACAAGAGAAAGAGTAAGAAAAAGATACACAGAATACCATGCAATGATGTACCTGGAAACGAGGTCCTACTATGCCCCGGAGTTAAATAAGTCCATGAGCTACAGGTGCACTGATACTTCAGTGTGGTCAGAATGGTGCGACTGAAGAAAGATTTGGCTGGAGGAAAATGTTGACTAATTACATAGAAATCAGTTAACACTCAGACACCTTGAGCAGTGTTTCCAAGCCTGGTTCTCGGGGACCCACAGCTGGTCCACGGTTTTGCTCCCTCCCAGTCCCCTGCCAGACAGTCCACATTTTGTCTGGCGGTCCCTGAGGACTGGGTTGAGAAACACTGCCCTAGAAAATACTGAATTATATGGATTTTAAGTGAGATTATAAAAAAGCACTGAAAAGTATCTTTAGAAGAGTTTTTTTTTTGAGGAAAGTTTACTGATACATCAAGATATAATTTGTTCGGTAACACTTTACTTAAGTAACTTATCAACTCGTTAACTACTTAAGAATAAATCATGAACAAATATAGTTACTGCATGAAATACATGAACCATCATGATTGATTAATGATGAACTAACACGGGATTTGTAGGTAATTAACACTTAGTTTCTGGTGAAATAAGACATTAAGTAAGAGTGTGCTACTGTATTATTTTTGCCCCCTCAAGTGTTACCGTTTGTTCCATAGAAACACCACCCCCCCCCCCCCCCCAAAGAAAGAAAAAAAAACCCAAAAGGCAATAGGCTAGAAAAACAGTATTTATATAGTCATAGAAAACATCGAAACACTGGGTTTCAAAGCTGCCCATAAAAACAAGGTACACATCAGTGGTCTGCCGTCCTCTGTGAACCCCCACCTCTACTAATCAAACACAGCAGATAGCAGCTGTGAAGCAAAATCTGTCAGCCTGATCATTTAACTTCCTGTAACCTCCCCAATCTACCAGCTATATGTGTATTCAGTGATGAAAATCCTGGCTGCCAAAATGGACAGCACTCTCTAACCTTCACAGCAGCCTGAGACAACACTAGGTTTAATGTATGAATGAGACGTTGCATAAAGTGGCCATGTAGAATCAATTCCATTACTCAGAGAATAAATTCCATTAAGCACTACTGTACTCTAACACTGAGGTATAGCATTAGCCTTGCATTCAAATTCTCACAAAGAGGACAGAAGAGACGCTCTGATTTTGGGGGTTTAGGCAACAGTTACAAGTGACTGCCCCTGTTTGATTAACTCTGTCCTCATTATTTGCCCAGAGCAACAACTCGGTGACCCAACATATTGCAGCACTGCAAGCATACATGGCTATTTTGCAGTGTCTGTTTGCAAATGATTTCGGGACTCATTCTAGCTTGCTGGTCCCTTTCAGCTCTGTCAAAGCTTGCATTGTTTCAGCCGAAACTCGTGTTTGCAAAAAATAACAGAACACCTACAAGCAAAGCAGTGACCTTCCTGTTGACATTTCATGGTTTTCTGTGTCTGTTACTATTATCAACAGGCTAGTTCACACTTTCCACTAGTTTAAATGTACAATGGCCTTCATGCACCATAAAACAGTAATTCAGAAGTGGCGTTTGTAATGACCGCTTAAATTCATTGGAATGCCTCCCAAATTTTTCTACCTACTAGCTTCCACCTATTTCCAGCTGTCCATGCGCCAAAGCTTTTGTTGAGGCAGTTAATGCTGCTAACTTATACATAGGTCCATCCATTGTCAATAGTCACTTGTGTAACTGGGGTTGCTGTAACCTTGAGCTCATTCCATAAATTATACCCTGAATAAAATGCAAGAAGCCTCATCACTAAATCATCATAATGCCCTTAACCCCACTGAGTCACTATTATGACCAGTTTGACAGTCTTAAAATCATAGACATTCTGTGATTAAACTTGAACTTGCTGAACCATGATGTCCTTAAACCAGCGGTAGATAGTTCAGGTCCAGAAAGTAAAAATCCAGGCCAAGATTATGTTTCAACTAACCAGTTGCGTATAAAGAGTAACAGTCACAGAGTGTCCAACTGCTTGGGTAAAACAAAATCTTGGTCCAGATTTTTACTTCCTGAGCCTGAATGATCCACCTCTGCCTTAACCCCACTAAATGCACTGTGAATGACATCATATTATCCACATGTATGTCAGTGAAACACAACTGCATGGTCTGTGACTTTTGATGAACACATATTTTTATGCTAAATGGAAAAATCACATTAAATCTATGACTGGCATCCCAGCCAGAGTGTACCCCAGCCTTGGGCCCCCCTGGCCATAATAAAGGATTCCATGGTTAGCTAGATGGCATCCCTAATTAACACACCATCCCTACTTTGTCTGTAGGGAGAGGTCTAGTGGAGCACCAAGCTAACTGTATGACTTTGCAAAGAGAGCTTTGTGAGAGACTATTGCCAGTAAAATTGAGGGCTCTGGCCTTTTAGTGTCACAGAAGGGCTTCATTTTGCTGACTTGCCCAGACGGCGATTTCTTTCCATAACTGTGACATTTAATCATTTCTATTTTATTGTCATTTTTATAAGCTGTCTGGATAGATGGTTGAATGAAACAGGGCTTTCTTAGAACTTTTAAATATTTCAATGCTTTAAAAGTCTGAAAAATAAAATTTAAGCTTTCAGCACATCTCTGTGAGGAAAACTGCAGATCTTATACTAGCACTGGAATTAGTTAACTAGTTACTATAGAAGGGTAGGGTAGCAAAGAGAAGTTAAGCAGAGTAATGTGGGCAACTGTTATGGATTCACTTTAGTTATATTGTGATCTATGGAATTTCATACGCATAGCTAAAGGTTAAAACACCAAGGACACCTGCCAAATTCTGAAGAGGGGAAACACAGGACAGAATTTGCCTCTGAATCACAGACTCGAGGCTTGAAGCTAACTCCAAAGTTTAACTTGATAACACTAAATTGATAAATCACTAAAAATAGCATTAAACAATCCTAGAGAGCTAAAATTTTAACCTGTTTAACACTAAAGTCCCATCTGTCAGACTAGAGTAATTACCAGGGGATATTAAGGACTTACCCAATTGTGTATTGATGGATTCTATATTGTCTCCAGAATAAATCTGTGTTGTAATTATGTTTATATTATGTTTGCAAGATAGAAGTATTTTTTGTCAGCAACTGGCCCATGCTGACATTTTGCCCTCAGTGAAGCCGTTTGGAGACTACAAACATGGCGCTGTTTACCCGTAACTAGGAAGGAGGGTCCCTGGTCTTTATTGGTCTATAGCTCTGTCAACCACAAACTAGAAAATACAACTGGCACAAAGCAAGATTTTGTGCTGAGCCGTATAACTTAAACTAGGGTTTAACTTCAATCTGATAAATTATCCGGCTAATCCAGAAATCCAACTTCATGATACAGGCCCTTGTTCTCTGCTTAGATCAGGGTACCCCAGTTTAAATGGACTTTATCTTCACTCACATACATTTAGTCCAGACTACCTTAAGTCTGACAAGTTATTGATCAATCACGTCTTGTGTTTACACATATTCAACCAACAGCATTTCAGATAGACTGCAGCAGACGCGCTCACAACAGACTGGAATAAATATATATAATTTTAGGGTTTACAAATGTTCTTGATGAATAAGCTTTATTCAGTTTACCTGCAAAAAATGTTAGTGGATTTACAATTAGCAGAACTAAATTTTGCAGAAACTAAATGGTCCGCTAGCAGTTGTCATAGTTCCGCTAATGCAAAGATTACCTTCACTAATTAGCAGTTGCCAGATTAGCAGAACCCTGCCCACCACTGAAAATGTCATTATATCATTTGCGTTTATGTGTGATTTAATGGGTTGGTCTTATTCTTCATGAATGAAATACACATCCATTACCAGTCAAAAGTTGTGTAGTTGTAGTGTGCACACGACAGGTTTTTACCGCATCCATTTATTTCCTAAGCTGCACATTTTAACATTTTTTTCATACTGGATAAAAAACTTGAGTAAGCAAATATAAATGAAAATATAAGTAAAATAAAACAAGTTTCCTTGGTTATATGGGAAGAGTATGTAACAATGAATGTCAGACATCCTATTAATTGCTTGTGTGGTGATGGCGTAGTCAAATTCTAGGCTGTACTTTAACTTTAATTGCACTAGTTAACTGTTTCATCCCATGTATTTAATGAACCTTGTACTGTATATCTTCTTAATTTTCTCTGCTGTTATAACAGCAAGTGGAGGTTACCTTGATGAATCAAAGATGTGACATTTTCTTCCTAATAAAGGTTCTCAAATGGTGAACATACTGTATATTTGTTTGTTAGCAAAGAATATTGAGTGTATTTTTAATAAATGTTAAGTGAGTAACATGCAGCTGTAGAAAATGTCAGTGTGTGATGTATATTGAGACCTCAGGAAAACACTGCACTGCCTAATAGTGAGAAAGAAGAAAAATAAACTGACAAAGAAACTTGTACCCACATATACTTTTCCTCACATATAATAAGGTACAATAACCCACATTTTATTTTATTTAAATTCTTGTTGTTTTGTGAGTATGAATGTTCACAGCCTATAACAACTTTGCCCTGAAAAACAAATAATATTCAAAAATTGTCCCTTATCTTGTTCCCTGAAGTTCTGTAAGCTCCCCATGGTGTAGAGTAGAATAGTGATACTTTATTAATTCACATAGGGAAATTCTCCCTTTTACTTGGCCCCATTTTGCTCTCCATACAGGTGAGAGCAAGCTTGGGGGTCACAGTGAAGGAGCAGCCACCTTCCAGCAGGAGGGGGTTGGGGGTTACAGGCCTTGCTCAAGGGTCCAGGGACACGTGAAGCCCCAAGGCTTAGCCTGCTGAGCCATGGACCAGTCCCTCAAAAAGCATCCATCAGAATGACACTGGCACCTGCCGTGATGAGGAATGCTAAGCCCAACTTGGCATGTAGCTCACAGAAGATGAAGTTCAGTTACTGTGGCATGAGGCTGCTTTCCTGACACATGGCTCTTAGCTACAGCTGATCCAAAGACATCACAGGGCAAAATATTTTAGGTTTATTGCTTAAACTTTTCTGAGCATCAATAAAAATGGTACCAAAAAGGAGTCTGTCTTCCTTCCGGGCCCAAAACTCAAATTTTAGGTTATTTAGGTTATTTTTTTGGTGTTGAACATCTTATAATAACACAAGTTTGAAGAGTTAATAAAGTTAACAAAAGTCTTTCTGCCATATTTCTCTGGACTTTAGCCGGCTTGTCTTGGCTGTTCCTCATGGATCACACATACACACAGTTTTAACTATTTACGATTCTTGAAATGCCTTTGCAAGTTGATCTGATTTAATTACATTTTATTGCATAATTGTATGTACTTTATTGCCATTTTTTGGATTTAGCAGTAAATCTTTACGGAGAGCAACTCAGATTACAGAATTATGGTACTGCAGTCCATTTTAAATTATTTTTACATGCACCAGTAAAACAGCAAATAATATCCCTTAATAAAACTGAAAGAACCATTGGTTTGCTTGGGCATCAACAAAGGTGCTTAGGGAGAGTCTGAGGTCTTCTTAGTCGCTACGACTGAAACCATGACAAACCATACAGGCTTATCACGGAGGGCAGCAATTAACTGCAAGGTCACTGGAAAGACAATGAGAAACCTACTAAACACTATATTGGCACCTATTAATGATGGATAATTCAGAGAGTATAACTCAGTAGTATCGCAGCACATTGTAAGTGAGATGAAGGCAAGGTGCAGTACAGGCGTGATGTCTAGCACTAGAACTACTGACCTTTTTATTTTCTGGTGAAAAATACCTAGGACTCCTAAACCTCCGCAGGCCTTCAGC
>JAODJW010000015.1:17901061-17915179 GCA_026777045.1 Hyperopisus bebe
TCTTATAAATAAAACAGACTTGTTTCCATATACTTTGTGAATGTGTGTCTTTCATTTTGCAGGTCAGTCAGTGTGTTGGATATTTTGTATAGATAGGACAAGCTTCAGTGAAGGTTCCTATGTCACACAGACAGGTTCGGGCCTTGGTGCCTTGGATTTGAGCTAGCAGTCTGAGTACACAAATGCAAATGTGCCAGGGTTCACAGGTGATTGATGTGTTTGCACAACAAAAGCAGGAGGACAATGGGGCTGAAGGCCTGCACAGGCTTAGGAGGAGTTGTAGGGATTTCTAGGGAATTTACGCAAATTTGCGCAGGATAGTAGCTCTAGGGCTAGCTCAGTAGGTTTGTGATCTTCCAGGAACAGCACTGGTTCGTATCCTGTGACCACAGGGTGATCATATCTCCAAAGCACCTTAGAGAAAAGCACTTCGCCACTTCAAGCCGTGCTACCAACGGCCAATTTATGACTCCAACCAAATTTCAGTTCAAAGTTCAACTGTGATTGACACGAGACCAATGTCAAAAAAGACAATATGCATTTTTTTAATTTTTAAAAGTCAGGATAAATCATAATACAAAAAAATCATCTCCCCCCACCTCCACACACACGCAAGCATTCACACACCCGGCATCAACCTCATCAACTATGATCAGATCTCAGCAGTAACTAATACGTCAATAGTCACAGCCATAAATTAAATTTATAAATAAGTAAATAAATCAATTTCACACAAACTGAAAGCGTTCTGTTAGAAACCTAGGAGGAGTACAAAAAATGAGTAAAACAACATAACAGTGTTGCGTCAATTGTGGTAGCTGGCACTGGAATGGAGACAAGGACGACAACGCTCAATAAGCAAAGAAACATAAGATGTTTGGCAATATTTCGGTTTTAAGTCAAATGAGAAGAGCAGAGCTTGTGAAACACTGAGCTATAATAGTGTTAGTTACGAACTGATCCATGTTCATTCATCTTCATTCAATCACGGCAGTTCATGTAGTTCAGGGGTGTCCAATCTTATCCGCAAAGGGCCGGTGTGTATGCAGGTTTTCACTGCAACTCCCTAATTAGGTCACTAATTGGAGGACTGATTGGCTGAAGAGTCCTCACGCCTGGATTTGAACAGCTGACAAAGGTTATCCCAAAAACCTGCATACACACCGGCCTTTTGCGGATGAGTTTGGCCACCCCTGATGTAGTTCATGTGGGAACTATATTAGATCATGATTTCTATGCCAGCAAATGTTTTCTCCATCAAGCGCCATAGCTGAGCAACACATGGAGTGATGTTGATGCTTAAGTTGTTGACTGAACTTCTCTCTCACTTGGACTTGTTTGCTGCATGGTTGGAGGTAGTTTGCACACTCTCAGACGAGATGATTTGTAAATCTCCAGTCCACTTCATTTGTAATTCTCTATCTGCAGCAACTTGCAAGTGGCTTGCAACATTGACGACAACCCCTGCCCGATCCAGCCCTCAATTAAACGGTTTATTATTTTGACCACTGATAAATTTCTGGACTTTGTGCACCCTCAGAAGATTTCTGCCTTGCAAGATAAGTGCATGTTGCATCATGGGCGATTCTAATATTTGACCCTAAGGGGGCTCAGAAATACAGGACACAACTGAGTTGGGGGTGGGGGGATGATTAAATTGGTTGGGGGGGTCCCCAAGATAAAGTTTGCCAAATAATTATTTTAGAATTATTATTTTTCAGGTGGGCTGAAACCCTAAATGGGGTCTTGAAACACCCCAAATCCATGTGGTAATGGTAAGGTGATGGTAAGGTGTTTCAGGGGTAGGAATTTCTGAACAGTTAATAGAGACTTGATTACATAGAAGGACAATAGGCAGGGGATGATTTAACTTCTTGTCTACTGACTCCACCACCTAACCTCAAGCCCTGTTTTCCGGGTGTCTCTGTGAGCCCAGCAGATCTCACAGGAGACTGGTGATTCAGCATTGCATACATTCATTTAGACCCAGGTTCCCTAATTCCATTCCTGAAGGGTCAGTCTGTGACACAATTTGCAGATTTCCCTGCTGAAACACATTCTAATCAGCTAATTACCAGGTTTAGCAGGTTTTTGTTGAGCTGGGAAATCTGCAGACTGTGTTGGATTCTGGCCATTCAGGACCGGAACTGGGAAACCCTGTTTTAGACTCTCCCCTGCGCGTTAGGTTATACATCAACTAGACGCGGTAATTAGGAGCTGAAACGGAAGCTGACGTATTATTTATTAATAGATCTAGGAGCCTTTGAACTGGAGGTTGGCTGAGTTGCCTGTGAGGTTAATGAACAAAAGTCTTCATTCATTCCATGATTGCTTTCAGCCATTGTGTTTAGTTGTCTTTGTTAAATGAGAGGAAAACTAGCATGAAGGATCTGAAATGCCTCCTACCTTCACTGCTTGCTGAGATCCTGTCATCTCACAGTATTAATCCCACTAGTCATGCATAGCTAGTTACCTCAAAGAGCTAAACACCTCCCCACAAACTCTACGGATGCTCTGATGATCTCTGTGACGCTTTAATGGTGTCAAGTATGAAACTGAAACAATACATAAGGCTTCAATATGGCAGACAGATAAAACAAAAAAGTAAAATATATTTCAGATACACTGCAACTTAAAGTATGCTAAGTAGATTAGCTTTAAATTATTAAATAGGATGTAGCAACTAAAATTTCACTGTAATCACAAAAATATTTTAGAATATTAATATTAATATATATTAATGTGTGAGAAAAATCATGCTCATAAGTATTGCTATTAACAAGCATTAAAAGGGATGCTTAAAGATACATGGAAGCATCTTCCTGACAGAACATCAGATTATTCTTCTCCTTATTGCAAGGTTCCTGCTCTATCAGGAAGTGGGTACCATAAACCATACCTAAGTTAGCAAATTGATGCCAAAGATTATGTGAAACTCAACAACCAGCCATTTCTAACAAAAGTCAAGATGTCAGTAAAGTCCTATGTAATGTGCACTCATTCAGTGGTATAAACTACAATATTCCATGACACATTAATAACTATAGAAATTAAACAAATAAAATTCCAGTATTTCATTGGCCAAATTATGAAAGGAGGAAGTCTGCCTGACCCATAACTGAGAATGCAAGCCTGTCAGCTTCTGTCTTATAACTAATGCTGTGGCCTGTTTTCCCTGCTGCCTCGAAAGCTAAAGTTTCTCTTTCAGGAAAATGTCTTCCTTTATCCTGAGAATGATTGAGCAGCAGTTTCCTAAGGGCAGGGTGCAAATTTTCCATTGTTTGGTAAGGACTGTCAGTCAAGACACCCTGTTCCTTAATCGGATTTAATAAATCATGAACGTCATGAGTCTTCTGAGCTTATTTTGATAGAGTGGGATCCTGTTGGTGGATTTGGTGCTAAAATGTTACACGGCACCTGTAACATTTGTAATATTGAATCTTATTAATGACTTTATGTAATATGCAGGGGGCGGCATGGTGGTGCAGTGGTTAGCGCTGTTGCCTCACAGCTCTGGGACCTGGGTTCAAGTCTCCGCCTGGGTCACATGTGTGTGGAGTTTGCATGTTGTCGTGGGGTTTCCTCTAGGTACTCTGGTTTTCCCCCCATAGTCCAAAGACATGCTGAGGCTGATTGGAGTTCCTAAATTGTGTGAGTGACTGACTGGTGTGTGAGTGCACCTTGCAATGGGCTGGCCCCCTGTCCAGGGTTGTTCCCTGCCTCATGCCTGTTGCTTCCGGGATAGGCTCCGGACCCACCGCAACCCAGTAGGATAAGTGGTTTGGAAAATGGATGGATAATAATCCACCTACTTATTCCTTACTTACAATGTAGGGATACACCATAGGTAGGATGTTCTTCCATGTAATATAATTGTACAAATAGAACTGGCACTGTAATATTAATACAATGGGGTGGCACAGTGGTTGGCACTGCTGCCTCACACATCTGGAACCAGGGTGTGTGTCTCTGCCATGGCTCCATGTGTGTGGATTTTGCATCTTCTCCTTACATCGTCGTGGGGTTTCCTCCAGGTACTCCAGTTTCCCCCACCCCCCAGTATCCAAAAACATGCTGAGGCAAACTGGAGTTCCTATAGGTATAAATGGTGTGTGAGTGAGTGGGTGGTGTGTGAGTGAGTGATGTGTGTGTTCTGTGATGGGACCCATCCTGGGTGGTTCCCTACCTTGAGCCCATAGGCTCCTGTTACCTTGGACAAGCATGTAACAGTAAGCAGGTACAGAAAATGGATGGATGGATAGAACGTTAATGTAATGTCGTTGTGGTTCAACAACTGCATTCATTTATTCAAAACTTCCAGTGTGGGCAGTGTGTGACTAATATCTGTGCATGTGGTCAGAAGGTGACATTTTCAAGCCTGGCCTCAGTACATCTAGTGGCCCTTGAGCAAGGCCCTTAACCCCCAGCTCCCTTGGTGATGCTACAGGTGGCTCCCCTTTGCTGCCAAGCTTGATGTCACCTACAGAGAGCAAAATGGGAGAGGTGGAAAGGGAACTTGCCCAGGGGGATCAGTAAAGTATAATCATCTTACTTATTTTCAACTTAATATTATATGCAACATTTAACTGTGACTGGAAATGTTTAGCCTGAAAAAGTTTTGCTGCATTCGTGGCATGATATTTTAAACACAAAATGTTGGTCTTAAACCTTTTTAATTAAATGTATTACAAGGTATCTTGCATTTTCTCTCTCTCCAAAGCACTATTTTCCTGCCCAGTATTTTAATAGGCATCCTCTGACCTAATTAACTGCAGACCTACCAGGGAAAGATGATCCAACCTTTCTCCTTGGCAAGTGCATCATCAGAAAAAGAATCAGAGAGACATAAAGAGAAAGTCTCAACCTGTTTCCTTTTCTAGAGATTTAAAATGCTCATGTATGCCAATGTAAGCAAACGGAAGGAGAAAAACTATAATTAGCTACTAAATCTGCAGAAATAAATGCAAATATTCCCGCAATCAACTTCTGTAGTGATAACCAGACACATTAGGAGCCTGGGGCTGAAGAGTTGAATGAATTCGGCTGAACCCTGAATGATTGGTTTAGCTCTGATGTTTTAACAGCCATGCTCTCAGTTTGCAAACCCCCAGACAGATCAGGTCTCTAGAATAAGCCCCGGCTGTCTTAATATCCCAACAACGGCCCTGGTAATGGATTCATCTCTTTGGTGCTATTTTCACATTTTTTGAATTTAAAAACTTAATATTTGCAAAGCCTCGAATATGTATCCCTGTGTCCTTAAGGTTTTTCCAGTGAGTGGTTCTGCTCACCAGCCAGGATTTCCCCTTGAACGTCTAAGCAACTTGCCTTCCAAGTGAGCTCAACAAAAGAGGCCAGCCACCCAAGGCTGATCTTCACAGAGATATCCAGATTTCATAAATAACGTCATGCTCAGGAACGTGAAACCCTGCCGTAATTACTAAACATTTCCATTTCTGCTGGAGTACCAGGTCATCAGCAGGGTAACAGCGTTACATAGAGGTGCAGAGCACCACTTCTTCAGGTCTGGTTTCTCACCTGCCATTGACCTGTCACACCTGTGCTTTATCCACTTCATTACCTGGCAGCTCGAGGGGGATTATTATCTCTATACTGCGGGTTGCCTTTCAGATAGAGAAACTGAATTGTCTGTGTGGTGCAGCAGTGAATGATTATGCAGTTCTGAAGGCTGTAGGGTGATTATATTTCTCCGTGGTATTTGATGCTCCTTGGCATTTGTCCTGCAGGATCTGTGCAAATGAGGTGTGTCCTGTATTTCCTCCTCCACGCTGGCCCACCATCCTTCTGCAGGATTCAGAGATGTTATAATCATCAGTTCAGATGCTGCAGAAATCATTTTAGGTGCTGCCAAAGAGAGGAGGGAGTGGGGCAGAGGTCACAGGGCTTGTTCTCCCTCCGCCCACGCGATGGCACATCCTAATGAGGAGCACGTGCCTGAGCGTGGGGCGTTTAACAGGAAGGCTGGAATCTTCAGACATGCAGGACCAATTGCCACCTGGACAGGAATTCAAAATGCCAACCATAATGGGACACTTGTTTTCACATGCCAGCACATTTTCATTATTGTGTACCTCAATAAATAACAATTCCTATAATTTAATTATTAAAGAAATCCAACTGCTGTTAAATGATTAGCTTTTTTGTTGCAGAATAACATTGATTTCAGATTAAAATTAAATCTATATATTACACCAATGGTGGCCAATCGTATCTGCAAAGGGCCGGTGTGTGTGCAGGTTTCTGGGAAAACCTGTTCAAACCCAGGTGTGACACATTTAGACCTTACTGCCTAGCTCCAAGATGGTGCCTGTGCTCCACATTTTACAGTGTGCTGTGTTATGTGTGTTATGTGTGTCAGTCTGTTTCTGATCTTGACTTGGTTTCACCCTGCCCTGGTCTTAGTCTTGCCTCGGTCTCACCCTGCCTTGGTCATGGTCTTGTCTCGGTCTCGATACACTCTGGTCTTGGTAATGACTTGGTCTCCGTTTAGGTGGTCTTCACTACATCGCTATTGCTAACTATCCCAATGCTTTTGATGTTGCTAATTTTAGGTTTACAATGGAATGATATAGATTTGCCATAAGATTTCTTGTGTGAGTGTGAGAGTCTGAAAGTGTGAGTGTCACACCACTCACATCTGTGAGTTGCCAGCCCTGCATAAAGAAAATCATGTTACTGCAACTGAATACATACAGCATACAGATAGGGTCAAGATGTCCAGTTATTGTTTGGCTAAGCATTCTGTTCTAGGTAAGATGAGTGATTTAAGTGATTCTGAACATGGTGTGATCAGGTGTGACGGATCCTCCTGTGATCTTCACTTAGTGCAGAGTTTACATACAGTATAATGGTGCATTAAGCAATAACATCCGATTAGTGGCAGTAGTAGAGCAAAAACACCTTGGGAATGAAGGAGGACAGAGGAGAACGGCCTGATCTAATGAAAGCTAACAGGAGGACCACAAGTGCAAAAACAACAGCTACACACAGCTGTGGTGAGGCTTCTCTGAACGCACAACTTGCTAACTTTCAATTGGCTGAATTGGAAGCAAAACCTGCCCGGTATTCCTTAGGTACCTAATAAAATGACCACTGAGAGTGTGTAAATGAGTCCCTTAACTCATTAATTAAAATAGTATTTTAAATACATTTATTGGCTTATAAATAAATTCATAAATCTCTTAGCAGAGTATTATAGTCTTTAAAATCCTGTCTTGTTGTGGATGATGAAGATAAACATTACGATTTTATGACATTATTTGAGCATGTTTCCCAGATGGTTCTGTGTATTTGGATGTCATCAAAAACACACGCAAACTTTTCACCTTCTGGATATATGGTATGAAGTCTGCTTTTTTCATTTCCAATTCATCCTGACTGGAGTGGAATGGTTGTGAGCATTTATGAAATAATCGCAAGTAAAAACTCGAATGACTTACAATATCTTACAGTTCTCCACCGTACCCATAATGAGGGACTCATTGGAGCCTCTCATAAAATGTAAAGAATCTGGGCCGAAGGGCAGAATATAGGGACAGAATTGTCCCTGAAACCCCCTACTGAAGTCTCCCTAACTACTACACCACCTGCCACTGAGCTTCATGTGGCTCACAGTCAGCCATGCTGTTACCTCCCTGCTTTGGCTGCCTCTGATGCTCGGAACGCCGCATCCTGGAGACCGGGACGGTTAATGCGGTCAGTGGGGCCGTTTCTCCAACATCAGGATGTGAGTAATCCAGCTCTGCTTTAAATCTGCTAAAGAACTTCTGGGGCCTCCTTTATTCAATTACCTGTGTTTTCTCTGGCATGGATTTCCAGCAGTCTAGGGAAGACTAAGAGCTGAGAGCTTCCCTGTAGCGTGGAGGAGGCTCCTGCAGACTGATAGCCTTTTTCATCACTTCCTCAGCTGATCTTTCTCTTACACCTGTGCAGAAATCCCCAGCCCCCTGTGACGATGGTAAGGCTTCGATTATAGCTTAAGTACTCATAGGAACATATGACCCTTTTCAATACCTAGGTAGCTAAGAAATATATTCTCTTTATACACATGCTTGTTCAGATGTTTGGCATTTCCCTGTATTCCCTAAGTTGTTGGATGGATGAATCAATAATGAGATAATGTTTTTCATGTTTTTACTTAAGTCTGATTGCAAAAGAGCTTAAAAGTTCTGCGGGGAATCCAGTCAGATCCCCAAACAAGGTCAAGCTCGCTCTATTGATTGCAGTTCCGCTGATTTGATATATCACGTCATGCTGTAAGAAAGTCACATTCAATTTCCTCAGTAACATCATGTGATCGTGCTGCGCAGATTACAGTTTCCACGGCAGCTTCTGCCAGATTGTACCAAACAAGGATTCTCTTAAAATCATTATTTTTAATCGATACACACAAGTCCATGGATTACCTAACTGGAGGTGTGGTTCTCGATTTTTTGCAGACTGACCACTTGGTGTCTGTTTTCTCCTGTAAAATTTTCTATAAACTGATTGCAATGAAAGACAATATGTTTTTCTTCAGGATATCAGCATCCGGAATGGGGAAACAGCCCAGGCATTGTAGCTAATGTGTTTCACACACACCTCCACCCTTCTAACTCGCTTCATGTACGACTTCACTTTAAGCACAGGTATTCTGTTCTCCCAGCAGGAATAGTCAGAACCTTTGAGCGTCAGCATATTCTAAACGTTTCCTCTCAAACTCATGAGACCATCCAGAGTTTCCAATCAAGCTGTCTGTGGGCATTTTGGCAGTGACATAGGTTTGCTTTCATATGTAATTTAAATAAAACCACATGAAGGAGTGGTAACAGTTCCATTACCTAGAGCTAAGTTACTTAAAGTTTAAAGGACTACAGTAGCTTTCGGACTATTTAGTTTTAATATTAGCCATGCAAAAGAACATTAAAACATGTTATCCTCAGTTTGCAGTTCAACTTTTCAGCCGTGTTACCTTGTGTTAATGCTTCCAGCGTCATTTTTAATAATAACAAAAAGTGTCATTTTTTGTAAATTTACAACCTCATAGCCTCAGTTATATAAAAATCTGTTGTAATAAAACAGAATGATGTGGCAATATATGACTGATCGTGAACCAAAGCGAAGCGTAGATTTTTCTTCCACAGCAGAGTGGCAATTGAAACATTGCAAGACGTTTCAAATGTGGAATGTTTATATTTGGTGAGATGGACAGTGTCACTCACCACAAAGGGACAGGTCAGAATGTAACCCATAAAAACAGAATCGTTTGGAATATAAGCACCCACTGAAGAAGGTCAGGTTTCATTAAAACCCAGAGTACGTGTTCAGTACTGTATTGTTAACAAACTCACTCATTCACTAGCTAGTCTTCATTTACTTTGCCAGACTAAGGACAAAGTGTTTTGTGTCTATGGTGCTGGAAAACCATGGTGACCTAATTAGGCCAAGAAAACAAAGGATTCATTTCTGCCAGTGGAGCTACTCCTCACTCAGGTGGATCACAGCTCCCTGACCTCCCTCCTGTCAGCAGACCGCTCTTTGCGGCAGACATATTGGCCGAGCCACCCAGAAAATGTTTGCTGATCCGGGGGCTGTGCCATGTTGTGTGGATCTGGATGGAGGAGAGGAAGGTCACTTCGAGAAGTCTGGAAATGTTGACTTGGCTTCCAGAACCTCAATCTCTACATCTGTGCTAAGACCACCCCACTCTGCTGTCTACACGGGAAGAACAGGTATATCAGCGAAGCGAAGAAGAAAGAGGAAGGAACGTGATAGAGTGACCCCAAGGCTGCAATCAGAAGGTGGCCCGCAGGCTTCCGTGCCCTGGTGCAAATCACTGGGCTTTCAGTAGCTGTAAGAATGTAAATGCAGACAGGGCCTGTCGTTTCCATGTCCCACGCCAAAACTCAAGTTGCTTTTCGGAGAATAAGGAGGAAACTAGTTGAAACCAGAGGATTTTTAATGCCCATTAGTCATAAATCATCTGCAAACATTAAGGACAAGACTCTATGACTTTAGATTCTGGTTAAACACAACAGTAGCTAACAATCAGTCAGTGTTTTATAAGGAGGCCTTGCTCTTGGTCTTTCAAAACTGCTTTTTTGCTTTAGATATTTTGTATGGTTGTCATTGTATTTGTGGCATGTTTCTACAATTTTCAACATAAAGCTAATTGTGTCATTTGTTAAATACTGTACCAGTGTGTCTGGTGCCGGCCTATATTTTTGGCTACATGGCCTGAATGTCACAGCGGGTCATCCAGGCTGCCTGTCTGTCTTACGGGAACCACGGGAAGGAGAGCAGGTGCTCTGAGCTAATCAGCACCATGGGAGGCCTGGATGAGGCCCTCCTAACTGGGTGCCACACTGGCCTGTCAGCACAGCCTCCTCAGATCCATGGGAAGCTGGGGCAGGGCGTCCAGAAAAGAAGCCCCGTAACCTGACAGCGAATATCCGACCCCAGCGTTTCCAAGCTGAGACTGGCCCGCCACACGCAGTGCTGTTAAATTACACCAGATGTAGCCCATCCTGTTCACCACAAGGATGAACATCCGGAATTTCATCGAGGTGTCATGCAGCCCGAGGTAAATACTTACACCTGTATGGTTCTGCACTTACACCTTAACCTGCAATTTCTTGCATCTACAGTTCAGTACAAATGTTTGGACACACCTACCCATAGAAAAGTTTATTTGTACTATTTTCTACATTTTAGAATAATAATAATAACATATATGTAATTGTGCACTGACTAAAAAAGTATTAAAAAATAATCTGTGAGTTTGAACTCGGAGGGTTGTTGGTTCAAATCCCGTGGTCGGCGGAGTGATGCCACTATTGTGCCCTTCAGCAAGGCCCTTAACCCCAGTTGCTCCAGGGACTGTCTGACCCTACTGCCTCCTCTATGCCAGGTTTATGAGGTGGCCTCCTGAGATGCTTTCCCAGCTCTCCTGAAGGAGGTCCCACATATGCTGAGCACTGATTGGCTGCTTTTCCTAATCTGGTCAAATTCCTTTAAAACCATGTCTGTTGTGTTTAGGTCAGGTGGCCAGGTCATGTGATACCCTATCACTCACCTTGGGGTGTGATCTGGAGCTCATGTGGTCCTACGTCGGGCAGGGAGGTCCTTATAACACAGTCCCTATGACCCTAATGCTTAGTGTGTCCAAACTATTGACTGGTACTGCATGAATTGTTAACACTGGATTATTGAAAATCACAGCTGATGTGCACTTCCTGCAGTGTGACTGAATTTAACTGTTCTTCCCTTATTGCTGTTGACTATTGATGAATGTCCACCAGAGAGGATTCAATCTATGGCGCGCTAAATCACATTCCCCCAGCCGATGGAGTCTTCCAGCCGTATATTTCTTGCATAAACAGGACTGAAATCTGCCAGCGGCCTCCTCAACATGTGGGCTGTGCTCCTGGAAAAGACATCTACCGTGATGTTGTTAATAGAAACAAATGTTTTTTTTTTTTTTTTAAAAAAAAAAAAAAAAAAAGGAATGAAGTTGCAAGCTGAAATGTTGAAAATCTGCTCTTGGGACCTATTAGGGTCTCTACAAAAACAACTAAGCTGTAAACAGCTGTATAAAACACAGACTCCCCCCCCCCCCATCTGTGTGAAGAAAACATGCTCCAAGTATCTCAACTCTGACCGTGTCAGCAAGTTAAAAACAGAGAAAATATGAGGAGTCAACATATGTTCTGCTGTACTTTTTGCCAATGCTTTACTAGAGCCTATTACAATTTACTTATAACACAGTTCCTATGACCCTAACCAAGGTTAGCAGTTATAAAATGGGTGGATAGATGGATGGATGGATGGATGGATGGATATAATGCAGTTAAAAATTCAATGAAACTTAATTAAATTTTAAATAGCACCTTTCACAACAGAGTCATCACAAGGTGCTTTATATGGGTATATTGAAATATATCCCTACATCATTTGTACAGAATAATAAATGTAAATGGCAAAAAGGGAGACAGAAAGAAAGAATGAACAGAAGAAAGCCAGATGACAACGGAGGAGAGGAACCTGAAGTAGGGAGAGATAAACATCTGGGGGTCCAACCCCCCCTGGGCATACTAACATTACTGAAAACAGGAATGAGTGGACTTGCTTCCTAAAAGCCAGGTATAAGCTGTGACGAAGGATCAAGACAAAGTCCATCAATGAGTCCGTTATCCACATCGGCCTGTGTAGGGTGGCCAAAGTCCACCAATGAGTCCGTTATCCACATTGGCCTGTGTAGGGTGGCCAAAGTCCACCAATGAGTCCGTTATCCACGTAGGCCTGTGTAAGGTGGCCAAAGTCCATCAATGAGTCCGTTATCCACATTGGCCTGTGTAGGGTGGCCAAAGTTCATCAATAAGTCTGTCTTCCACACTGGCCTGTGTAGGAGGCACTGAAGGCTGCACCCACAATGATACAGTTCGTAGGTCCCATTAGCGATGTCCCCCTCCGCAGGACTGAACCAGGACTCCAGTTCAGATGGTGCCCACTCCAGGCACCATCTGGACATGTGGGAAGGAAGGCAGAGAGCATGGATGGTCAGAAAATGCATAGACACATAGATGGACAAGCACAGTAGATCAAAATGGCATGTATAGCAGCACCAGCAGCCATAGTTACAGTGTGTTGTGTGTTAAGGTGCGGGTAAGCTAGACTAAGTAATAGGTCCAATGACAAATCACAGTAGAAGATTAAAAGCAGGTCTTACTGTACTTAACCATTATGTATCGTTTTTCAGTGAGTGATACTGTATGTAAATAATAGGAAGGTGGGATAGGCACTACCACGTCTCTGCGGAGGCATTCCGCCTGGCCCTTTCCCCTATTGCTGGCTTGGGGTGTGAGTGGGTTAGTGTGCTCTGTTTAGATTCCCCTGCAGTAATCAGGAATAGTCTTTTGGCTCTGCTGTTGAAAGTGTGATGTGTTATTTGTGTCTGTTATCCCCCAACTGAGACAATCATTGTATTTGGGATGTGACCTTTCCCTTGCAAAAGGGGTGACATTATCTTACTACCACCCCTTTGGTGCTGCCATTCTTTGATCCTCATGAACCGTGGGTCTATTCCCCCCACCTGAGGCAGCCGCACACATGGTGTGGAAACCTGGGACAGTAAATCAGCAGACGCTGTGATCACTGCTGGACTCCATCGTGGAGCAGATGGTGATACAGAAGTTTCTCTTCTACCTCCTGAAAACCATCTTGGGCTGCTTTTGGTGCCACCACCCTCACTCCCTCTCGCTGGCAGGGAGGTACCTGGCCGTCTGCCTCACATATGGCCGTCATTCCCACCCCAGGTTCCCCCTCCCCTTGTCTCGTTCAAAAGCTCCTTTATGCCCATACCTCTCCCGTTCCCAGCTTCCCGGTTGACCCCCCCGAATGCCTTGCAGTGCTCCACAACATCTGCCACTGATGGGCACTGAGGTCTCTGGCCTTTAAAGCATTTAAGTAGAGCATCCGATAAATGATCAGTAATTCAAAGTAATTCTAATTGTTTTGCTCTGAGAGGTGATATATTCTTTTTTTGGAGTAAATAGGGGCATATTATACTGGGCACGCTGGGGCATTTGAAAAGGATTAGAAACCACCCAATTTTGGGAACAAAAATGCTATTGAGAAATACTTTTCCAGATGGTTCACCAGGCAAAAAAACACGGCTGGGCAATTAGGAAAGTCAACAACTGTACTCATGTTAATCGTTCAGATCCACTGCAGCACCCAGATTATTCCCAAACAGATAGCATAGGTCATATCGATACAATGTCATGTTCTCGATGGGTTGACAGCACACAGCCCACAATGTCCTAATTTAACCATTTGGGGAAGGACCGACAGAGATATCAGACATGAGTAAGCAATAAGTGTAGCCTCAAGTTCCAAAACATAATAAGTCTGTTCAGTACGGTGTGTTGTCTGAAGGTAAACAATGTGTAAAAATTTGCAGTATATCCATCCATCCATCCATCCATTTTCTCCCGCTTATCCGAGGTCGGGTCGGGGGGGCAGCAGTCTCAGCAGGGAAACACAGACTTCCCTCTCCCCGGCCACTTCCTCCAGCTCCTCTGGGGGAATCCCGAGGTGTTCCCAGGCCAGCCGAGAGAC
>JAODJW010000015.1:17957857-17972330 GCA_026777045.1 Hyperopisus bebe
ATGGATGGATGGATGGATGGGTTCATTAATGAATCAGGCAGACATCAGCCTCATTAGAAAACCTGCTTAATGAAGGTGTAATCATACATAATATTTTAGGCTGGAAGATTATTTCAGTAATAAGTAGATGTCAGGAGGGCGAGACTTCATCCTCTGGGAGATGTGAGCTGACTCTGGGATGTGGCCATTCCCTCATCTGCAGGGGTTTGGGAGGGGGGGGTTGCCATCACTGACCCTGCCTACTCCCCTCCTCCCCCCCCCCCAGCCAATGAGGCAGCAGGCACTGACACCCAGCCAAAAAATCCCACTGTCCCTTAGGATGCAGATGGGGTGTCCTCACGAAAAAGCACAGGTCACCCCTGAAGTGATCCCCCCACTTACGGCAGCACTGAGCCTGGGGCGACCGGACCCACATGAGAAGACACTGACACTGCTTGTTAACTGAAAATCTGTCATGTACTAAAAGTCCCCAACTAAGAAAATATATTAAACAATATTTCATATGCATCCATCCATTTTCTATACCTGCTTGTCCTATGCAGGGTCATGGGGCCTAGAGCCTATCCTGGACACAATGGACACAAGGCAGGGAACAACCCAGGATGGGGCGTCACGCCATGACAAGACACATACAGCATTTACACCTATGCGGGATTTGGTAACTCCAGTTAGCCTCAGCGTGTTTTTTTGGACTGTGGTGTGAAACCAGAGTACCTGGAGGAAATCCCATGATGACATGGGGAGAACATGCAAACTCCACACACTAGCAGCCACGGTGGAGACCCGAGCCCTGGGCACATGTGACCCCAGTATTAAACCGAACTTCAAACAGTATAAAATAAAACACACACAATGTAAACGAAAAAGTCACCAAACATACTGCTATGTCAATTTTAATAAAAGCTCAGCATGGAAAAGGTTGGAGGATAAATAGGTGGGTGGATGGATGGATGGATGGATCTGCAGACTTCTGCTGGATTGCCTTTTCCTTTAAGATGGAGAGAGCACACTCACTGCCGCGATACCGGAGCCCATTGTGACGGGAGGAATGCAGAGAGGACGATATGACTTTAATAAAGAACAGTGTGTAATCTGAGCCCTATGCTTTGTGCTCATATTGCGAAGAGAAAAATGTGTAACAGCCAAAGCAGAGACGCGTAGCATGGCACGGGAATTCCATGGCTAGCAAGATGCGTCCGAACTCACAGCCCGCGCTACGGGGGGGGGCGAGTCAGGCCGGCTGGGAAACGCGTTAGAGCATCGCTGGGCAGGAGTTGTCCCAGAGGGGATGGATCTTTCGATATTACACGGCTCGCAGCTGGGCACTGGGCTAGCTCAAAGTGTAAGGCGCTTAAATCTCCATCCCAAAATAACTGTTTGGCGCTGCGATGTTAAAGTGCAGGATTCCATATGCAGCTAGAATCCAGTTTTTTGCTTTAATGATCAGATCAGTGGTTTTGGAAAATGGAAAATGCATGCGGTTATTGAAAACTGATACAGTGGGTGGATGGATTTATATTTTATATTCCTGTATGGCCTGGGATTGGATCCAGCACCCCCCCAACAACCCTGACCAGGAAAAGAAGTTAGAAGATGGATGGATGGATGGATGGATGGATGGATGGATGGACGGATGGTTTTTATGTTCCAAGAAAAGTAATTAAATGCACGAGAGAGAGAAGGCACAGCTCCTTTCCAGAGCACTGAAAGATGGGTAGAGTGAGGTTCTGCTGGGGATGGTGACCATTGCTCCCAGTTCTGGAGTAACCCTGAAGTCATCGGGTCATGGGGGGCAGCGGGGAATATGTCACGGTTTGGTAAGTTACCCGTAGTGGGAGCTGCAGGGGGTTTAAATTTATGCACTTGACTTTCAGGGTATTTAATGACTCAGCTGTCCCTCTGCAATAATAATGGTTAATTTACAAACAACTCGGACAAGCAGCAGCAAACCAGCAGCAGCTAAAGCGTGAAGAGCACACGGCAGTAAACACCTCTATCATATGTACGGCAAGGGCCTCCGACTTCTGCTGAGTTCAAAAACATCATATCACCCTCTCCCACCATCCAATCACCATCCTCAACTTAATGATGCTAAAAATAAAACCTTGTTTTACACTTTGACAACAAATATCCTATTTTAAATACTGTGGTGATTTAAAAGGCAGACGAGCTACAAAAAATACACTCCCTACAACCCAAACCAGGATAAGTGGTTAGAAGATGGATGGATGGATGGATGGATGGATGGATGGATGGATGGATGCATGCAGCTATTGGCTAGAGTTAAAATCAGATGGTTAATCGCTGCATGTGCCATCTACTGAAGCAAACACACACCCCTGATATTACTATTATTTGTTGGAGCAATTGTCTGAGAAATGCATGATGTTGTTCAAACTTGCAATATGTTTAAAGCACTACCCCAGCACTCAAAATGAACAAATTAAGAATACATTTTGTACCTTCCAGAACTACAACCACACAACACATTTCAGCTAATAATCAAACCAGGCAGGAAAAAGACATTTCCCAGCCACTTAACCTCTGAATAATGTCCAGCACAGCTGTCTAAAGAGCATGGGGAAGCCATTGTTCTCATCTCTGGGGGTTTAAGCTGTACTGCAGGTCCTTCCGTTTCAGTCTGGCTCATAGGAGCCCCCCAAACATTAAGAAATGGATTTTTCACACTATATCGCTACACCAAGTCATGCAACGCGTGACTGAGTGTTAAGACCCATTACCTGCCTACACGGTCTCCGATTGTGTTGGTGTGACAGCCTCTGATTTCAAGGTCATAAAGACCATCGGGAACACACTGCCTTACTGTCCTTCCTAACCCAGTATCAATGAGCATGGAAACCCATGGGAGAGACGGGAAAGTACTTAACATGGCAGGTTAACGGCAAGCTGAGCGGCCCCACCGTGATCGGCGTGTCAAGCTGGACGGCCCAAAATGCCTAATTACTACTTGCAGAAGTTTTGCGTGGGTGTTGAGACCTCCGAAACAAACAAAGTGATGCATAATTAGCCCCTGGGCTTAGATTGGTGAGAGCTGGAGGGAAATGTTTTAATTTCCATATGAGGCACAGTCAGTGTGGCAACTAAATATCATCTCAGTGCAAACTAGCCTCACAGAGCAAGGCCTGTTAATCGCAAAGCAAGCCCCAAGACTCTAAACAACACAGCTTCACATAAACCTATGAAAATACGTCTGGATGAAATATTACAGTTCTATGAGCATTATTAAAGCAACATCCAAAGTACATACATCATAACGATGACTTGAAGTGCTTCTATAAGCCTGCAGCAACATTAAGCACTTGGAGATGTAGGCTGACGTGCATTACTGATAACCTGTGGATCAATCACACAGGGGGGTGAACCTCTGCTAGCATGTCACACCATGAAGGCCATGGAGGACAGTGACATGCAGAAAGCCTGACATGGCACCTAGACAGGAGGCGGCTCTACTGAAGTTTACTAGACTATTTGGGGAAGGAAATGATTTGGAGCATAACGGGAGAAAGATGCAGTGGCTTCAGCAGACTGCAGTCATGACACGGAGGTCAGAGAAGAGCCACTGATAGAGCAAAATGAGCTCTTATGAAACGCGGGAGACGTGCGAAACACATCAATGTGTCAGGGCCAGAACCATCTGCAGATTAGTATTATGTGATAAACAGCTGCGTGAAACCACCACATATTTTATTAGCATCCGGCGTATGCTGTCTTAGGATGCAGATGGGAGTCCATCACAAAGCGGAGCAGAGCTGACCAGCGCAGTCAGCATGTAGCCCTGTCTGCACACTGACACCACTATCTTAAGTCATTACAGTCTGTAGTTTTCAATATCCCCCCCCCCCCACTACAGTCTATATGGCTGCAAAATCATTCAAAATACATGCCTGTGAGAATGAAGTCTTTCATTTCATAATGATAAATCGATTAAAATGTCAAAAATGTAAAATGGATCAGTAAATGGTCAGTGATTTGTAGAAATGATGATTGTGCTTCCACACTACTGTGCATTCTGCATATTTTATTTGTTTGTTATTGTCCTACGGGATCATCAGAATAAGTGAGTCGGCCTCGTACTGGAATCTCAGTTACTCCATCGGCACACGAAGTAGCTTTAACAAAAGTAATACCATGGATTAGATCCAACGCAATTAAACGTAATTAAAACAAAAAAAAATTGACATATTTTTCCCGGGTACATTCCTTAAGGGTGAAACGTGAAATGTAATGGTTTTGGCGTGAACTTCCACGGCATGGGGGGTAGCGATGTGTGGATTCAGGCTTAATAAAATAAATAATGGACTGGATACATCTAATCCAAATATCAGACATCAGAATTAGAAACAATAGCGCTACTAAGCGCCGAAGGGCGAAAAAAAAAAGAAAAATCACACATGTCCTTCCTGAGCTCGGAGTCTCCCGCAGCAGACTCTTCTAGAAAGGAGCCGTCTCTGCTTCCCGCACGGCGGAAAAATAGGAAGCGAGACGCAGAAAAACGCCTGCGTCCCGGTTCGGGTCCGACCCCGAAGAGAAACGGCGTCCTCGAGCCGTCACTTCGAGGCTGAGTCTGGTGCTGGGGCGGGGGGGCGATCGCTGCAACACCCCGCCTAAAAAAAGCTTTCATCTGGCACCGCGAGCATTTCGCAAAGCGCCCGTCATCGCCGTCGTAGGTGACACCCCCCCCCCCCAGCGCCCCCCGCCCCGATCCGCGGTCGGCGCTCCGCGACCGGCTGCGACAACGACATACTCCTCCCCCGGCGACACTCTCCGATCGCGGCCGGGAACAATACGGGCTGGGGGAGAGGCTGCGGCTCAGCCCCAACCCTGACCGGAGCGCTTGAAGTGAAAGACAATAAAGAAGCTAGAGCGAGGGGGAGACATATAAAGCGAAGAAGTGAAAGAGGAGGGGGAGGGGATGCAAGAACACCATACTGTACATACACATATCTGAGTACATGCCTGCGTAACACCACACACTGGATGCGTGCACAAAAGCAAAAGTGCAATTGTTTACCTAAAGGCAAGCCTTTGTTCAGCAAATGAGAGCTTCCCATCTGGATAATCTTCAGTCTCCAACCAGATATAGCACTTCAGTGAGACATCCACAAAAAAATCCTCAGGATATGGCCGCTACTTCAGTTTTTCTGCTTTTTTTCCCCTTAACCTTAAATCGAAGGCACACACATGCCCCCTCTCTCTCTCCCTCTCTCTCTCACTCTCACTCACTCTCGCTTCTGTAACCCCCTCCCTCTCTCTCTCCTAGACCCTCCCTGCTTAACTCTTGCACACACACACACCGAATGCAAGTGTCACCATGTTTATGAGGACGAGGGAGCCAGGGAGAGGGTGTGTGCGTGTGTGTGCCAGGAGAAGCGGGAGGAGGAGACGGACTTCGGAGAGGAAAGGAAGCGGGTGGGTGGAGCTTAAGCAACACAAAATTGATCTTTTGTTTTCTGACAGAAGGCGGTCTGAAAGGGCTAGGCGGAAACAGGCAGGATTCATGAGAGGAAGACATTGCTCTTTCCAGACCAGTATGGAAGGAGACCGGAACTAGGCTGGGATGAGGGGGGGAGATTGGGGGGCAGATTGCAAATATTGGCGCTAATCTCACACACAAGAAAAGATTTTAATCAAGTATATCCCATCAGAAAATGTTTGCAATTGCATAATTATAGCTAATTTAATACAATAAGATTTATTTGTATTCTGTCTGTCTGCACTTTATTTCTTTACACAGGTGAGCATCTTCTACCTTCCGACGGTTTACACTCGGACAGCCTAAAGCATCATTCGGCTTTGCCCCGTTACAGGCAGGAAAAATTACGGTGATTATAAAGGTTCTTTGTTCCGATCGGATTCGTCGGAAGTCCGCTCGGGGGTCTGGCTAGGTGACGCGTTGGTATCATGGATAAACACACCGTAGCGTGAGGTTTATTTAAAAGCCACACCCCAGCCAGCAGTGGGGGGAGGAGCCAACTGGCGTCCGATCTCCGTCCCCCCAGCAGCAGGGCTGTCTCAGAAGAAGCTCTCAGCCCCACAGCTATACCTGCCCACCCTGCCTATCAGCTGAATGACAAACACCAGAGGTCTGCAGTTTTCTTCCAGATGTACCCAGATCCCTTACAAACTAGGCACAGCAGATCCTGGTAATCCAGGAATGGAGATCTTGGGGATCAGGGACATTGGAAACACTGGGCTAGGCAGCTTCCCATCCAAATAATATTCCGAAAACAGCATTTTTATGAGCTGAGGTTATGCGACTCCCCGCTGGGCACCTCTGTCCTAAATAATGAAATATCACGTATCTGGAACGCATGCTCGACTGTATTCAGTGTAAGAGCCGATCCAATTGGGTAAATAATGGTTTAGGTGGAACCAGAAACCAGAATCTCCAGCAAGTCAGGCTGATTCACCGGCTCTTAAACACTCCCTCAAAGAGATCCCTTAATTACGTAGAAGTTATTCTTAAATCTGCTCACAATGCATTCTGTTACGGACATATTAAATCAGGTTCTCCTAAATTTTTGAAGGTGTACATCAGGGAGAGTCAGCACTTAGTGTACAAATGTTCTGTATTCAATGTGTTTGCTGCCTCACCAGAGCGTCATGCTGCCTGGAATTCCATGTCATAAACATGTTGACTGAAACAGGTCCTTCAAAGCAAGGAAGATCTCAGAAACCTTAGTGGGCTAACCCCCAACATGAAATTAAGGCTCAGTCAACCCTATAGATCAGCAAAAAACTTTTTTTTTTTTTTGTCTTAATTTCAAAATGCTTGCTTAATCAACCTGTTGACCGTTAGGTGAGCTTTGGCTTTACCTAGTATAGAAATACTCCAATGTTTGTGTAAGTGGATGTTTGTACAGGTACAACAATTCGAGGAATTCATCACCGTGTGACTAGACTTGTCTGAAGAAGTATATTACAAGCAAAGACTAGCAGATATCGTAATGGTTAAATTGTGCTAGCTATTATAGCGGTAGCTTGTGCCTAACAAAAAAGGTACTTAACGGTTCTTCAACAAACTATTCAACAGTAAAAAACAGGCCAATGTAAACACCATATAAAGTGTCACTGCAGATAAGGAGTATTCACTAAGCAACTAGATAATCACAAAATGAACCACAAAGAGCCGTGTCCTCCTCCATCGGACTGGCACAAACAGGACGAATGCCATGACAGGAGATAATGCCAAAACAGAAGGCTTCCAGAACCCCGGATGACATACCATGTTGTATCCTTGCTGAGTCCACTGCGCACTGCGCCCAAACGCCCACCAAAGGCACCACTGGCACTTTGCAGTTTCTCATATATTCATTACTCACATATTGTATGGAGTTTGATCTCAGACTCGCTTTCAGAATTAGCCAAATTCACACATAAGTGCCCTAGGATTTTGGATTAGGCGGTGACTCTGTGCTGGATAAGCAGTGTGGAAGATGGATTATGTAAGCTTCTTAATAAAAAATGGGGGTACTTTTTCAATCAAATACATCCATCCATACATTTATCCAGCTGAAGTTGAGTTATCCGTCTTTTTTATGATGCTATCCTTTAGTCTCAAAAAGAAAAAAAAATTCAGTACAGACAGTCCCCTGGTCACAAACAAGATCTGTTCCCTAAGTCGGTCTCTAGGTTGAATTTGTAGGTAAGTCAGAACAGGTACATACAGTTCTTATTTAGCATCAGTTAGTCAAATGTTTGTCTTACTTTACAGTATATATTTACTGTACTGTACTGTACCTCAAGCTGATGAACCACTGAAGCAGCGCAATGCTTTCATGAGCGACACAAAGTAGTGTGTGCATTTCTTAATACAAACCATTATATTTAATTCGCATAATATAATAGGCTTCATGGCAGTCTGTTTCTAAGTACGAGTTGTCCATAAGTCGGACGGTCTTAATCTGGGGACTGCCTGTATCTTTAAAGAACGTGAACATTAGTGAAATTGCAGAGAGTCTGAACACAGAGAGTCTGAACCAAGATGCCTTTCCAACTCTTCTGAACAAGCTGTTTGTAGTGGATGCTGGACACAGGAATGTCCTTAGAAACCCACTTCACAGTCGCGTCCCTATAATCATCTCCACACATCAGCCTTTTTAGTGAGGAAAGCTTGGGGCTCCTTAGAGAGCAGGGGTGAGGGGTGATTAGTCTGCTAGCCAAGGGATCCAAACCCACAACCTTCTGGACACAAACTAAAACCTGCTGAGGTATGAAACCCTTTGAGAGTCTAAGTGATCCGTACTTGTGGATATTTTCTGGAATCAAAGAAGGGTGTAAAAAACACAACAAGAATGTTGCTTTGGGGAAGGACTGTCATGACATTAATAGCTTAGTTGTCTCTTGGGGCATGGGAGGGCCCTTTGCTAGGGGCCCTGGATTAAAAGGTTAATGAAGCTATACACTGTGGGACTAGTGCCGATTTCCATCTCTGGGCAGAACCAACCCAATTTCTCATTGCTAATCCAGACTGTGACACAGTTTGCATGCGAAGAGCAGGCCGCACCCAATGCAATCACTGGGCGGCCCTCTCTCCCCTATAACCGCCTGGTAATTGGGGTCACAGGGGTCCTGAGCCTATCCCAGAATCAGGGCACCCCCTGGGTGGGATGCCAGTGTATCTCCGGAGGCACATGTCAGGTACACACAGAGTGAAGCGCCCCATGAGGGTACTGACTCAGACTGAGGGTACTCTAATAATGCTGTGCTTTGGTAACTTTTTTTGCATTAAAGCATTCAGCTACAGAGTATTCTTTGAAGTATTCCAAAATCAATTTGATTTTACTACATAAACGACGATCCCTTTTACCCTGCACTAGATATGTGGTTGGAAGATGGCTGATTGTGCGTGGTGTCTCTGAATTGCTACTGCTGCACGAGTGTGTCCTGTGAAACCTGTGATTCCTGGGATAGCTGACACACTGGACAGCATAAGACTTACAACCTTGTCGGTTGCGCTTTTATTCTGGAACGGCCCGGTAGCGCTAGTGAAACACGCTGGTGCAGCTCTCAGCTCACTGGAGCGGCAGCCCACACACACCATAAGGATCCAGGAGCGTCCGTGGAGATCCTGGGTGAAAATCTAACCCCAAGACATGCCAGGAACCTGCAACTTCTAAGCTCTGCGAAAATGACATGAAATGCCTTCTCACAAGATATCAGAGTTCACTTCTTGCATCTCTGGTCACTGAATAGTCTGAGTAGGTTCTTGCTTTGTTGGAAGCTGTTCTGTGGCTCTTGCTCCTATACTACATACTCTGGTAACTGTGCATTTAATGGAAACTCAGCCCAGCCACACTTATACCTAGTTGACTCCTTGACAGCCGTATATTTGCAACATGCTATTTGCCTCATTTGTAAGTTGCTTCAGACAAAAGCCAAATAAAGTAAATGTAAATGTAATGCAAATGTCATAGGGAAGGTGCACTTTTGAAATGCAGCAGCTCTATAAAATGTGGTCTTGTGCTGATCCTCCAAAGCCAACAGCGGCACTCTTCAGTATAGGATTCAGAGGGATCAGACACAGAACACTGATGATCAGTCAGCCCCTGACTCTTATTTTGACATGTATTGTCCAGCTATGGAGTCATTCGTTTTTGTGTAAATCTGATTGCGAGTTGTGATGACCAGTGATTTGCGTGAACTCATTTCTGAGTCACATGGTCTCTATGGAAGTAAATGCACATCTCTGATGCATAATACAGGCCTTATTAAAACCTGACACAATGAACAGTACTATGTTGTGATTACTTCCAGCTGAAATCATTAAGAGAAAAAAAAAGAAAGACAAGGGAAAATATGCATGAGACAGTGAGACAGTAAGAAACAGAGAAAGACCAAGTAGAGAGAGAAAGACAGACAGCGATGGACAGAGACAATCTTGATGATTAAACCTCTCTCCATAGTACCTCTTTTACATGCTACTGCTCTCGGCCAGGAACTAAAATCCTCCATCCTTCTAACGAGGTGACATTTCAGTCTCCAACTGTCACCTCACCCCCTAATCTGCTAGAGACCATCATAACAAGCAAGTCACCAAATAAAAACAGATCCCCCACTCATGCGTCCATAGGAGAGTCACTTCGATTTCAGCTCAAGCGCGCGATCCTGGTGATTCATTAATGCCCCAAGGCATTGGAAAATCGCCAGGCTGGCCAACAGAAAACGTACCATGTGAGCTGCATTAAATCCATCACTGTGACACAGGTTACAAGGGCAAACCTAACTTTCCATACAGACATACATAATGGTCATAGCATTTAAAACATATCAGTTCATCACCTCCGTTAATAAATCAGATTTACATTCATAGGGGATTCATAAACATATTTTTGCACTTGCTAATGGCATCTTTGGGAAAATCCGGGCAGTTGTAGTATTACTCAGGCTTACTCTCACTTTCCTTTCGTTCAGCGTCTCTCTCAACGTGAAAAGGTCACGGCACAGCCCTGGCAGCGGGGAAGCGCAGTACGGCGTAGGGCCTGCTACCAAATCTGCTGCTCCGACGGGACTCTGCCATGGAAACAGTCTGTTCACTTCAATCCCGGCCAAGAAGTAAAAAACACACTGGAAGACAGTTCGAGCTCTGCGGGGGGGGATTCTAGTAGAGTTCACTGCGGAGGACACTGGAGGAGGTGTCTATGTGCCCCCCCCCAACATTAAAGGGCCCTCCTTCACGTCACATTATGGTCACAAGAAAGGAGCTGGCAACCCCCCCCACAACTGACTGCACTGTGGCTGGAAGCTGCTGCTTTTGCTGCACAGAAGCTGACATTTCTGCCCATCACAACGATCGAAACAATATGTGGAACCACCGTAAAAAAATATAAATATATGTTAATACATCTACTGTGGTGAGAGTAATATTTCTTAAATGCAGCTGCACACTGCAGGCAGAATTTATAGCTGAGGGCTAATGAAGTTCCCACAAGAGGTATGGAAGCTTCTGGGATGGAACAAACTTGGAATGAATCAGGAGGCGCTTTTTACAACAATAAGAGGAAGAGCTCTTTTTCAGATACTATCAGCTATCTGCTGAAAATAACAAATGTGCTATTTTTCATCCGTTTTTGGATATTTTCTTAAGCAGAATCTGCTATCTCGTCTCTCTTTTCCTTAGTAAGACTGGATCCGCTGGAGATGGAAAACATTACTCTTTCCTGAAGCTTTTCAGGCGGCAGTAAATGACTCACTGAGTTTTTCACTTGCTGGAGGAGACCTTAAGCCCCCAGACCCCTACATGATCTGCAGATTAGCATGACGTTACTCACCAAATTAACATGCATCTTTGCATCCACACTGTGAAACAAAAACAAGTTCTATAGGATATTACTCCTCACTGCATCAAATGTAAATTGGCTACCGTCACCCAAAAGTAAACTGCTTTGCTCATGTCAAATAAAGTTTTTGGACTAAAGAAGACATTATACGTTAGACTTTATTTAGGATGCTTTTAAATGTACAATTTAAAGACATTACTAGGGTAAAGTCAGAGATGCTAAGTTGTTAATTAATATCATTGGCTCACCCTCTATTGAAATATTACTCAGGACGGACTTTGTGTTATGAGTCACAAATCAAATATGCTGTATCTCTCTGCACGCATTAGCTATGTACCTTAATTTTTACTTCCCACATCACCAGAGAGATGCATTATGGGCCAAAACACAAGCCGTACAGAGATAGTACACCTCCGAAGCATCTCCGATGTCTATGAAATGAGAGGCTTCTGCAACTTAATGGGATGTCAGGTGAAGATGCAGGTTTGCATCTAAACCAGCGTTCGGTCAGGACAACCAGCGCCAGCTGAAGGGGGCAGGTTGTGAATTCCGGCAGAGGGTTAAGCCACCGTAGGTGGAAGGGGAAGGGCCGGATCGAGTCTCAAACCACAGGGCCTCTCCTCTTCAGACTTCAATACCAGCATCAAATATTAGCATCAGAGTTTTTAAATTTTAACAGCAACATAAGACACAGGAAGACCTTAAAATAGACAATAGATATTTTATAATGGATATCATATAGAGGACTTCAGAGGAAGAAATAAATTTAGCTCCTCTTCTCAAACTGTTCTATAGCCTTATCATAGCCCTTTCAGACCAAGCAACAGTCCAGCATCTACATAATATTGGAGATGCTGAGCTTACATTCACTAGATCACCATTATCTTGAGAATTACAGTGCAAGATAGTTTTGCTAACAGCGCTTAAGGACAGAGGATGACATATTCCTCTATTTCACCTTAGCTCTGGGCCACAAAGGGGTTATCTGTGTGCCTGGTCTTTGTCCGATCCAATAATCAAGGCAACATGAATGTGTGCTATTGTTCTGGCCGTCTCTTTCCACAAAGAGCAAGAAGGAATTACAGGAGCTCTCAAAAATGAAGTGACATGTGAAGGAGAGAGAGACCTCCGCTTGGAACGCAGATGGCCTACTTATCTGCTCCGTCCTCAGTCCACAAAGCAGCGTCTTAAAGCCAGTAAACGTAGGGAGACATGAAAATAAAGAAAAGGTTGTCATCAAACACTCACGCTTCCAGTTCCTGGAGATTCTTGGCCAGCCACTCACGCTCCTTGCTGCTTTCAAAGGACCGCAAAACACTGCTTTGTCAGGATAATAATCATTTTAGATTAACCCCACGCAGAAGCATGAACTCACTTTCAGGTTTCAGGTTCAGTCACTTGCGGGAATAATTGCGTCCCAACATTAATCCGACACAATCAAACATTCCAGACTAGTTGGTGATGTTTCCTTTTTGGGGCACTGGGTCAGCACCTGCTGAGCTGACAGACTGACTGAAACTGAGGATGAACACAAGGCGGAGAATCACAAGAGAAGTCAGCCCAGTAACCTTTAAAACGACGCAGGCTATTTTAGGGTGTTTTCACACTCGTAGAGGGTTTTAGAAATGAAAACAGGACCTAATTATGCCCCAAGGTCTCTTCTTTATCCACTGTCCTGAAATATCATTGCCTATTTGGTGAAAAGGGCATGTCCTTTTCGGGGTTTAAAAAGCAAAGTGGCCAGACTGTACTGCTGCTCTCTTATGTCAGTCCTTATTTATACCACCAGCACTGACACCTGAGGAAGCAGTATGACTTCGGTGATTAAATGCAGAGCCCCAGAGCCTGACAAGATGCCGCTACTCTCCTACACATTAATAAATACACAGCTGCACCTATCATTCGAGCTGTGTGAGCCTGACGCATCTCCTTCTACTGACAGGTGGAGAAGGGTTGAAAAAAGATGGCTACTCACGCTCGGTGATGCATTGACAGTTGTACAACCAGAGCCAAATGAAAAACTGTGAGGTTTGAGGCAGGTACAGGGTTGAACAGGCCACTCACTTCTTATACCGAATAGCAGACCTTCAATCGCAGAAGCAAGGAGCCTCCTGATTGGTCGGCGGCCCAGACCATCTTGTTACACTTATTCTGTTACTCAAAACACACAGCACTCTAATTTGTAATAGTGACATCATCACTGCATTGATGATTTAATAAAAGTTGTCAGTATGTTCCAGATTAAACCCTTTAATATTAATTAGCTCTACTTATACCAAAGCAATTCAGACAATTTTCAGAAAAGGTACAACAAATCATCATCATCATCATCTTCATGTCTTGTGGTGGCAGACATAGAGTCAATGTTTTTACAGCTACAGGACAGCTTCTGTCTCCAGTGCACACAAATTCTGAGATGTGCAGACTGGAATTATCATGACATTTTCTTATTTATTTAAAGAGTAACTCTATTGTCAATGACGGCAAACATTTTAAAGGCATTTGTAATGAATTATAATTCATGAAGCCTTCAGAAGGAATTATCTTTGTTAGTTTGCTTGCTTGCTTGTTTTGCACCTTACATTAATGGTAGTATAAAATCTCAGAATTCATTTAATCTCATTAAGGTTCATGAACTCTTATACCAGTTATATCTATAATCAGACACACGTACTTTAGGTTTTCTGTCCCATATGAGTGTCATATTTCTATGTTTGCATTAGCATTTGGCTTTCCTCTCTCATTAGACCTGCCCCCGGTCTACCTGAAGCATTGCCATTGGCCGATTGAGACAGGCTGCTCCGTCCATCACAACTAGCTGAAGCAGAGTGAAAGGTTCTTGCTAACAGTGAGTCACTGATCAGACCCATAATGGGGGTCACATATCATTTTCTAACCAGTGTGTTGTTTCATCTTGTATCTTGTTATGAAGGATGTACTCACACTAGGTGATCTGTACTGTGCCCGAGCACGTTTGACCCCCAAAGTCCCATTCCTTTGACTAGTGTGACCGCTGTGTACCGTGCCTGGGCATCACACACCAAACCTGGCGTGTGACCGCTGTGTACCGTGCCTGGGCATCACACACCAAACCTTGCGAGTGTGACCGCTGTGTACCGTGCCTGGGCATCACACACCAAACCTGGCGAGTGTGACCGCTGTGTACCGTGCCT
>JAODJW010000015.1:17972430-18002390 GCA_026777045.1 Hyperopisus bebe
GAGTGTGACCGCTGTGTACCGTGCCTGGGCATCACACACCAAACCTGGCGAGTGTGACCGCTGTGTACCGTGCCTGGGCATCACACACCAAACCTGGCGAGTGTGACCGCTGTGTACCGTGCCTGGACTACACAGATGGGGTAGACTATACAGATGGGGTAGAGACAAAAATTTAACAAACAAAACCTTAGTCTACGGCGGAGGTGCAGTGTTTGCTGGAAATCTGGACTGACGAGAGTATCCAGGAACAACTGGATATATAATATCTTACACATGGAGCACTAATAAATGAAAATTGCTGTGCTGCATACTCACTAAATCTATGAGAGTCATATGTCACCGTGCCCAAAATGACCCCAAATAAACCACAAAATAAGGACATTAATCATGACCTCCATTATGCCCTGACGGAGCTTTTCCTTCCTATGTTTTCTTCAACACAAAAAGTCACATGATGATGAAAGCATGCTGGGACCCAGAACGTTAAAGCACAATATGAGCGCAGACCAGCGGGGGAGTGGGCAGGGGGGCACTCATGCTTGGGCATGGGACAGGGCAACCGGGCCTAATATGAGTAGGCCCTATGTGTTTAATTACCAAGTATTTAAATTAATGTGTCTATTCTTTGGTGTGCAGACGGCCTGCACTTATATACACAAAAGGTACAACTGCAGGCATGAAAGAGCAGACACAAATGACACAGAAGCACACCCACATAGAGATAATCCCAACCAGCACAAACACACAGCACCTACCACAATCTTATGCAATCTCATGCAACCCACTTAATGGGCTGTAACCGACTCCGTGCCTAAGAATCACAAAATGACTAAACCAATTCGATGGAACTGTCACTTCATACACAGCTAAAATTTTACAATTTCTTCTGCTTTCTTTTCTACCAAAACAGTCACCATTTCCTGAAAAAGTGCACCTTTTTGGTAAGGTACGCAGCCACCCCACATTATTCCGGCTCATTTCAGGCCCTGTGCATGCGGTAAATCTGACTCACGCCTCACTCGCATACACACGCAGTAAAACATCTGAATTCTCCACATCTGTTTTGGGTTTTTTTTCCCCCTACCAGTTATCATCTTTTGTGACAACAGATTCTTCGAGTCTAATTTATGATGAATAACAATTCACGATGAATATGGAAGATTTTAACAGTTGGCTTGTCGGCCGTAACCAAGCAGCATGATGTCGATTCATGACTCACGAGCTCGAGCGCTGACATGACTGATGTACCGTGATGACATCATTATTCATATCCCACGACCGGACGACCATTCTAAGCCTGATTACTCACATCACCTTTCTCCTGGGCCTGCCGATGTCATGGTTGCATTTCACACTGATGGAGAGAGGTGAGTTTTTTTGCATCGTTTAACTGTTATACTGAAATATGACACAGCAGGTAAGGTTACAGGCTTATGTGTGACAGCTGCAGTTTACAACAACGCGGTTCTGTGGGAAGACAGGTGTGCAGTTTAGCTCCCCCACACAGTTTAGGTCCCTTGGAGGAAACACCGCAAAACCATCCCAAAACTTTCCAGACTCAGAGCATTCCAGAACAGCTTCTCTTTCCACTATGGAACTTCATGCCTCTATTTGAGTAAAACTTTTCCACTATAAACATGTGCCCTTGGAGATTCATTCATTATAAGTAATCACCAAAGAAACAACTCAGAAAATGACAGGGAATAGGAAGTCAGTACGTCAGAAGGTACCTTACAGTCATTTAACCGTCCATGCGTGTTAAGAAACTGCTTACGCTGCACAGGGATGCTCGCCTGGGGACAGGCAGCCTTGTCTGCCATGCAGTGTCCACACCGATTCACACTAAGAGCTGAATTAACCACGTTGATTCTCATTCAGAATCTGTGTTCTGTAAAAAGCGATTAGAGGAAACCTATGTGGAGAGGAACTGAAGCAACATCCAGAGACAACGAGCAGCTTTGGGGTGAAAACGTACCCCACCAAGACCCCATCTCATCTCAGGGTGGTTCGTGGCTCAGTGGGATAGGATCCAGTGCTTGTGATCAGGAGATTGCTGGTTCAAATTCTATGGACAGAAATTATCCTGCTTTCTCAGTTGTATGTCACTTTGGAAGTAAGTTTCCATAAATGTTTGTACTTCAACATTTCCAGCATTACTTTGGTATCTCGCATCTTTATCTCCTTCACTTGGTCAATAATCCAGGCTGCATAAATCTCCTCCAGCTTTCTCGGTCATACTCAACTCAAACCAGGCTGCAATACCACCTCACCTAATGTTTTTCATCTTGAAGTAAATTCCAGAGGTGGATTGCTCCGGTCCAGAATCTAAAAATCCAAATCAAGGTTTTGTTTCAGCCAAGTACTCTGTGGATCTTTATACTCAACTGGTGGGTGGTTGATGGATTTTTACTGTCTGGACCTGAACTATCCACCACTGGTGATTGCTCAGCATGGTTTCTGTGCTTCCTCAACAGGAGAAAGGGGAGCAGAGAATGCTGAGCAGGGGGGACCCAGAAGAACTTCAGCAGGAGAAAGCATGGCTCTGAATCAGTAAGCAGAAAGCAAAGAAGGCCTACGGGAAGGGTTAGGGTAGTGCTACAGGAAGCACTACATTACTCAACACACACTGTCACTACGCTGTCGGGCAGCGCTGGGGGACATACGGGAAAGGGTGCCAGTCTGGTGCAGGGCCCACACACAGTCATAGTCTATGGGAAACCTGGAGACAACAATTAGCCTAACTGCGTGCAGAAGGAACCCGGCGTACCACATGAAAACCTGCAAAATACATGGAGGGCAGAGTGTGAGGCAACAAACAGGCCACTCAGTGGCTGTCCTCTAATGATGATGATAATGATGATGATGATGATGATGACGATGATTATAATATCACCTGGAAATATATCATCTCCAGAAGAGTCATACAAAGATGGCCTAGGTGATATCTGGGTCATACACTGATTTGTCCAACACTTAAGAGTACTAAAAGCGTCAGTCTGCTATGCAACTTTTCACTTCATATTTAACTTTTCCTGCTAGTGAGAAAGACCATGAAAATCAAGCTGATTCGACGACTTGTATCAGTGATACGTTTTCAGTTTCTGTTTCAGTTTTGCATGCATTGCTTCTGATGTCTTGCATTTGGAAGGTGCTCGTGAAGAATAATGCTTCTCACATTAAAGTTTCCAAACAGTTTAATGCAAGAAAAATATGCATATATAAACCTTTAACGCCTTCCTTTATGAGCTGACATGATTTTTATGCTGCAGTTTCAAGAAAGCATTATAAGGCATACATAAATTTGGGTAAGTGGGCAGTGAATTACTATTTAGACATTTATGTGAACTTACTTTGTAAAAGGATTTAATTAGAGCTTCTGCTGACTAATCAGGATCTCTATCTGTTATCAAGTTAATTACCAGAAAACTTTCACTCTTAGACCAGCTTATCAACATTTCAGTTTATCCACAATCTTAGTTTCAACACCATCTTCTTGGAAAAATTTAAGCACCAATTCTAGGAACAAAATTTTAAAATGAGGAAAAAAACAGTACCCACAAACAATTCTCTGAATCAAGGAGACAATATTTTCACTGGCAACAGTAACATCTGGCATCATCGGTGAAATATTGTGAAAATTGACCATGGCCCATTTTACACATGCAGACTGTCTGTTCTGGCCAGATCTCAGCAGAACTGGACACATCAAACAAAACAAGGAAACAGCCCCATCACCAGACGCCTGCTTAAGCACACCATGCCAGGGTTCCCCAGTTCCGGTCCTGGAGAGCCAATCTGCTACACAGTTTGCAGATTTCCCTGCTCAGACGCACCTTATTCAGCTCGCCAGCTAATTACCAGGTTTAGTATGTATGTCTGAGCAGGGAAATCTGCAAGCTGTGTAGCAGACTGGCTCTCCAGGACAGGAATAAGGGAGCCCTGCACTTTGTTCTGATTTGCTCAGACCAGCCTCCCAGACTGGGAGCATCATGATCAGCAGGTTATGTTTGCTTCATATGCAAATCATGGCCTTATATCAGTGTCACAGCAATGAGATGTGACTCAACTTGATCATGATATCAGCTGTCATCTGTGCATTTTCTTATAATCCCACGAACTCCACAGATTTTGATCACAATACTAAAAGTTAGAGTAAGGCACACAGCAGTCACTTTTATGCACAGATTCACGTCACATGAGAGTTACGCCTTATAATTAAAGGTGTTAAGAAGGATCAGGGTGTTAAAGTCATAACGTTACAGGAAAAATCTGGGTTTTTTATGCCGCTGAAACTCTTAATACACCGCCAGAGCATGCAGAGCAAAGAATGTAAATGTCTCCTGAAAAGGGTTTTAGGAAAGAAAAACATTGCAACATAGGAGGCATCTATCCATCCATCATATTCATTCATTCATTCATTCATTCATCAGAACATATTCAAAGCATTTTCCAGGAAGACACTTTGATGAGATCATGAAGCTGTCTACCAGCATCAAAGTCAATTCAATTTAAGCATTTGATCTAATAAAGAGAAAAATCTCAGAAGCATTCCTCCCACCTTGGAGAAGAAACTGTATATGATTTAAATATCATTAAAACATCGATTGGCACAGCGTGACAAGACACTTCCTGCCCCTGATTAATGACGAGGCAAAGGGGGCTGAGTTGCTCCATAAACTCAAACATTACGTATTCTTTGATGTAAAATGCAGATGCTTAGTGTCACGCATTGTGAGAAAGAATAACACTGCAAGAGAAAGATGGACAGACTGAAAGTTTATCTCCTGCCTGAAAACTGCGAACGCTCTATAAATTTTAATGTGTTGAAACTGAATACCTGTGATGTAAAGACTACTAACTTACTGAGCAAGAAAGGAATTTACTCATAGCGTTGTCGCGTTCAATACGGGTGTCCCCAGTCTCTCTCCAGCTTGTCCTCACTGTTTGTGTGGGTGTTTCGTTGAGTCATACCACACTTTCAGCTAGCTACACTAACGTTTCTGTTCTTCCGTCAGAAATATGTTGGCAATACCAGTAAATGCTATCGTAAACATGCGTCCAAGGTACTGGAAACATGAGGCCATCAGCAAACTAAATGCAGCGTGTTGTGGGGCACAGATCTTTCACAATACGGTACAGGGGTGAGGATAAGTTGACCTCAATAAAAACTTTAGTACAGGGGAAACAAACAAAGCCACTTTAAAACTCAAACGAAAACCATCAGAGAAACCCAAACAAATATGAGCAACAAAACAAAAAATCCCTATCCTCAATAAGTGGGCAGCCAAAGTCCACCTCACACAGGTCATACTCCCCAATGTCTTCCCTGAAGGCCAGCTAACCTGACTTAAAAGGTAACAAAACCGCTCTCCTGATCGGGGCCAGCTGGGATTCATTTGAGGCAGCTGTTGCCCAGCGGCTGGTGTTCAATCGCCATGAAGACACAATTATCAGCTCTGTCTCCCAGCCGTTCTCAGTACCCCACAGAACGAAAGCAGGGAAGCAGGGGGAGCCCTAGAAGCTGTTTAGAGATACTATGTAAAGCCAAACTTTAGGATAACCATGTTGTACATATTTATACCAGCATCGTTTGCATCAGTGAGATGGGTGGTCAACAGTAGGATGATGAGTATGGGCCTAGTAAAGTTCACTGTGGTACATTTCAGGTTTACTCGACACTTTCCTTAAACAACAGGTTTAATTTTTTTTACCGAATGAGCAATTACTGGAGATTAATCTCAAATCACATTACTCTTCAAATTGAAGTGTTTAGTCAGGGTAACTCAATGTCCCAACCCTGGATGAAATTTGATCTTAGATTTATTTTTTTATTTTATTTTATTTTATTTTTTTTTGCCGGATGGACAGATCAAGCATACTACTTCATGAATAAATATTCTTTTAAACAATAAATATTAAATCAAAGAGTATATATGAGACATGGTGCTGCCCCACTGTCATGTGAAGGGTAGCCCTTTGACAGACATTATTTTCCATCTCAGAGAGATTTCCTGTTTGAAATGCATGTAATAAATTATGAATCGGTGGGACTGGAACCTTCCACGAAGGCTGCAGAGCTCGGGTGGGGGTAGCTTTCCTCTTTCTGTGTTCCCCGCCACACTCAGAAGATGATGTCCATCACACATGTAAACATCCAATGCTGGATCCTCAATTAAAATCCCAGTCCCTTCTGCACTCATGCAAAGCTGAAACTGTCATGGTCTGATCCGTCCATCAGGAAACAGCTGGAGGTCTGCTCCCCCTTCTCGAAAACGTTCCATGGAACATTCTACACCATAGGTATTTCGGGAGAAATCCAAAAGCTCTACACGCTAAAACAATAAGTTTACTATAGTATTGTTTATGTAATGAAGGTGTAAAGCAGGCATATTATTTCTATAGCAGTCATGATGACACAGCGTGGTATTTCCTATCAAACAGTTTTTGGACGATATTCAATCTTATAAGGTCTCTAGTGCAAACAGATCAAATTCTAAAGGATTTATGACTATTTTGTTATCCGCTCCATTTCAGGCTTATGTGTTCTGAAATTCACCTTTATGTGAAAGCTCTCTGCAAGTACTCTCTGCAAGCTCTCTGCAAGTGCACAGCCTGTGTGCACACTTGCCTTTGGGGGAGTCTTGCAGCTTCTTCAACATGTGAGGAATACCTTTTTTTTAAAAAAAAAAAAAAACCCTGATGTGATTGTTTGTCCTAGTTTAATACCAAGGTCACTTAGACTGAGCGCGGAAAGAGATGATAGTGAACAGAATGACACATGACGAAAAAAAAAAACACCCAGAAAACAAACATTATTATGATGGACACAAATGAAATACTTGTTTCCTGTTAGTAACAGATAAAAGACTGAATGGTTAAAATACAGATATGACATCAGGGAACTGTTAAAAATTAAAGATTTAGAAACAGCTTCTGTGAATTTTCACTGAAGCGACTGCAGCAACAAAAACTGTGCAGCTCATGCAAAGCAGACTGTTTCCATTCGTATAAACGGGACGCAAAGCTGGTGCTCATTCATCAGCAACCCAAACGAAATCTGCCCAGATCATGCAAAGCAGACGCTCTTTCCGCTGCAAACAAACCATTTTTCCATCTCGAGCGTTGAAGGTTTTCCGTGTTCTGGTGCCACTGAGGGATCTGAAAAGGGCAGACGTCCTTTTGCTGGTGTGTTTGTCTGCACAAACTGAGTTCAAATATACCCCCATTAACATCTTGTGTGGTCACAGAATAAATGTATGTATGGCTACATGTCAGAGTTAGAAAATCCCTGAGTAAGAATTTTAGCGCTGTTGGGTGGGTGTTAACGAAGAACGCCCTTTTCTCAGACAATTCTGCAGTGCATATTTGATTTCCTGAGAACATGGTGTGATCACACATCACCTCCCCAACACATAATCTGTTTTTAATCCATCCATCCAAGTATTCGAACAGGGTGGTGGGTGCAGCTGGATTTTATCCCATGCATCACAGGGCGCATGGCTGGGATACACCCAGGACAGGATTCCAGTGCGTCGCAGGGGACGCGGCTGGGATACACCCGGGACAGGATTCCAGTGCATCGCAGAGCACAGGGCTGGGATACACCCGGGACGGGATTCCAGTGCGTCGCAGGGCACACGGCTGGGATGCACCCGGGACGGGATTCCAGTGCGTCGCAGGGCACGCAGCTGGGATACACCCGGCACAGGATTCCAGTGCGTCGCAGGGCACGCGGCTGGGATACACCCGGGACGGGATTCCAGTGCGTCGCAGGGCACCCGGCTGGGATACACCCGGGACGGGATTCCAGTGCGTCGCAGGGCACGCGGCTGGGATACACCCGGGACAGGGCACACATTTTTAATAAATGAATTTATTTAACTCACCCAGCACATCCTTCTGCCCCAACCACACTATAAAACTTATGTTTTAGCAGAAGCAGTATCCTGCTGATGCACAGAACGGCTGATTCTGCAACCGTGGTCAAGGTGACACTGCTAGTCACACATCAGTACCGGCTGTGCCAGATTCTGCCCCATGAGATTTTCATTAGATTCACTATCCAGGGTCCCAGCAGCCTGCTGGGCAGTAAAGTAAGATCCAGGCCAGCCTGCAACCCGCAGCCCGCCAGCGTACTACGCGGCAGGCAGATCTTTTCGCTCCAGATCCGACCGACAGCATGATGAATGGTGGTCTGAGCCGTATCACACGAGAGCCACTCCTCAACTCTACCAAATCAATAATTTAAACCATGGACACCCCCCCCCCCCACATCATTTCTCATTTGCGGCTCGACTCTGCAAAGCGAGGCTCGGAAATGGATGGTCTTCACCTGATTCCTCGGCCGAGTGAGAATTAGTTTTTCACCTGCTCTTACCAAAGCCAGATCCTCTGTCAGCTTGTTAGCCCCCCCCCCCACCAGCAGAGCGCCGTGGCGATAAACCGACAACAGCCCGCAAGACTCACCTAATAGAAGGGAATAGGTTTTCCAGAAAGTTACTGTTCATATATTTCATTGCAGCAATGTTACAGAGATGCAAGACCAGCGGTGATTCTTGCTGGGAGACAGATGCAGACAGACACCTCCAGTAACCCTAAAGAACTTAGATATAAAGTGAAAAAAATACTTGAGTTGGAAGAAAAGGTACCTTTAGAATGTTCCAGAAAATGTGCTTAAAGTATAGCTTAAACTATTGGTGGAAATATGTGCGATACTACCTCCAGATCACCTGAAATGCAGTGTCTTTCCATGGATGGCATGTGCAAGAGGTGCTGTTGAAGTGGAAGGGGAAGGGGAAGGGGGGAGGGAGTGGGAAGTCTAGGTGCAATTACTGCCGCAAATCACAGCCTGTACAAATGCAGTTTGTAAATGCAAATCAAAGTTGCTAATTTATTGCGACAAATCACTCCCACAAGATCGCAATTTTCACAAATCCAGCTCATACGTGAATGCGGAATTTGCAAACGCAGAACCATCTACAAATTGGTACCAACTTTGCGGATAAGATGTGCATGTGTTTAAAATATCAAAGCAACGCGACTGCAGTAAATTGCTTGAGAATATCGATTTGGAAAAGAAATTGATGTAAAATTATGCACTCCCATTGTACTTCATTTAGCAGTCTCTTCAATATTCTGCAAAGAGCTTAATTGCTCGTCATCTAACAGAACCTGACTGACATTAACTTAAACTCTGGAGGGCAAACTTTACACCAATCAGGGAATGATCTACCTTCCTACAAATCAATTGCGATCGTTCAATGCTTTTGAGGCCACAGACAGCAGGGAAAACAAATATAGACAGCACTATTGAGAATCCAGTGAAATGGTTGAAGTTCAACAAAATCTGAAGTTCAAAGGTTGTTTGCACTGTATTGTACTGCTGACCTACCAAAGGAGATGCTCTTAGCCATTTATACGCTTGCCTAAACCTGCCACATGCTCCTCTGACTGTTGTCAGTACTCAGTGGATGCTGGCTGATGCATAAAACCCCCTGAATATGCATCAGCATGAGCGCGCAAATACGCGGCATTGTTAAAACGGCACAAATAACTGGCAGTAACATGAAATGCAGAAACGTTGACTATGTCTCCGGTAGCCGAGCCCATCTCTCTCCTGTATGGCAGATCCTGCAAACCCCAAAATGAACAACTGCTCCTGAGGTGTGTAGGATGCTAAGCCGTCTCCACTGCCGCTCTGGCACACGTCTCCTTTCCTGGAGCTTTGCTCTGACATCCTCAGTGGAGAGAGGCGGCTTAAAGTCAAAAAACACAAGCAAGGCTCCGGGATGACGCTCGCAGAAATGCATGAGTCAACCACAACTACATCGGAACTCCACTGCATCATCAAGGTGCAAGGACGGCAGGGGAATACAGATATGGAGTGAGAGGGTAGGAATCCCCTTTGTGGCTACGGGGTTCCTGGCCCCGGTCCCAGGAGGAATATAGCTTCCCTGAGACGCTTATGAATGATGAAAGATGCGGCCATTATTTATATATAGCAAGAAATTTGCTGTATCCCTGAGGGACTTTGTCTTGCTCAGAGCGGAAGGTACCCATAATGCAACATTACAAAGGAGAATATGTCAAGCTCAATGTCAGATTCACATCACTACCTCAGTGATTTCGAAACCATCCGCTCTCTCCTCAGGCCTCACAGGAGGGGTTGGGTAACATCTGCTAGGTATTGTTGACTGCATGGCAAACTCAAACACCATAAAACTAGGGCAAGAGCAGAGCGTCTGCAGAAAAACAATATTCAGCCTTTTGTAACTGGAAAGCTGCATCAGAAGACCAGCACGTGCCTCGGGGGGGGGTTGGGGGTCGCACTGCCGCCTCATATCTTTGGGGCTCGAATCCCACCTCCTGAATAGGTAGTTACCTATAGTGGGTGTATGTGCCCTGTGATTGGCTAGCTCCCCATCCAGGGGATACCTTTGCTGGGTGCCCTGTGATCCCTGAGACAGGCTCTGAGTCAGCCTGACTACAGCATGGATGGAGACTCGTTTTCATCCCTCTCATCAAGGAAGCACATCACTGTGCTTGGAATGAAATATTTATACACAAAGTGTCTCCGTAGAGCTGCAACAAGGACAACCAGCCAGCTGCTTCATGCCACCATTCGTTAATAACCTTGACTGACAAGCAGCTCCACTTTGATGTGATTGGCTGTCTCACTACTTGGGAGGCGGGACTAATCACCACGGCGATTTGGTAAAATATTACTATATGATCGGAAAATTAGGCTGCTCTCTCACTTTTCCATTTAACTCCCACAGAATTCCAGCATTATTCTATTCTTAGCCTTGGATCTAACTCTAATCTAAGGGTCTAATGTGACGCTTGCACTCCTGCGTGTGAGGTTTGCTTTTTAATCACTCACATCACTACACACGTCAAATGTCCCTCTCAGCACTGGCAGGCTGGTCCTTCTGAAGTCTTTCCCTTCTGGCAGATTTCAAGCTTTCAAGCAAAAGAGTCTGGAGTGCCATTTCTAACTGTCCAATATTCAGCTCGAGCGCGTAAATGTCAAACGACTGCGGAGAATAGAAAACATCGGCAAACACGAAATTGCACAAAATTGCTTTAGCGAGCGACGCGGTGATTTTGGTGCATCACACAGATTAGCTGGGAATCCATGGAAGGTACAGCTGGAAATGACTGTGCAGAGCAGGGCATCATGGGGCTGCTTAACTGCAAAGTTTACACGAAAAAGTAATGATATGTAAATACATACAAGCCTTTCCTCATCGGCCATGAATAAAAATAAAGGAACGAAACTCAGATTTCAGAGAGACGGCTGATGGCACCATCCATGCAGTGTCCCAACCGAAGGGCGGGACGGACCTGGCCGTAGCCTGGTTGTACATTATCTGAGTCAGGGGAGCCTGCTTGAAGGTGCTTCACTGAGGCCAAACAAAAGCGAAGGGTATCCAGGGCAACACAAAGGGAACAAAGGCCTTATCCGCAGCCCGGGCAAGGAAAAGCGCTTTCTGATGTGTAAATGAAGACCACATACAGCATAATAGATCTGAACTCTTACTGATTGGCTGCGAATGTGGTCTTCCTGACCTATCAGCAAGCAAACCTGCCTCAACCACACCTACCTCAGACTCATTAGCGAAATGCTAAGATCCAACCATAGGCTACACTGAGAAGAGTTTCTATAAAAGCCTGTCAACTTCAAGAAGTCGGGTGATGACTCATTTCCAAGTAAATCATCAATGTCCGTCGCTAATAATATGTGACCATAGTTTGACAGGCATCAGCTGATAAGAAAAAAATCACGGTTTCATATCAATCACGTAACAAAGCCCTTTGTGATTTGCCTCATTATAGCACATTTGGTATTCTACTAATCGCACTGCCTGGGATCAAACTGTGATTACATCACATTCACCTAGGCAACCGCGTCTGATGTAAGCACTGTACATTCACCTCAGGTCCTGAAGCCATGAGGTTTCAGCGAGTCTTTCTGAAGATTTTAATGATGACAGGCTCGGAGAGAAGACTCATAAAAACACACGTCGTGTTAACCTAGAACTTTACTGATGGCGCGTTACAAGAATGTCGTCGTTCCCAGTATTCCCATAACCTGCATTTTAATGCAAATGCGCTCTTGTAAAATGACAAGCTGACAAGCCAGCGGCACAAATATAAAGGCACTTTGTGCTTTTAAATATGTACATATATGTCATTTCAATGGCAATCAAGGACAAGAGTGAGGTTGTTTGTACTTTTCCAGGAGTCTGCTTGAAGAAACGGCTTTGCAATCAGCAAGTTCCCCTCCGTGCTCAAACCCCCGGCTCTCTGCGAGGAAAGGCGGACAGCCTCTCCAGCCGCTCGAGAGCTCAGAAAGGGACGGGAGAAAGGCAGAACGGCTTCAGTCAGGGAAAAAGTGCGGCTGCCCCAGGCAACGACAGCCACTCCAGGCTGTGAGATGCACAAATGCAGAAACCAGCAGGTGGACAAACGTAGCTGTCGTGATTTTTATCTCTGAGATGGACAATTAATATGGCCATGCCGACACAGCCAGATAAGATGTGCTCATCCTTGGGCATATAATTTCAGCAGTAAATGTTCGTTAATTAAATAAGCAGCTTGGAGGCTTTGTAGGGAGGTAGCCTAATTCCTCCTGGTGTCCTCCTACTCCCATCCTGGAGTGCTCCCCGCCTTCTGTGGCTCTCCTCCCATATTCCACACACCCTGGTCATGTGACCTGAGCATCAGATTGGGACCCTGTCCACATCCCCCTTGATCTGTTCAAAAAAAAGTATTTGAGACACATAAAAAAGTATAAACTTTCCTGAAGATCTCTGACAAATGTAGTTACCTATATACTGTAGAATCTCAGGCCAAACCACTTGCTTAGGGTACGACACGACTCCATAGACTGATACAGGCGGACATTTCAGGTCCAGAAAGTAAAAATCCAAACCAGGATTTTGTTTCAACCAACCAACCAGTTGAGTATAAAGAGTAGCAGTCATATAGTACTCAACTGGTTGGCTGAAATAAAATCCTGGTTTGGATTTTTACTTTCTGTACCTGAAATGTCCGCCTCTGCAGACTGACCTTCTTAACTACCCAGTGGTACAATCCAGTGGTTTGATTTGATTAAATGCCAGCTCAATCAGATTAAGCAACAAACCTCACTGTCTCATACCTGGCTCTGCCACGCTGAATTCCAGAGCAGCTCAACCCTGATATTAAAATACCAGAGCAGAAATTTGTTTGGAAATTTCTTTCATTTTTCATCTGCCTGTTTTGACAGGACAGTCTTCAGTGGTACCATATCACCGTTGCCACAGCAAATCACTGCATCTGAGGAAATAGCTTTAATGTGATCTCGTAAAAAATCATGCAAACCTAAGCACAGTAGAGGGGGAACGTGCTGTATCTGTGAAATGCTATGGAACTCAAAGCAATGCAATAAATCAGTTTGCAGAAAAAAATAACTGGAAGTGAGCTAAAGGAGGTAAGTCAGAAATCGGGTATTCCAGACTATTATCGTTATATTTGAGCCCTCTAAGAGCAAGAGTTCTCAACAGTCACAATTGTTTTTGATTGAAACCCACAGGCACAGTAAAGTGTGTCAGAAGAGGACTGAACTGATCAATAAGGCATTATGTGCCAGATGGCCAGGAGTTACAGAGCCTAATGAGGAGCTCATGATAAAATAAAGGATCCATTAAACATGTGACTGTGAATACCGTAAATACTGTAGATGTAGACACTGCTGATACCATAAATACCGTGAATATTGTCTCTAGAACCTAGAGTTTTTGGTATACTTCATAAAGCCAAGCGCTCAGTTCAGAAAATCATTAACACGTTTCCAGTTTGCTTTCGGACTGGATGTTGTACCGTCTGTTCACCTCTCTCGATGTTCCATGGAAATTAACTTCATAAGGAATGAAAACCTTGAAGACTTGGAACAGGCCAGAACAAACTGAGCAGGATGCTGTTTGATTTCTTCAAAACCCAAAAATAAAAAACCAAAAGAGAGACAGGATGGCTGGCAAGCTCAACTAAAGAGATACGAAGCCCCCCCATGCTTAAACAGATCACAAACAGGTGAGCCGCTTACAAAGGCAAAAAAGAACAATTTGACATCTAATGATAAAATGCAATAACATTCAAATAAAATGATGTAAATATGCCTCATTAAGATTTTGTTAAAATATGCCTCATTAAGATTACACTGAAGACTAAAGATCCTTAATAGGTGAAAAATATTAATTACGTTCCTTTCATAAATATGATCTATCCAGCTGTAACTTATCCAGCCCAGAGTCTGTAGGCATATAAAAACACATCACTGTCCCTTTAAATGAATCCAGAGCAGAGCCACACTGTGACATGTCAGGGCGGCCCCAACACCACAGAATAGAGAAGACAAAGGTAGCTGTGGTGATGAAGGTCGAGCTCAGAGGGACATTAACACGTGTTAATCACAGCGTCGCTGCAGGGTGCCAGATACGGCTCTCTCATTAGCGTTAGCCTCGGATCCTGGGGGTTAGAGCCATGATGTGTCTAAGGGAAAAAGGTTTCACAAAGCAGTTCTGAAGGTTCCAGATTCTGGGAACCCCTACTGAAAGGTGGTTCTCCTTCCATCACCTCGCACAAAAGACACCCGACATTGATTGGGGTCTGTGGCTGCGTCATAGTCCGGAGGATGCACAGGTGCTGGACAGTCTAGGTTACACCAGGCATTGGCACACTCTCATAGCCAGAGCGATTATCTGGTGGGCCGCGGGCTGCAGCCCCCCCTCACCATCCCCGGCTGGGATGGCCTATTTTAAGCTCCCCCAGTTGTCAGGGATGCCCTTTCTTCAGAGACTACAGGTGCACGGCCCACAGAGCTGCTCAGTGTTATCTCTGTCACACAGGCGTGTTTGAGAACAGGAATCATTAACTCTGGCCTGATTCCGGAGAGGCCGGTAGACCTCTGAGCAATAATTCATTAGTCTCCTTTATTTAACCTGATTTGTGACACTGCTCAATGTTTAGTTTTGGAATTTGACTTAAAATGACTACGAAAAAACACTCATTCTGCAAGCATAAAGCTATTAGTCTGTTTATATTACAATTAAAAGGCTCAGATCTTATTTGAAGACCAAATAAGAAGATGTTTATTCTTGAATCCTCAGGCTATAAAATGTTTTTATTTTTTAATCACTGGGCCTCAACAGAACCGAGTCAAAGATGGGTTGCCTGGCAGGCGTCAAATGGCATTCAAACATAGCTTCTGTCTTGTTTTCGAGACGAGACCAAAACGCTGGTTGACCACAGATCTACTCGTCCAGTATGTGAGTCCTTCACTATCAATCAGCTGGGAGCCACAAGCTCTGAAGAGCAAACCAAACACAGAGAAATCTCCCAGGGCTTGACTGCAGGACACAACTGTGGAGTGTCTCCCAGTTAGGGCACAGAGTCTCCCAGTAAAGTTCAGCCGGGCCCTCATATTAAAGGCTAAAGACCAGGTGAGGAAATCAGGCCACGACGCTGGAGTGGCATTTCCTTTGACGCTGAACTCCGCTCACCCAGAACAGGCGCTACAGTGGCTATGTATAGCCCACTAACACCGTATTGATTTAAATTAGCATGTGTGTGTGACAGACGTTGTTGGTATCAGCAGGTGACCGCATGTCTGACTAAGTGTCGTGACACGTAAAACACTATAACCACGAAACATGAAGCTTGGTCTTTGGTCTTCGTAACACAGCTACTTCGGCATGACTAGGAACAGCCTCCCTGCAGAGCAGTGTTTCCCAATCCGGTCTGCAGTGAACCACGTTTTTGTTCCCTCCCAACTCCCGGTCTCATTATAGAGCTTCATAAAGCATTCATAATGCATAATAAACATGGCTGTAATGTGCTACGTTTTTTATAAATATTTATAGCCATGTTTATAATGCTTTATGAGGGAACAAAAATGTGGTCTGTCTGGCAGGGAACTCGGAGGGAGCAAAAACGTGTACCGGCTGTGGGTCCATGAGGACCGGGTTGGGAAACACTGCTGTAGAGGATAAAGCATGCCGTTTTTAGCCTGACTTTAATTTAATTGACCTATATTAGCTGAAAACTGCCCAAAAATGCTGGAGGCACAGTCAAGCTGTCTGCAAAACTGTGTCAGCCAGGACCATAGCTGTCCTTGGCTCGCCTGTTTAAAAATCCAAGCATACACACAGTAGCTATTATCGCTAGACTTGCGAGTTTTTGCTGATGATTTGAGCTTGCTCTTCAGCAAAGTTTCAGAAACTTTTTAAAGTTCAAGCTGCATTTATTGGGAACCAGTCTTTGGTTTGATTGCATATTCATGATATTTCACTTATTTGTTAGGTTTCATGGTGGCTCAGTGGGCAGCACAGGCCCTAATAGCTCTTGCTAGTACTTCCTGTGCTCTTGTGCACGCTTTCTCCCACTGACTGTTCCCAGCAATGGACAGCCATCCTGTCTCAGCTTACTGCTTCTGGGAGCATAGATGGTCTGCTACTGAAGGTAAACATTGATTACTACAGACTATAACCTTTCTGGTAACACTTTACTTGAAACTGTCATCTATAATGCATTATAAGCACAGGAGAGATACAAGTAGGCGGTATAAGAATTAATAAAGCATTATAGCGTCTTCTATTGACAGTCATAATGCATTATAGTGTTGATTACAATACTTCATAAGCTCCAATGAAGCTCTCATCTATAATGCACTATAGATATCTTCATGATGCATTATAATGGTCAGTATAAGAATTAAAGATGATTTGTACTGCAGTATGTAGGTATCTATAGTGCATTATAGATGAAAGCTTGATGAAGCATTCATAATGCATAATAAACATAGTTATAATGTGTTATGCCTTTTCATAAAAATTTATATCCATGTTTACAATGCTTTATGAATGCATTATAAAGTGTAATGAATGTGTTCATAGATTCTTATAGACATGGCATTTATAGAAAGTGTTACCAACCTTAGGAAAGTACATCATGTGCTGCAGGTTTCCTTATTATTTTAATAAGTTGAGGTTACCTTTGTCTGAGCTGAAAACAGAGTGGTGGAGGTGGTCTGGGCATCTGATGAGGACACTGCCGGGTGTGGCCCCGAGTGGGGGAGACCCCAGATATGCTGAAGGAATTGCATCTCGCAGCCGCCCTGGAACACTTGGGGATCCCCCCTGAACGAGCTGGGGTCTGTGGACTCGGAGGGGGGGCCTGGCCTGTAATCTGATGTGACTCAGAACATGTAGAGTGTGTTTAAATAGTGGGGGATTTTTCTCTCCTCTGTTTGGGCAATTACGTGTCCGTCATTTTGGGCAGTATGGGTCATTTCCTGGTTCTGGCAGAAAGGGTGTATCTGATGTGATGGTTCACAAAAGCTCACATATGCGCATGTGCTTTACACACACAGCTGCTGTGGTTCTGCGTGTCCAGCAGCCTCACATTCTTTACACGGTCCTGATGGCCGGTTCTCCTACCCAAACCATCCCAGCGCGAGCTGTTCCTCAGCCCAAAGGCATTCGAAATGTCAGAACATTAGTTATAGACAGGCAACTGCAAAAACAGTACGTGCAATACAGATGCAAGGGCATGAATGAAATGATTCTAATGACAGTGGATATCACTGTTATCCCAGAGATATTAATCTTATTAAAGACATGTATGTGCCTTATAAAAGGCCATGATGGCATCACATCCAGAGTGTAACCCAGCTTTGTACCAAACGTTCACTGAGATGGACTCCAGGCCCCCACACCTGATTAGGATAAGTGGCTAAAGATGGGTGGATGGATGGATGGATGGAAGGCTATTACAGCACAGTGATTCAATATACAACACAACAGTAGTTTTGGTTCTGACCCCACAACAGACCGCTGCAGAATTTCTCATCCGGCAATCGACCCTAACAGCCACGTGCCACAGAATTACCCAGCGCATAAGATGCCCCTGTTAAAAAGTCTATGCAACTATTATTCAGAGAATTTATGACTCACGCTGATTCCAGCCCCTCCATGTTTATAAATAGCGATGATAAACATTTGCTAATGAGACAGATTTAATAGAGGCCCTCCTAAACGGGGTCACTGCCTTTGACTTTGTGCAGTGAGCATCTGCTGATGACCAGTGAGAATCCCGTCCAGTGCCAAACCCAGTACTCCAGGTGGCGAGAAGATGGCAAAGATGTTGGTGAGATTCACACGTCTTTGGGGGGAGGATCGCCAGGCATACCTCCCGGGACAAACACCTGGGACAAACACCTGGGACATCCTCGGTCTGGGCCAATGGCATCGCGGAGTTTCAATTCAGAGCTTGACCTGTCATCACTGATAGCCATCAGAGAGAGATGGGCAGATAAACACTGGGGAGAATTTCCTTTTTAAATTAATTCTGTACCTTTGCTACCCCCAACCACCCCCCACCCCTGGAGGTCCTGGGTCTCTGCTTCCTGATGCATTACCACCCACCTCCCAGCATTTCCAGGGTGGCACTCAATCATGTCAATATTCTGTGTCCAATCTTGAGCGTCCGCTGGAACAGCTGATCCACACAGATGACGATACGCTCTATGCAATGCACCCCCCCCCCAGCACAAAAACTCTATTCATTGCAGAAGTGAATGAAATTAACCCAGGAACGTTCCCTGAATCCCCCCCCTCCCCATCCACCCTGACCTCCGTTTTCCAGCTGCACCAGCGTGAAATGAATCCCACTCGTGGGTCGGACCCGAGGGCAACAGGACCCGAGGGCAACAGGCCGAGCTGCGAGGATATGAGCAGCCCGGGGTCCCATAAATACACCGGCTGCAAACATATTCAATCATTTTCATAAATTCAGCAATGAAAAAACATGCATTTGAACAATGAAGCGCGGACACTTCCACATACGGCAGCGGTAAAGTTACCCCTTTCCAGTCTGGATCCCTAACAGAGAGGAAACAGAGACGCTTAGCGGCACGGCGAGTAAATCCAGGAGGGAAAACAGCAAGAAAGTCACGCCGGCCGTCAACGGCTCAGAGAGCCAGAGGTCTGCTGTTTTTTTCAGTGTGAAATAAGCTAAAATTAACTGGTATGAGACAGACACAAAAGAGCTTCTTAAATGGAAATGTCTCTGAATGTCGCACACTTGCTTTCTCTTACTAGTTTGACACAGATATACATCACAGGAATATTGTACTTATATGCATTAATAATACAAGTAGCTGATCTTCCCCACTGCCATTTTGCCCTGAAAATCTGTGGCTTTTGACCGCACAAGACCGTTTTTATAGTTACCTTCCCATGATAAGACAATTCAGTTTCTCATTACAAACTGATAGACGGAATGAAGATTCTGATTTCCATGAGCATGAAAGCCCTATGAATACGCGACTATGAGACCTTACTACTCGCCCAGACCCACTCTGCCACTCGAGACTGGATGGTCTGCCAATGTCCACATTGGGAAAGAGCGCGGCGAGCCAGCCAGCTTCCGGAGGAAAGGCGGCCCTTTCTTACCGTATAATTAAAAAGGTGACCGGTAACTGCGCGTCTTGCAAATGGATCCGGCTTTCGGACTGTTTGTTCTGGCTGAACACTAGGCCACCGGACCCGGATCCGTCGGAGCACTCCAGCCGTCCGAGGCAGTGTTTACCCTGGAAGGAAGCGAGCGCTTCCTGGAGAGGAGGTCCGTAACTCCACCCCCACCCCTCATGGCTTGTTGGGATCCCAAACCAGCAAGGACATGCTGGGAAGGCCACGTCCAGCAAGGGCAATGTGACCAAGGCATGATCCCGAGCCGCAGTGGAAATCACTGTGCCGTAGCGAAACAGAGGAAACTGCAAACGCGGCTGTGCTCACTGGGACAAGCCTCCACTGACGCCATGTGGAGACCGCATCAGAAAACAACTCCGTCCCCCTTTCGGGAGTGAGCCTGCCCAGTAAACCGCCTTTGTAATGTCACTGAGCCACACTGACCCCTGTAGATCTCTGTCCCTCCATGATAATACATTTGTGGTTCGGCATAAACAGCAATATTAATAAAGCCCTACAAATTAGGGGCCAGGGTCGCACCACTTACGGACTCCAGTGGAAGCCCATATCGGCCGACACGCTGCATGTGTGTCTGATACAACCTAAACATAAAGCGTTTTTCGCAAGTTAGCTTGCAGAGGCAGTGCAGCGACATCAACTGGCAGACCAAGGCTGATTTCCACAATCCAAGTACCCCCCGGGGCTGGGTGGGTGGTGCCATGGCAACAGGGGCGGAGACTCCCGCCACTCCGAAGCGCCGGGCTTCGTCCAGATCGGATGCCTCCGATCTCGATGCTGGGTAGCGGGTGTTGCTATGCCAACCATAAGGCCTGCTTGCGACGCAGCACCTGCTCCAGAAGAGCGTCTCTTGTGGCCGTCCGGGGGCCCTCTCCCCAGTCCTGGGGTCCTGTGGTAACGTTCCCAGCCCAAGCTCACCGGCGTGTCCGCCTTCCTGGCGATATCTAGCATGTCACTGGGTGGGATTTCCCCTGTTCCTCCACAGCAGGGAATGGGACTTCCCCATTTACCAGGTAGAGGAATGGCATTGGTGCTTAGCAACGAATCACAGGCCTGGGTCATGTGCAGAGGAGGACAGTCCCATAGCGGAACGTGTACTGTGCCACCTGGGCGGTGGATGACCCCTAGGGGAGCTCCTCCTAACAGCAGGACCATCACCGATCCAGCCGCAGTCAACTGATACAGGCATGCCACATCCAGCCATCGTGATCCAGCTCTGTGCCAGTTGCCATGGCAATGCCCCCCCCCCACCCCTCATTAAAGGTGCTACAGTCCCATAAAAAAGCGGCTGGATACCTGCTGCAGCGGAAAAAGGCTTCTGCTGAGCTACACTGCTCTCCATCGTGGGGTTGGTGCTCTAAGAGCTGCAAACTGGGCCCTGATCACCTTCCATTTTCACAGGTCACTCTGTGACCCGATTTACGTTACCAGCCAGCTTCTGCATCCCCCCAGTTTTGGGGAGGAATCCCCAGGACGTCCCCCATGGTGCCCTGGAAGGATTCCCTTCACAGCTAAACAGGAGCCCATGGAGAACATCTGAGGGGAGCCGGAGAGAAGAAAGGGGGGCGGCAGATCAGAGGGCTATGCTCCCGTTCCTAGCGGCACTGCGAGCGCCCAGCGCGGGCTGCCCGCTGAATGACCAGCCAGGAGGCGGAGCCACCAGGAGCAGCAGAAGCCAGAGCCAGCACCTCAGAGCAGGATGCCACTCCCCCCACCGCGTCCCGCTCAAACAGTCGCCGGCTGTTCTGGAACAGACTCTCCGCCCCCCCAGACAAATGGAAGGCAAGTTCCGAAACACCGAGGGCTGCAACCAAACGCTCACATTCAAAGCAAAACCAAACAGTGTAACCAGAACCCAGCAGCCATCTGCAGAAGACAAATGCGTGCATTGAAACCACACACACACACACACACACACACACACACACACACACACACGGCATACAAACATACTGTAAAGACACACACACATACACACACGGCACATCATACACACACATACACACAAACACACACAGACACATTTGTATTTATATCTTTGTGGGGACTCTCCATTCATTTCTATGGGCATAACCCTAATCCCAACAATGACAACCTTAACCCCTACCCAGCCCTAACCTTAACCATAAGTAACCAAACAAAATACAAGATGTTTGGCATTTTTAGTTCTATGATTGTAGTCACAGATCTTACAGAATTAAATTTCCCCTGTGGGGACTAAAAAAAATCATCTCCACAGCATCAAAAAAAAACAGATTTTTATCACATTGTGGGAACATTTGTTCCCCACAATGTAATAAACATCTGCACAAATGTAGACACAAAATCAGACGTGCAAATGCACACACACACACACACACACACACCCAAATATATGAACAAATCCTGATCCAGAATTTACACAACCGGAGGTGCCTCAGTAAGTAGTGCCCTCCCACCACCAAAGGCGGGGGTTCAATCCTGCGGCCGCTGTGTGTGGAGCCCGTGCCCCCTCCCTGTGCTGCTGGGCCCGTGCCCCCTCCCTGTGCTGCTGGGCCCGTGCCCCCTCCCTGTGCTGCTGGGCCCGTGCCCCCTCCCTGTGCTGCTGGGCCAGGATGCCCAATAACTGCTAATCTCTAACCATAATATATTAGGACATAAAAACTCATTTTCTATTTCTGTACTCAAATTACCCTAATGTACTTTTTTCAGAGAACAGAAAAAAATCTGTCACACAAATTATAGAAACTTAAAAAAACCCAGAGGTTCCGTCATAATAATATTTAACTTAGATAATCCTGTTTTTCATCATCCTGCTTAAATGTAAACAACAGATAAAAACACAGAATGGCTTGCCATCGCCCTGGCTCCGCCCCCCCATGTGCACCACCCTCAACTACACATCAGACACCCGCCAACCCCACCAGGCCCTTGTCCCTCACATGGCAGTGAACCCCCACCCCCCCCAGCTCCCACCCCAGACTACAAGTATTCAAATGCCTCAATGTTTCTCCTGCATAATGAAACAGGCTACATAGTTGTGACTTGTTTCATAGTTACATAAAGAATTACTTGCCGACAGGAACTACGACTCAGTCAATTAGTGTGAGAAAGCACCGCAGATTGTGCCACTGTGAAGCTGGCAAACATCCCAAACTTTTCCACTTCCTGAAAGCCAGTTTAATTTATTTCTTAAGATTTATAACTTAGTGCACATTTTTTGAGATATGGTTTAAAGTTTTGTTGACTTTGCTCTTTAAAAACGCAATTTTTTTCTGCTAGCGTACAAAGAAATTCCATCTAAATACCTTAACAAACGTCACTGGTTTGTCACGGATATGAAACATAGGGCCGAGGGCCCCGTCTGATCATTGGCTGGTCACTCCGGCTCACACCTGATACTTCTGGACCAATCCATGCCGACTATTGCTTTAGATGCTGACAACAGTGAGTAACATGAAGGTGTCAGCCATTCTGGGGATTGTGGAAATCCAGCAAACAAAACAGAAATCTGCGTCCCACACAATGCTGCAAACACAGGCTCACTGTCACACGGGAATCGATCGTCACAGCTTATAATCTGAGTGAAAATAATCATAGTAATAATGGTTTATTTTCCATTTGTATGATAGCGATATAAGTACGAAGGAATCGTGTAGTTTTTGAATATCCCACCCCCCTCCCCTATGAGACACACATGCACAGGTGAGGGCAAAGCTGGGGCTCTGAGCACAGGATCAGCCCAATTATCCAGCATCGCTAGGTCAGATTTTGGGGTTAAAGGCCGCTATTCAGGGTCCCATCAGTGACATGCTTAATCTGCCAGCCATGGGATGTGAACCAGCAATCTTTTGGACACGAGCACAGTCCTGTCCTGCAGTTACCCCTGTACCACAAGCCCGCCAGAGACACAATGAGGTACCCAGGGAACAATGAAGCGGCGCCGTCCAAAAGCCTGCAAGCAGAAACCTACGGGCTGAGACGGGCGACCCGGAAAGCACTTTGCCAGAGCAATCGCCTCCCCCTTTGGACGTCTGTCTCACAGGGGCTGCCCGTCCATGCATCCATCCCATGAGATCCATGCCCACTTTGCACCCCCTACTGGAGAAAGAAGGCTTCTGCAGCGTGTTTGTGTATAACCCAAGCGGGCCCATGTTTCCGCAGGGAAGTGGGCATGTTAACCACGTGTGATTGGTTATTCTGCACACATACGGACACATCCAGATTTGAGCTGGAAGGGGGGCATTCCTCTGCTGCTCTAAATTAGCAGGATTCCCCAATACTGCAGTTTTTTCCTACTCATTTGACGTGACAGGGAGTCAGAACGCTCGCAAGTTCAGTTTTTCAGCCTATTTTTATGGCACATTTCAAACAACCAATGTTGACAGAAAGTGCTGAACAAATCATAAAAGCAAAGAGGATAAAAACATACAACATCATGGCACTAGACAGCTCCTATACTGAACTAAATGCCAAAGGATAAAAATGGGTTTTTAAGAGAGCTTTAAACGTGGACAATGTTGGCGCCTGCCATTAATAAGGGCCGCCGTGCAATCAATGCAGTGGATGGAAAAACCAGGCTGGATCAAACAACCTACAGTCAACACGCACCCATGACCTTCAGCCAACCAGCGCACACCTATGACCCTCAGCCAATCAACACGCACCTTTGACCCTCAGCCAATCAACTTGTGCCTCTGTTATATCTTCTGAACTAGTCAACCTCCATAGTTACCCCCAACCCCATATGAGTTCAGGAGTATAAGAATTAATCCATCTGCCCCCCCACGTCAGTACCATGGTTTCCAGTTCTGGTGGTGGGGGGGGGGTTCTCAGAGTGAGCCAAACAGACGGCTTTATTGATAACAAGCACACCATAGCGGGAGGCTCTCCAGGGACTGCTCACGTGGCTTTTAACACCGATCGCTACCTCGCGTGCGCGTATGTCTGAAGAGACAAATTCCCCGTGTAGCGGTTTGCTGTGGGAGATGGGGTCTAACCCCCGGCGGAGATGAGAAGGTGGGTGGGAACAGCAAGTCTGCCAGTAAATGACAGCGTTCCTGCTATGACTAGAAAGCCACGAAACAAACAGGCACAAGAACAAGAGAGCGGAGACGAAAAATGAAATGGGGGGCTGGACCGCAGGCTCACTGCATTCTACAGTGAAGGCTCACTTCATTCTCATTGCTCACTGGGACTTTTGCCTTGAAGGCCACACACACACACACACCACACATTTATATTCATATCTTTGTGGGGACTCTCCATTCATTTGTATGGGAAAAAGCCCTAATCCCAATAACGACGACCTACCCCTACCCAGCCCTAATCCCAACAATAAGTAACCAAACAAAATACAAGAGTTTCTGCATTATTTATTTTTATTACAGTCACAGATTTTTATAAATTTAAACTTCCCCTTGTAGGGACCATAAAGATGGTCCCCAGAATGTCTAAATGTTTCTTTTTATCAGTTTACCCATGTAATATATACATTACCCACACACTCACACCAATCACACACACACACACACACACACACACACACGCACACACACGCACACACACACCAGTTCCAGTGACATTATTTACTCTTAGCAACTTACCCCCTTATTTATGCTCCAATAATTTGATACTCCAATGTCAGCTCTTTTGATGCATATTATTCTCATCTCAGGTGCAGACACTCCACACCTATATCCTTACACATACTTCCTCCATATTATTTTTACATTTTCTATCGAAATCCTTAATATCTTTCCAGGCGGGTACACAAAAATCACACCTCTGAGTGCAGTAGCCTCAAGGTCCCAGATTACAGGACACACACATAGCTGTCCTTCCCCATGGAAGGCGATGCCGTATACTACACCGTGTTAACAGGACTCAGATATCACATACAACTGCTAGACACAGTTAGTCACTGTGGAAATATGGAAGAAACACATAAATGTCATCAAATAGCACTTCAAGAACTGAACTTAATGCTTGTACTTAGCAATATTTGTCAGTGTAACATACTGGCAGAGTTATAATAGCTTTCTAAAATTCAAGGAGTAAGATGTATTACATCTTGCTATTAGGCAATTGCACAACAACATGAAGATGACAGCGTGTTCTGAACTCCGGAAGAGCAGGCACAGAGAGAGCTTAGCAGCTACGACGCCTAGCTAGAGGACGGCTCAGAGACTGTATCCTCCACTCTGGGTAGGTAGGAGGTCTGCTAAGTTTCTTTAGTTTTATCCAAAGTTAGAAGTTTAAAACAAATTAAAATTTAACACAGGCATAAGGTGGACTTGTACCCATTTACACAGCAAATGCTTTTATCTAAAGCAACAGCTGTTTGAGAAAGCAGGACCAAGACACTTCTGGCAACAATTACAAATTAAAGACCCAATGGTAAACACACTTGGGCCAGTGTAGGGATTTCAACCAACAACCTTCTGATCACACACCTCCAGCCCATGGGTCTCCGATGCTGACCCCAGCTCGGTGCGGAAAGCTTGCATGTCCTCCCCACATTCCTCAATACCAAGTCCCTCCCACAGTCCAGTAACATGCAGCAGGGTGAATGAATGACTACATGCCTTGTGATTGGCTCACCTGCAACCCAGTAGTGGGTAAACAGTTATGGAAGACGGATGGGAAATATAGGCATTCTACTTAATCAGAGCATGAATAATTGTTGATGGTGAGCGGCACTTGTACCGAGCTCTTACGCTTCATTATATGGCCTCCATGTAAGGGAAAACATTCATTGTCGGATAATCTGACTCTGATAGTGAGTCGCAGAGAGCTACCATCAACCTGAACCAGTACATTTACTTCCAGGTTTGCTGATTGATTATCAGTTTGTGGTTTTCAAGCTGCTTTATTTGCCCTCTCTGTGCCCCCCGACCCGCCCCCTCACACCCCTTCCCCGAGGCCCGCCAGTTTCGATCTATGCATATACCAACAAATATGAAATCATATTTGTTGGTATATCCTACCCATAACCACACCCGCAGGAAGACAGACATCACACCGCCTAACCCCTCAAGCCGACCAATGATGGCTTCCCCACCGGGCTTCACCCCACTAAGCATCCACTTATCCTGAGGTCAATCTAAGCATGCATTTGCTCCTTTGTTCCTGGCAGACACAGGGCACTCATACACCCGGTAGATGCCCGGCATTCTCAGGGCATACAAGATCTCCCCCACCAGGTGAGCAATCCCTTCCATCCAGACATCGATCCTCCAACCGCTTTCCCCAATCAGGGTTACAGATGCTTTGTTTCCACCAACGCGGTGCTGGTTCTAGTGCCGGACTTTGCCCCGATCCAGAACTAGTCGGTGCATTTCCAAAAAACTAAATACAGATTAAGCTTTACTTTACATTCACTTCCTCCTCCATAACATTTCTGTTCCGTTCTTTTTTGAAACCGGTGGAAACTTGGGCAGGTTCTCAAAAGGCACCAAACGAGAACGAGCCAGGCACCAGTACAGGCACCGGCTCCATGTAGGTGGAAACGAGGCAAAAGAGCCCGACAGGCATAAATCTGATATGCACCCTATCCGAAAAGCGTAAAGCCAGCAAAAATCAAACTAAAGATTAACATAAAATAATATTCATTTCTTTCTGAGAAACATGAGTCACGTGACTACTTATAAATGACAAGCAAACTGAGAGGGGATATTTAAGAAAAAAAACAAGCGCCTTCTATTCCTGAAGACACGGAGCTAACCAGCATGTCTGTCTTCAAGGTTAAAGGCCCCGTCTGAAGCTTGCCTCATCCATCACTGGCAGGCCAGGTTATCACTGCGAGGACGACAAAGGCCGTCGACAGGCCACACAAGCAGAGGCTTGTTTCACACCCCACATAACTGCAGCGCCCATTGTCAGCTCGTTCTCCGTAGCACACAGGAGACACTGATACTCTGTCTGCAGCTCCAATGAACCTGATGTGTATAAGCCCTGCCAACCGCAAGCGCATTTCTTCTGGCACGAGCGAGACACCTCTTTTGTCGGGCTGCCGGTCCTCGCCGCGGTTACGCCAGGCGCTGGGAGGACGGGCGGCCACTGCGGGTTCCATGGCAACGAGCTCGGTACGAGGTCCCCGGTCACCTGACAGCCCTCGGCACACGGTGAGGTGTGAACGACCGGGCTCCACACTCAGATCACGGACTCTAATAGGCCAGAGCATGATCAGCTGATTAAGGGGGTTGATGTGTCTGTCATTTATCATCAGAAGAAATCAACTCTCAACCAAAATTAATACTCATTTCCCATATTTTGACCACACAAAGAAGCCGTCGCAGAAACCAACCAAACCAGAAATGCAGGAGCCCCGTATGGCTGGGTAATCATTTGCACACTCAAGAGCGAAACAGGCACTAGCCAAACACATTTACCCGGCCTTACATTCAACATTCAGGATCAGCTGTAATAATAGACATTTCCCAGCACAAAACATGACATCTATTTTCTACCTATTTATCTGTGTGCCTAGCTGTCAAATATCAAAGGAATCCCACTTAGACTCCCCAAAGTCTGGACATATTGATTCTTCCCCAAGATGAGCAATCAAGACGGTTACAAGTAGAATCGCTGGATACAGGGAATTAAGTTATAACAGTGTGGGTTTAGCCACCACGGATCACTTTTCTGCGTTTCTGAACAGCGAGAGATAGAAGGCATTCCAAGAGAAAGACCTAGCTGTGATATGACAGAGAGACCGTAACAGATTTGAGTCTGAGTCACCACAAGCCCCAGCGCTAGAGAGTGTCAGGCCGGCGGCTGAGCCACTGACTGGCGTCTCATTCCTCCCTAGTGACGCGCGGCAGCTGCCTTCAGCAGCTCTGCAGTCCTGCTCGGACATTCAAATGGGCAGCGTGATGTTAGTTACAGCCCAAGCAAATAATTATAGTCAATAACTCTTATCATCCATCCATCCATTTTCCAACCCGCTTATCCTACCGGGTCGCAGGGGGTCCAGAGCCTATCCCGGAAGCAATGGGCGCGAGACAGGGAACAACCCTGGACGGGGTGCCAGCCCATCGCAGGGCACACTCACGCACCAGTCACTCACACACCAGTCACTCACACATGCACACCTATGAGCAATTTAGGAACTCCAATCAGCCTCAGCATATCTTTGGACTGTGGGGGGAAACCGGAGCAACCGGAGGAAACCCACGACGACACGGGGAGAACATGCAAACTCCACACACATGTAACCCAGGCGGAGACTCGAACTCAGGTCCCAGAGGTTTGAGGCAACAGTGCCAACCACTTATCATCATTATTATTATTATTATTATTATTATTAAATAATTTGTATTATTTTTCATTATTGTTGTTATATTTGCAATAACAATCTACTACATATCCAGCATCGTTGGTAAACGTATTATTAATAATAATAATAATAATAATAATGTTGTTGCTAGCTTCCCAGGATCGGCTCAATATTAACCATGACCCTATACTAGTTATAATTATAACTTTCAAAAGCACAACAAAGCAATACGCATACAAGTACAACATGTTATTTCCCCACTTCACAAACAGACGGGAGCTTAAAACCTTGTTAAGCATGTTTATCGCATCTTTAGCCTCATCAAGAAATAAAGTACAGCCAGAACATCAGATCTGCCATCGCCTTTGAAGCGTCTGCGCTCGGCCTCCCTGCAACCCCGTCCTGTTCACAGCATTCACACAGTTACACACTGGAAAAACAGTTCATGCTTGCGGTTGGATGCATTTATTTTTAAGTTGTACAGCACATCGCGAATATCGCAGCACTAACGTGAGAAAGTGGAGACACGCGGTCTTTAAGCCAAAACAATAGCAGCGTTTAGTGTCAGCTGGGACGTCGGCACCCCCACCCCCAGCGAAGGGCACAAAGCTGCCCGGAGATCAGGCTTGTACCCACACAGTAAGTGCACACTGCTTGGCTGTACCCTGCACACCCGGCCGCTTAAAAATAGCAGCCATCCACTGCAAACTGCGCCTATACAATTACAGAAGACAATCAGAGTGGGCTAGACCAGCGCCCCGTGCTGGCGCATGTCTTTGGGGACTCCCATCACACCAAACTGTTGAATTGATTAAACTGTGCCGTGAAACTTATTTCCAAACACAACAGTCAGGACGGGGGAGCGTTGGTGGGGGCAAGCCTCTTCAAACGCAGAAAAACACCAAAGAGATCAGGGGTGTCAGATGCTACGCTGCATAAATATACCCCGTTACTTTCCCTTGGCTGCGCTCTGGGGACATAAAGAGCACTAATAAAAACCTAATACCATCCCCCTGAAGGGTCACCCCCCCACCACCCCTAAAACCCCCCCGCGGACCGCTCCGCCGGGGTCCCGCGCCGACCGCACCGAACAGGGGACGGCAGCAGCGGAGCCGTGCTCCACACCTTCCGTCGGAGCTTTCTGTACGGCACTGGATGGCTCCCCCCGCCGC
>JAODJW010000015.1:18014524-18034028 GCA_026777045.1 Hyperopisus bebe
CCGAGGGGGCGATTAGGCGGACGTGGGGGTGCACCAGGATGATCATGAGGACGTGGGGGTGCACCGGGACGATCAGGAAGATGTGGGGGTGCACCGGGGCAAGGGTGTAACCTCTAGATGATTGCATAGCCTCTAGATTTAACCCCCCAATCCTCCACACTGGTGCATTTTGATGCTTAACAAGTCATCCCTTACATTCAACAAAAAAAGACCTCCAGTTTAGACAAATGCCAACAAACTGGTAGAATTTCTGGGCAGTATTTGGGCTGTCAAAGGCCAAAGATGTCGCCTCAGAGGCTGCAGTGAAGGTGGTCAAGTGACCACAGGGGGGCGGCGCCATCGTTCACTGTAGCTGATGTCACCACATGTGACCAACATCACCACAACTTCTCATTTAACTAGTCATTTGCAGAGTGCCACTACATAGGGATTAGCAGACACAATGCAAGACTGAGAGAAACAACCAGCTACAACAAAACCTCTGAACAATGTTTTTTTTTTTCCAAAACCTGTTTCCAGATACTGCTCTGTCCTTCAGGGCTGAGTGGAGAGAGACATAACAGAATGTGAAGCTGCCTTAAAAAAATCCCCTGAATACTGCAGGAAATGAAATAAAAGAAGACAAGTGTGAACAAAGAAGCCAAAAGAAATTAAATGAAAGGTGCAGCAGAATGCGGCCTTTTCAAGAGCAGATTACTTACTTAGATGAAGCATGACATTTGCTGAAGGGACTTTGCATAAATATGGCTTCCCTTTGCCTACTCTCTTCTCAGTGGAGGTCACATGATATATCCAGCTGCCTCCACTCATCGTGCACCAGTACTGTGAGTGGATGCCCACCTCTGGTTCATAAAGTTCTCTCCCCGGCCTCACAGAGCAGCATTTCCAGTCCTGTAGCCGCCGGGGTCCCCCGGTGCTGACAAGATGTGTAATTAATGGAGCAGAGGGAGCGGAATCATGCTGCTTCCCCAACGAGACGTCAGATTGGCGAGAGCCTGACAAAGTCCAGAGCATATATCTTGTCGAACATAAGACCAGTTGATATTCATTAACCTGCGATGGGCTGGCCCCCTGTCCAGGGTTGTTCCCTGCCTCGTGCCCGTTGCTTCCAGGATAGGCTCCAGACCCCTGCGACCTAGTAGGATACGGCGGGTTGGAAAATGGATGGATGGATGGATGGAATGCCATGCGATGATTTGGAAATAGCAGTTAAAGCAGTGATTGCAGTGAAAGTAGGGTCAGTGAGTATTAAACAACATGACATACAATGGTTTTACACCCAGAAACGAAAAAAAAAAACAGAAGGAGAAAACAGGCAATGAGTCGTGTAGTTATTTGGATTCCGTTGTGATAGAAGGCTGTGATTGCTTACAGCATTTGCGACCGGTCCATTTATCTCTCTGCGGGGAAGAAGTGCTTGGTAAATTTCCCTGAGAGGAATTTAACTTAATTTCTATGTGAAATAACTCTAATCAATCTAATAAATCTTATTTCGAATACCTTTCTGTGTTTTGAAAAATCATCACTGAAACATCATCGTGCATGATTTCCACAAATAATATTTAAAAATAAATAAATAAAAAAAAGTGGGGCAGTAGCGGCCTAATAGTAGGGAAGCACACTTAATTGAAAGCTTGCTGGTTCAAATCCCTGACCAACAAGGCACCACTGGGGTACTCTGAGCAAGGTACCGGCCCCAAGCACTGCTCCCCGAGTGCTGAATTAGCTGCCCCCTGCTATGTCACAATGTCACATATGGGTTAAATGCAGAGGACACATTTCGTTGTTATGTACTGGGTGCTGCGGTGTGTCAACAACCACTGATCACCTAAATCTGAGCTAGCCTGGGAGCAGTTTAGATTGGAACCAAGAGGACATTTTATATAAATGTTGGAGAGCATTCTGGGCAGGCCTCCTGGGAACATCAAGGCGGCACAAACTGTCGATTAAGTCAGCAACAGACAACATACTGCTGATACTTCGATATTAAAAATTCTATAGAATCAAGATGGGATGAATGGTCAATACCTGTGGCCTAAACATAATACAATAGCAGCTTTTGGCTGAAATGAATCCCCTATCACTCGGGCTTGTGGGTTTTATCTGAAACAATGACTTCATTCTCTCCTTCAGCCTACATTTCAACCCTGAAATCCCGGCTGCATTCTTGAGGACTCCTGGCTGCAGAACCCAAACCCTCCTCCCTGTGAGTATTTACACACACACATTTAATCCACTCCTTTCACTGCAGCAGGACCTTGGGTTTTTACCCTTTTACCCTAAAGGTAATCTTTAACTCTTGTGATTAGCTTTAGAAGGTTGCTATTAGTGTATATAGTTGCATGATCTGCCTGAGGCCAATTTTCTGCATGTTAAATTGGCTTTGCATTATACAGTACTGCCATATTAGCAATACCCAGATTGGAAGCCATAAGACTTACTCCATGGTATATGTCTGCTTCTTAAGGCACTTACAACTTCCTCTGCCTTGTAAAAAGACAATGGCAAATATACTGTATAAGAACTGCAGTTATTATGCCTGTAATTTAAATCATTACTACTTTGCCTGTTATCTAAATCATTAGTAGTTATACCATTAGTATTAGTACAGATATTCAAAGTCAGCAAAGCTGTTAATCTTGTACTGAGGATGTTCCACTGAAATATGTCAGAAGCCAGCCAGAACAGATCGGTGTGTGGGAGCTGTGACTGTAGGAACACAGAGCTTCAGTCTTTCAGTTCCCATTAGCAAAAAAGGATATTTTAAGAAACCAAATTATTACATTACAGTAGAAGCTCCATCTAAAACTCACATCATATTCTTCCGTATTACAATAAAATTGGAATAAAACCGGAATACTAACTGAAATTACAACAAAAACTTTTTTAAAAAATGGCAAACACTGACCTCAACTGGCTAATTTGACGAAATGCGTATTTACAACACTGCCATCCAGTGGCCAATTGAAGAAAAACTCCATCTACTTCGCTGACCATATTGAACAGCCGTTTGGTTGTTAGGGGGGCCTACGTAATATATGTAGTACATAATCTTAAATGTACTGGTAAACAAAAACAAACTCCTACACCTTCTATGTAAAATCAGTAGTATGGGTAGACTTTTCATTTAAGATTAACCCCAAGTCAAAGGCAAACAGATCTATGAAACAAATAAAAGACGGTAAAGATAAACAAAAGAAAACCTGACGCTGAAAATCAGACCCACCATACACAGTAATTATTAATTTGTTTTATGTTTATTATAAATGTATTGATGGTACGCTAAAATATAAGGCGCAAAATCCTGCTGCAGATGTTTCTGGAAATATATGTACGTGTGTGGGCTTGCTATTAAATGATGAGATCCACATAATACAGTCCCTTCCCTACTCACATACAACAGAAATGTATCCTGATAAGGACTAGATAATTACTACTACTACTAAGACTATTGAAACACCCAGAGTTCCCATGCACAGTCTCTGGGGGCTGGGGCTGCCTTACTTATATCTTTTAGTACATTTCGGGAAATTCACGACCCCATTACCGGTTCATTTTGTGGGGAAATTCCTCCATTTCATCTGGGAAGTCTTATAAACAGCCTGACATAAAATGGTATTGCGTGAACCCGTACCGAATGATTTAGTTCACTTAGATTACTGGACTACTAAAACAAAACAAGCTGCGGTCGTATCTGTAATGACTTCACAAATTTCTGTGGTGTAAGGGATCAGCAGCAGTAAAAAACATAATATAAATTGCTCTGATTTTTTTTCTAAAACTAGTTCACGGGTAAAGTAATGATTATTATTGTCATCTTTGAGTTATTATTATTATTATGTTTAAAAATGCAACGAGAAAACACAAGTCACTAACAAGTACAAAGTGTTACAACTAGCGGCATTTTGAACGTCTTCCGTGAAAGATAGCAACTAGTAGGTGAATGACAGCATCCAGGCTCCAACGTAGAGGATTCACGTAGTTGTACGTAATGGACGGGTAGTAATTGACTAATAGTCTTTGTAGGCGTATGTTTGGATGAGAGACACTGCCTGCAATTTGGCACAAAGACAATTTGGCTGTTCAAAACTGACTTAAGACATCTCGGTTTGAAGAACTCGTCCTTCCCTGAGTTTGTATTAAAAACACAATTGTGTTAACATTGTCAACAACATTGCAAATGTCAAACACTGCTTAATATCATTCCTATATGTTCGTTAAAACTGGGTGTATATTGTATTTTGTATAAACTATTTGTTTTTACATCAATACCCAATTCTAGTCTCAGGGGGCCTGAAGGGAAATGTAGTTCAGATATCTGTTTTTCGGTCAACTCAAACATACGATATACTTAAACTCTAAGTAAGGTTACCAAACTCATCCGCACAGATTATGGGGTTTTGGAATTGAATATACTGCAAAACTCCTCATTATAATAACACTGACTATGAAGGATATTTTCGTCAAAACAGTGTCTTCTTCCGGGTTTGATCACGTGGCACGCGAGGCACCCGAAGCCTAAACTCGTAAACTTCCGGGGTCTGATCACGTGACGCATGACGCAACCATGTGCCTAGACTTACAGCGTACAGACTTTTGCCCAAACGAAGATGGCGGTGCAGGAATCAGCAGCACAACTCTCCATGGCACTGAAGGTCCAGGAATATCCAACTTTAAAGGTCTGCCGTTTGTTTGCACGTTAGAGGAGTATGGCGTATCCAACCACTACCCCTATTAGACAAACGTTGTATGATAGATTAATCTCTGCGCCTTTTAGTTATCGTCGAAGGCTCCATGCAAATAAAACTGTTCTTCTAGACTAGGACGAGACAGCGACTTGATCGGGCTACCAAGCGATCAAAATATTTCTGAGATCTGACGTACCTTTAATATTTATATGCTGCGCAGGTAGTGCTGCTGCAACGCTCAAATAAATGTGTTACCAAGTCAACTGATCAACTGGCATTCCCTAAACTTTGGTTAGGTAGCTGGATCATCTGCAGAAGGTTAGTCCATAGGCATCTAACTAGCTGCGTGTCATATAAATATGACAGTTCACTCAGCCTGCTTTGTTTTACCTGCAGGTAACCAGATCTCCCATGTCCCCGTCGTCTGGCTAATATCTAAAAAGCGATGGGTGACACATCCACTGAATAGATGATGAATCTAGCTTTGCATTTCTATCAGTGTACAAGCAGTAGTAGGAAATGCACAAACTGTCGCTGATGGTCGTTGTTGGTACTAATATACGCTTTTATGCATGCTGCATACAAGATGAGTTATTCTCCTCGTGACATTTTTCTTTGCTGTTTTGTTGAAATAACTGTGAAAATCTGGAACTAGCGAGTGTTGAGTTGGAATATACAATAACCTTTAAATAATTGTATAGCATGACATTTTTAGAGAAATGGCAGCTTGTATATCAGTAATGAAACCTTATTTCTACCAAGGTGTCAATTAAGATTGAGAATTTTTCAAGTTATACTGATGCACATGAGGCATCTGTTTAGTTGGTTTTCGGCACAGGGTATTATGGGTCTTTATTACGCAAGTTTATTAGCATTCCAATGTTTTCGAACAATTCTGGTCTTTGCTAGTATATGTTTATATGCTCAGTTGCTATCTTAAAATGCTCTCTTATAAGCCCAAGGGAATTCGAAACTTCCTGTTTACGAAAAGTACATGTGTACAGATCCCTGACATACAGCATTACCTGTCAGTGTTACATAGGAACATATCATATATTCAGGTCTTTTGCTTAAATTTACACTACATCTTGCCTCCAACATATTGAAGAAATAATTTGAAAATCTGTGTTTGATGGCATGTGAGAAAGGGATGCCTTATGACATAATGTGTTATTAACTGATGTCAATTACCCTTTTGGAAACCATGCAGGATCCATTTGCTATCAGTGTTTAGACGGAATCAGTTGCAGAATCATCTAAGAATATAATCAGGCATCGTTTGATTCATAGTCACTGTGTATTTGTGTATTACTTTATTTAATTTATTTATTTTTTGCCAGAGGAAGTTTCCAAGTAAAACTCAAAGCATTAATCATGACAGGGCATGTGCAAGCTTTAATTACGTGTCCGAAGACCTGCAGTTTATTTTGTAGGTGGTTAAGCAGTATTTCTTTCTGTTTTATTCACTGCCAGAAATTAGGTTGTATCTTAATTAAGTGCTCAGCAAATCAAAAATTTATTTTTAAGTTGAACAAGGCATAATGGATAAGAATTTATGTGACACATTCTTGTCCTAATCTTGATGCTTGCCAGGTACACTATTATACTCTTCTGTGTACTGTAGGAGTTGTGCACTGGCTCGTTTAATAAGCAAGCTACGAAAATAATTGATATTTTCGTTATTTGAGTATCACTTCAGTTTCTAATTAGCCAATGTGCTACCAGACTTTGTTAGATGGTCATGCTGAGTATCAAAGGAGTGTTTAACACCTCCTTGTAGGTTTTGGGTCATGTGCATCTCCAAGGACAAATCAGTGTGCACTGGTCAATGGGTCAACTTAAAACAGGCGATGCCTCAGAATTGTTCTGTTGTGTTCTGTTCAGCCTTTTCCCCTCTGGCATAACATGGGCTAGTTTGAGTGAAAGCATGTCAGTTTGTGCATCCATCTGAGTTAATGTTAATGGGTTGAAATCTTTACAGGCCTTCCTGGATCAGGGTAATTTGTGCTCTTTCACAATGAAATGTGCTTTGCAAATGCTGGCCGGATTGAATTTGACCAGCCAATGGGCTTCCCTCCCGAGTTATCAGAGCTGGAATCAGGAAAAGGGCATTCTGTTGGTTTAGGCTGGTATTTATCGACATAGTTTCTATTATTAAAATCTCTGTAGCGATGGTAGCTGGCTGTTGTTTTTGAGGATGGGGTGGGGCCTTGCCAGACTACGCGTGTCAGACTGACCTCCATGAGTGACAGAGCCTGTAATGCTTCAGGAATGCGACCCACTTCAGCTTTGATGTGGGGGCTGTTTTTGGACATGCCACAGTGCGGGTTTGGCTGCAGCAGTGCCGTTCAGCTTGGTTTAACAGCAGCAAAGCTGAAGCATGTTTGGGGGGGGGGCGGCTGTAAGAGACCATAGCCTGAAGTCCTAACTCCCTCCAGACACGCAGAAAGCCTGTCGAATCTTTCCCGCAGCGTTAATCACTGTCAGGCATATGGGGGAGGCAAATGATGTAGCAGGATTGTGTTATTGACCACTTAGTGTGCAGAATTCGTTAAACACCAAAGTTCTGTTAGCCTTTGTAATATGTGGAAATTTCCTGAAGGATAGTTTTCCTTGTCTCTTCAATTAATGCCATCGCTTTTGGCTATCTGCATCGTTGTTCAGAAATCACCGTCGTGGTCAGACTTTAGACGAGAGAAGCACTTGACCTAATTTTCTTGTTTGTTTGCTGGTGACTCTCCTTAATGATGGGATGGTCACCCAAACAGGGCTGCACTGTTACAGCAGAGTGTGGCTTCCCAAACTTGCATAAATTATCCCTGTGAAGCCAGACCTCATGCCTTGCATATGACTGAACCTCTAAACTTTTCACGATTCACACAGCAAATTTAACACGTTTATGAAGCATTTTTTTTCCCATGAAATCATTTTCAATGCTTCACATGAATCGGTGATTTGTCTATAGGTCTTTGGCAGTAATTACAGCTCCAATCCTTTGTGTATATCTGTTTGAACTTTACCTGTTTCTTTTTCTTTTTTTTTTTGTCCTTTTCCTCCATTATAGTTTGCCTACACTCTACAGGAAAGAAATTTTCAGATCACGCCACAGATTATCTGGAGATAATGATCCATGTTTCGGCTATGCTGTTTCACAGTGCTGATTCTGTTTTATTATTTTTTTGAAGTCATTTCTTTGTAGTTTTTCCCAGGTGTTTTTTCTTCTGGTTGCCATCCAACATGCTGGCTTTGCCCCAAAAGCGCAGCTCTCTTGCAGACTGAAACAGGTTCTCTGTAGGAGTCGACCTGTACTTGACTCGGTCCCATGTGACATCTATGGCAAAAAGGTCTTCCAGCACCTTCTGAAAGCCCAGCTCTTAGAGCACTTGTTGGTGGGGGTGGTGTTACCTGAGTGGTGGGCCCAGTTCAACTTGCACCAAAGGCCCCGTGGTTAGTTTCATTCGGACCACGAATCCTCCTTTGGTCTCGACGTCTGACACTTGGCTTTGGGCAAACTGCAGGCTTGGTTTGTCATAGCGTGAAGAGACCGTTAATCTCCAGGCTGTATTGTCATATTTCAGCCAGCAAGCTCGGCAGCTCAGTCAGGGATCCTTACTGAATATTACGTTTCTCATCTGTTTGGCTCTGGTAGTCTGCACCATAGACTGAATGCTTCCCCTGGGACCATTCAAAGCATTTCCGGTCTTTATATCCATCTCTAACCTCCTGCTCCACTTAGTCTCATATGTTTGTGGTAGTTCCTTGACCTTTGATTACCCCAAGAGAGATACCTGCCTTTTTCTGTCCTAAGACCGCAAAACTAGTAATATTCATTATGCAGCTTGAGACCAGTTGACTAAAACAGAGGTAAATCTACTAATCTACTACAGCCCCATCTCACATGAGAATGGATTGTATCTGACATAATTTAGGCTGTTAATAGGAGGATTAATATTCAGTGTTTTTGTTTCATTAGAAAAGATGCATATATTTCAGTTTTAACCTTCCAGCACCTCAAAACAGGAAATAACCGATGAGGGAGAAAATGTTAGATGCTGTTGTCTTCTTAAGACTGAATTTTGTCGGGTTGTGTTTGGCACGAGCGACACACTCATGCTGTGCTAAACAGAGCATTGGGTGTCTCAATGGTGTGTCCTGTACCCTCATCGATTTTTTTTATTTTTTTTTTTTTATTTTTTTTGTGTCATATGACATGGTTACAGGTACACCTAAGTGATGTGTGACGTCACTGTTGATAATGCATGTAATGCACATGCAGTTGTCATATCACAAGGGCCGCGATAGTCAGCTGTGCTAAGACCGGAAATATATTTCATTAAAACGTTTTTGCTCAGTCATAGGAATATAAACTTGGCAAACTTTGCGATTTTAATACTTGCTCCTTTTCAAGATTTAGTCTGTTACATCAATGTACCAGCACTGCTTTTGCGTGAGTTCAGCATGCACGGATTCAGAGTCTTGCTGTTGGTCTCGCAGACAGTGGTGTGTTTGTGAGAAATTTACTAAATTGAGTGAGGACTAGAAAAGCGAACAAGAAACTGGTCACGAAAAGACATCAGTCTTCCGCTGTATGGAAATATTTTGTATTGCATAGATACGATATTGTGAAAACTAAGCGATAGGCAGGCAATGTTTTATGTCGGCACAACTTGTGGAAACACTTATTTGACAGACGCTATTGGTAGATAAGTTCTGTTGGGCTATAGCTTGGTCTGGGTAAATTTTCAACTCCTTTTTTGTTTTATATATGTCACAGTATTAATCACATATTTCAAATATGATTTTTTTACGATGCCGTGCAGCCCATGTTACAGGTGTCCTCTGTTGTAAACAGGATTGTGAAGGGGAACTATTTTGACTATTTGAGTATTTCTGTAATTTTTTTTTTTTTTTGTCTTGTGGTTGGGAATTTCCCAATTAAATGAAGAATGTGTGGTTGGATGTGTCGAAAAATAATTATAGCCTTCTGGCTAAATATATCCTGTCTGTGATATTGATAAGATATTGATAAGCTGTGTTCTGTGACGTGGGAATAATCATATACCGTGGCAGCCCGGATATGCACAAATCTTTTCATTCTGGTTGCAGTTTGAATGGAAATAATTTTTGTGGTTAAACTGATGTGCAAGAGTGATGCTAAACTGAATGTCTGTAATAGTAGGGAGGCAATAAGAGAGGGTTCGAATGGAGCCCTGACCAACATCTGTCTAACATCTGTTGGAAAAAGAACAGGCAAAAATTCTATTAATGCTGTTTATAAAGTTTATGAATGCTGACTTTGCAAAAGGTCTTTCTTTTTAGAATCCAGCTTTTTAATGAAAAGGGGCATGTTTTCAAGACGATGTAACTGAAAGGCTTTGAGCACTGTTTGCAAAACCGCTCCTGGCTGACCGCTCACGCCCCCTACAGGTACCTTACGAGACCCTGAACAAGCGGTTCCGGGCCGCCCAGAAGAACATCGACCGGGAGACGAGTCACGTGACCATGGTGGTGGCCGAGCTGGAGAAGACGCTTAGCAACTTCCCCGTGGTGGACTCCGTGGTGTCTCTGCTGGATGGCGTGGTGGAAAAGCTGAGCGCCCTCAAGAGGAAGGTAGGCTGCTGGCACTGATACCGTGCTGTTTGTCAAATTAGGGTCTGCTCCAGGGTGTCCCCAAAGACCCATGATAGCAAAATGGAGTTTTTTCTCTGCTGTCGCTCTGTCCCTCAACCGAAATGCTTAACGCCTCAATGGCATCACAAAACCACCACAAATTCCTGCCTCTTAGATGTCAGTTAGCAAGGTTGGCTGAAGGGCCAGGAACCCAACCCTGTATTTCTTCTCAGGAACCATGGTGGTGACTCGCAGCCATATTTTTTTTATTTGTCATATTTGTTGTTGGCTCTTATCAGCAGCTGTCAGAGACCCCCCCCCCCATATCCATTTACGTTTGTTTAGCAGGCTATCTCGTTCCCTCGTTCCTGCAAGTCAGCACGCATAAGTGCACTAGCAAGTACGTGTAGCGAGCGAGGCTACGCTCCGCACAGCATTAAAAATACGACGCCTTCTCCAGCCTGCCTGCTGCTCTCAGGTTTTCAGATCATGCTGTAGTATTTACGGCTGCTGTCTCACAACATGCGAACGTCGGACGCATTTTCCCCAATCCATAAATGCAGTGTCTTTGTGATTGTGCACAAATCTGTGGAAAAAGCAGATTTAAGCTGTATTTTTATTTATTTTATTTTGTGAAACAACGCGTTATACTTGCAAACATTGACAGATATATTATGTTCCAAGTGAGTTAGGTAGCCACTAGAAACAATTCTTTGTCAACAAGAGACCGAGCCACTCTGAACACGGCAGGCTGGGACTTGAGTGTTAATCTTCACACTCCCCCTGGTCAACACTGGTCGAGTTTTGTCTGTCTTTGAGATCCCGAAAAGCCATATTGAAGAGCTGGCTGATAAGCCAGATGTTCCAAATTAAATTCACATTTTAAACCAATTGACAAATAGTTTACAGAGACAGTGTCAGATTTCACCAATAGGCACCAGTAATGTAACCGAATGTTGATGAATCCCATCAGTCTGTCACGAGCCTTAATGTTTAGCACCAGAGTGACCTTATTCGTGTCTGAGCTCTGGCTGTAAAGTGATGCCGATTCCAGCACTCCAGCAAGTCAGCATGTGCTCCTTATGATGGCCCCTGGAGGGAAATCAGGAGGTGTTCATCTTGGGCAAGGTCGGAGAAGTAATGAATCGGGGAAACCTGCAAGACGGAAAGCAATATGGCTGGTTATTTTGCACACTTAACTGTCCTTTCAGAGACCCAAATTACTCTGCCCTACGCTGAGGGGTGAACTTGCTGAAACCTAAGCATGTGGTAATGTGTAGCTAAGCACCCTGGCCTGCTGTGACAGGCTAAGGCTACATCATCTGAGGCCTTATATCAACATGGATTCCCATAATTCCAAAGCACATCATGTGGTCTTTCTGTCCATCTTCCAAAAAGCACTCGCCTCAAAAAGTGAACATCAGCTGGCGAATACCAAATCTCTCTCTGTTTAAATGTGACTTCCATACAGCTGTGAAAAATATTGTGGTCATGACTGGAAGTTTTCAAAGGCAGCCACGTTACAAAGAAACTTTCAGAGAGCTCTGGAATTTTTTTGTATATCCTGCAGTTTAAGAGGGTTGTTTTGAAGGGCTATTTCTGTGAGGGTTGTTTCTGATTCTTAGGGGTTAGGGATTGAATGTAATAGGATCTCTCTCTGGAGGGTGAGCCCAGCTATTGTGGAAAAGGTTAAGGAGCGTGTGGGCTGAGGGTTCTCAGTGCTTGGCGTACCCAGGAACTGGAGTTTTTGTCCTTGGATTAAGACCTGGGCTGGAGTTGCGTGTTTTCCTACAATGAAGTGGGGTGCTCTTGGGTCCTCATCGTCGTTCTCCGTGTCCGTGGGGCCGCCACAGGCCGCCGAGTCCATCCAGGCCGAGGACGAGAGCGCCAAGCTGTGCAAGCGTCGCATCGAGCATCTGAAGGAGCACAGCAGCGACCAGCCGGCCGGCGTCAGCGTGTGGAAAAGGAAGCGCATGGACCGCATGATGGTTGAGCACCTGCTGCGCTGCGGCTACTACAACACTGCCGTGAAGCTGGCCCGCCAGAGCGGCATCGAGGTGAGTCTGCCTGTTTCTCTGTCTCACTTTCATTCTCTCCTCTGTCTCTCTCTCCCCCATCAGTCTCTCCATCCCTCTCCTCATCTGAGTCTCACTCATTCTCTCAACCCTCCCAGTCTGCCTGTTTCTCCCCCATTCTCTCCCCTCTCTCCCTCCTCTCTCCATCTCTCTCACTGTTTGTCTGTCTCCCCTGATCTCTCTCTCCATCTCTCACTATCTGTCTCTTCATCTCTCTACCCATCTTTCTGTCTCTCCGTCTCTCTCCATCTCTCTATCTGTCTCTCCATCTCTCTTTCTAGCCTGAAAAAGTTTCTGTGTCCTGCTGTCATTCTGTCTCCAATCTGTGGGAAAAAAAGAATAAAAAAAAAACACTTCTGTTTTACCCTCCATTGGTTCAGGCAACCTTGTGAGACCTGAGGGACTGTAATCTCCTTTTTGTGACTCTTTGAATGCAGCGCCTGCCACAGGGAGGGAGCTCTTATTTCGGGCTGCGGCTTGGAATAGCGTATCTGCCAAAATGCGTGTTATGCTGCCTGGTCTTGGGCTGATTAACCCAGAGAGCTCAATGGCCCCAGTTAGAAGTTCTTCATTTGACTCCGTTGACCCAGTTGGAGGTAGATTTATATATGAAGGGGTGTTTAAGCCACTGGCATCCCGTCCAGGGTGTTCCCCAGTCCTGTGCTGCTTGAGGTAGGCTCCAGGCCCCCTGCAACCTTGAACAGTTATTGGATGGATGGAATGTTGAAATCCTCGCTTTCTCTGTCATCGTTTTGGAGCAAACACTTAGCAAATGCATATTCAATTGGCTCCAAGGCTTTTTCAGCCGCTCTCAATCCTGTGACTTGATTGGCTTGAGGGCACCTTGATCATGTCAGGTTCTTGGTTATCAATCGGCGAGCCCATCTTCCTCCCAGGCCAAGGCCTGTCTGGTTGGCTTCAGCAGACACCAATGAACACAAATACTCTTCATTCAGCTCTTTTGAGATAAGGCCTCTTAGGGGGCCTCTTTGTCCACTCTCTCATCCCGGGGTTAGTGGTGCTCACCTGCAGTGACGTCAGCTGTTTGTCAGATGTCCACGTCTCCAGCCAGAAGCTGTTATCTGATGTTGTGAGTTAGTCATTGTGTCATTGTGCCCTGTCTGGTGTGGTACCTTGAGAAACTAAACTAAATGTCCCTCAAGTGAAAGCGAAAACAATCAATCTCCTCTTCTGGACTCTCGGGGTCTAATTCAGATTGTTTTCAACAGTCGATTTTAAGGTGAGGGCTTGTGTTAGAAGATTTAAATTGCACTGAACGGAGAGATGGACGGAACACTGGGAACTTAAGGCTTTAAGGTTTCTGCCTGGTTGCACCGCACTTGTGTGGGAAATATCTTGCTGGTTCACATCCCAAGTGGAGCCCCTGCTGTGGCTCCCTCGAGCAAGGTGCTTAACCTGAATAGCCAATGTAAAAATATCCAGATATCCCGCGTAAGGTGCAGGACTGTAGGCTGTGGAAGTCATCGTCTGTCTGGCTCGCTGCCATGACAACAGGTTGTACCTCTACATATACTGTGAAATTACAGGCAACAGTTTGGAGACCAGTAACTGCCTCGGAGCCTGTGGAGGATTATCAGTCATGTCTGAATGTTTATTAATGGTCAAAGCTGGATGTGCTAGTCTTTAACGTAGATAATTTGCCAGATATTTGGCGAAATGATGCCTGCTGTTGTGGGGTATATCTATAGGCAACAGGCTTTTGGCTGTGTAGGTTGGCCGGTAGACTGCCGGGCTGCCTCATTAAGACCAAGAAGTTCTAGGGTGTTTCTCAAAATCCAAAGATCCTACTTGTGGTCTTGGCAAGACCAGACTTGCTAACTTGCCTTTCAAGAATGAACATGGAGTGCAGTGAATCATGGGATTGGTCTCATTTGGCCAGGATGCAACTGATGTATCCTTGATATTTGGGGCAGGGCAAGAAAGACAGGGAATTTTTACTGTCCTCTGTACTTCTGTTCTTGAGTATTGGGACTGGTCTTTGGCAATGGAAGATGACGTTAAATGAATACACAAGACCACAAGTATGGTCAGGTATGCACACTTGGTTCTCCTTCAAGGAGAAAGACCACTTGTCAGATTTCTGCTGAACCATTCTGGTTTCTAAATGGTTGGCATTAATAAGGTCTTGACACTTTCAAACAGGTTGGTTTCAGGATTAAGATGGTAATTGATGGTTTGCCTTTAAAAGCTGGTGTTGGGCTCTGTTACATCCATCACTGACCTTAGCTGTTCACGATCTGCTTGTTTTGAGGGGAACGATGTGAGCAGCAGTGTCTGTGTGGTGTAACATGCCTTCACGGTGTTGCTGATGATTTAAAGGGCTGTGTTTGGATGGATGTTAACAGAAATCATCTGTATCATCCTCTTCTGGCCTGTTTTTTCTTGATGGCTTCTTCAGAAATGTATTGTTTGTCCAAGGAATTTAGTCATGTGCTTGAAATCTTTGTTATACTGTTGTGTATGCATTGTCATCAACTAATTGTTGTGCCTAACTAATTCAAAATAATTGTTGGTGTCTTTCAGTGATTAATTGTTCATTTAGATGTTTGGAGTTGGTTAATAAATAATTTCTACTTGGAACAATGCTGACCAAAAGCTTTAGACCTGCTAAATTTGAAAATGTACACTATTTAAATTGCTAATTTGGTTTTTAATCATGTCTGTGTACACTGAGCCTACACAGTATGACCAGCCCTATGTGAAGCAAATAATGCCCATTTCTTCTGCATTCAGCAAGTTGACTTTGAGCATTGAATGTTAACTTACCATCTAATATATCTCAGATCTTGACACAAACCATTTTTACGAGATCGGTATCATTGTTTACGTCACACAGAGGTAGTCATAATGTTCTGGCTCATCGTGTACATCAGCTACCTCATGTCATATTGGAAATCTGTAAGCAAGACTGCATGGTGCAGTATTTACAGTGTTTGCATAGTTATCATTTTAGCAAGCTGGAAGAGTTACATAAATGGAAACGTTGTTGAAGCCTCAGTAAGCTAATTAGCTTTTGTCAAATACGAGTGAAAATTCCTTGGAAAATTATGGGTAAATATGCAGGTTGCTTTTACTGCAGAAGTATTGGTTTGGTGCTCAAAGAATTACAGATGAAGACATATGATTTGTTCTGAGGTCTAGGGTGTGAGGGGAAGGGTTTATTTACAGAGATGCCTTTTTTTCCTTTTATTTTCCTCTACTTGTGGAAACAACTTGGTAGCGTCTTAAACAGTATCCTGTGTGTTTTTAAGATTAGTATTCAGTCCCTGTCGAATAGAGTAATAGAATAACAAATTAATACAAAAATGCACGAGTCCTTCCTAGACCAGAAGCTGCTCCTAGCGAGGGAAATGTTGCCAGGTGACAACTGGGCTAGTGGTTGACAGCTAGAACAGTGAGACCTTGCAGTCCTCCCAAGTTTGATGCTATGGTCTCATTATCATGGCTTTTATATTTCAGGACCTAGTCAATATCGAGATGTTCCTTACTGCCAAGGAGGTGGAGGAGTCTCTGGAACGACAGGAGACTGCCACCTGCCTGGCCTGGTGCCATGACAACAAGTCACGCCTCCGCAAGATGAAGGTAAGAATGTCATGTGACATTCAGATCTCTGAACCACTCATAGCTTTTCATGTTTCTCTATCTTGTTGGGAATGGTACAGAGAAGATGACTCGTCGAAGGTGAATCGATGTTCTGATCTCCATTGTACAGGATGTCCACTACACTGTATTGATTCACAAAAACATTTCCTCATATCTGCAGTTGGTGGTTGGAATTTTCTTTCAACTCAGTGTCAGTCAGGTCTCTTTGTTTGCTTGTTTTCATTTTGGGAAAGGACAAGTTTCCATTGGGGTTTGTGTTGAGTTTTCTGTCTTGGGGACCAAAGTCAGTAAGAAAATCTTGCTGCTTGTGAAACTGTAATGTCCATAATTTGAAACCTCGTTTGTCACAACTGTAAGCAAGTTCAGCCTGTTACATCCAACCTCTGGATATTAGGGTTGAAATGTTGTAGGGTGGATTTGAAGAATCAAAGAGTAGAAGTGATGCAGCATTGTTTCAGGAGAGAGTTGTGGGACATGGGACAGTCGTATGACTTTTAGATGCTATATAGATTATTTGTTGCTGGTGGGGACAAGGTACTAAACTTGTTGAACCTGACCTAGGCATTGACAGGTAGCCTCTGAAGAGATTACAAAAGAAGGCATTTAGGAACTAATGGCTATCTCAAGGTTAAGTAAATGGATATGCTGGTAGTTTAACTGTGAGGGAGTTTCAAGACAAGCAAGAGATTATCATGATCCGGACCAGCAGTTGGGTGAGTGTGGTGGAGTTCAGGCAAGTTTGCAGGATCTGATTGCAGGACCTCATTTTGGGCAGAAATTTGAGCCTTTATTCAGATTCTGACATTTCTGGAAGTTTTACATGGCACTGTGCTTCCTGTGGGTTCACAGTGGGGTGAGGCACAGGCTCAAGTGTGAAGCGCCTGTGCCATAATGTAGGGGTCAGTGGTTGGGTTAGTGTAGAGATCCTGCACAGATCCCTGCAGGAGCCTATGGAGCTGGACTCTGAAGTGGTGATTTAAAAATCGGTCACATTCAAGGTTTGGTTGGGATCTGATGACTAGTATTGCAAAATGAACTGATCGATGATGCCTGGGGTTTGGGCTGTAATATCTTGCCTCCCGATCTCCCAAAGAAAAGGCATACGCTAATGTGCTTAGGTATCCACCAGCATGCCTGGGTGGTGTATGATATTGACATAACCACAGACCATGGACCATGAGTATATGTTAACTCCACACAACAGCCACAGAATGACCACTGAAGTTAAGCATTTGTAAAGATAGGGGTTCCCAACCTTTCGGTGTTCACAGAACAACAAAATGTAATGGACCAGTGAAATGACCCAGGTGCTGCCCGATCAGTCGCCGAATTCGTCATTTTAACCATCTCCATTTTATTTCAGATGCAAACATAATTCACAAAAGTGAGGGGGTCATAAAGATACAAAAATACGTAGATTATTTTTGGAAATTAACCACCCCCTTTGCTAAATCCCCAGCATTCTTCGGCCCGCTAGAATACTTGGCCACGGACTGGTTCCTGTCCGCGGACCAGGGGTCGGGAACCCCAAGATTAAAGTATATCTTTCAGTGAGGGATTTGTAGATGTTAACCACACTGCCCTCCTGTACAGCCTTAAAGCCACGCAAAGAAGGCAGCTTATTCAGGCATAAGTCTTTGTTATTCTGTTGTTGTCAGCTGATGACTGATCTCCTGAGTTGCGGTTCAGTCGTCCCACCGCGCTGTCAGGTAATCCACCCGGCCTGTCACCTGGGACAGGCTCTCACCCACTCTCACTACGGTAATCGTAAAAACCCCGGGCTGTTGGTACATCCAGGAAGGTGCGGCCAATGAAACACACTGATGTTATTGGAAAAACACCAAAGCTCGTCTTTTCCTTTTTTTGTGTGGCATGCAGTTTAAATATAATGAGCCATTGTGGAATATCTCTGTGGAAATGTGTAATTAAGCAGCTGAAAGGATAACTTATGCCCATAAATCCTTTCCTTGTCCCACTGGGGTGTAGAGGTGTCCACTTTCACATCCTCAACTGCTGCACAAGCGTGTTCCTTCTCAAAGGAAGAACTTGAGTTACAAGCCATCCATTAGTCTTCTAAAACTTCCATTTTAAAGGAAATGTCCTAAATTTCAGTACACGCTCAAGAAAATGTGCGAACTTCCATCTCCAGCTCGATCTCAGCACTACAACCCAAAAGTCATTTGCATAAACACACACACACACACACACACACACACACATCTCGTCCACCCCAACAAGAAATATAATTAGTGTTCAAATAATACTCAATGCTAATGGTGCTAATATACTCGGGCCTCTCTTTCTTCTAAGAAAATATTCCATGAAAACTATTCCATGACTACCGAAGATCCCCAGCCTTAATTAAACCCACTCTCTCCCAGAACATTTGCAGAGAGCTAAACATGCATTCCGTCATACCGCTTCATGGGGTTTGTGTTCTGTGCAGGTTCTTAATTTAAATAGGCTTCTGTAAATCCTTCAAGATTTGGAAGGGCTCCAGTCAACAGAATTCACACACACAGACACACCGTGTTTCTCAGGAGCTAATAGTGTTTGACTGTCTGAAAAGCATATTTGAATCTCATGGTTTCTGATGTGAGTTGGCAGGTTGGGGTCCCTTGTCATTTGCATATGTGTAACTAACATCCTCAATAACATGATGTCATGGTTATAAAAGGGGATTAAGTGATCTATAGAGGCATCATTAGCATTAGATCTGGGGGGCGTGGCCAGGATTTAGCAAGAGAAGCGTTTTCCTTTTTGATAACTTGGTGATCTTCTGACATATAAACTGATGGTGTATGTTTGGATCAGCCCAAAGTGGCTGGTTTACGGGGGGGGGGAGTGGGCGGGTATGAGGTCCAGAAGGGGCCCTTAGCTGATGTTGGAGCACCTCCCCCTTCCCATCCTCTTCTCTTTCCAGAGCTGCCTGGAGTTCAGCTTGCGCATTCAGGAGTTCATCGAGCTTATCCGACTGAACAAGCGCATGGATGCTGTCAGGTGGGTGGGGGCAGCCGACATGGGTGGGATTTAGTATGGGGGGGGCCCTGCAGTCGGGACTCTTGTCTCTAATCGCTGGTTTGAAGTTAATTTGTCGTTAATTCGAATCGACCATAATAAAATGTAATCAAAACCAGATCGTCATGCATAATTCATGCTTGGGGAAAAAATGTAAATATTTATGAAGCGGCATATAAAGGGAGCCTTGGGTAAATATCAGCCTGATTGCTTGTGGCTGTAGCAGACTTCCACCAAGACGGGCAGCATGCAGATGCCAAAACTTAGGATATTAAGGTAAATTAACATCTGTGTGTTTGTGACAGCTCTCAGATGTTTTTTGATTTGATTCGATGTTAATGGCACATTTTAACCCTCTGGGGTCTAGGGGTAGGAAACACACTTTCACTGACTGGGGCATGATCACACATTCCTTCAAATATCCTAAACTTAATTCATGGCAAATAAATTATTTCTTATATGTTTGTTTTGCCATTACACTCATCTTTA
>JAODJW010000015.1:18058852-18082360 GCA_026777045.1 Hyperopisus bebe
TTTTTTTTTACTTTTTTTAACCAATGTTTTACCATTTAGGCTTCCATGCAGCCTAGATGGCTGCTCCAATACCGACAATCTTTTGCAAAAATGAGTTAGCTGGGCTCTCTCTCCACGGAGCAGGGCCTGATGCATGGATCTCTGGATGGGTCGGTTCCGTGTAAGAAGCATGCCACTGAGAAAGAAGCCAATTTGATGTCTGGGCAGTAATGAATCGGCTTTAAAAAGGGGTGCTTTCGTTCTGGTTCTGAAGTCTCCCAGCACCACTACGAGGGTTTGGCTAGCGATCAGTCCAATCTGATCATGCCCCCCAGTTACCACTCAGTTGATTTCTTAAAGGCGATTGACCAGGGGAACGTGGCCCTTCATTGCGTGCAGGTGGCCCCTTCCCCGCCCCCCTCCCTTTTGTCCGGAGGATTTGGGCCCCGTTATCGGCAGCCCAAGCGGCCATATGCCCCCGGGCACCTGGACCGATGCTCGTTCTGGATCCGCAGCTGAGCCAGCGGCCTGCACAATATGCCCTTATCCACACATCTAGGCTTTTTTTTCTTTTAGTCTCTCTGTCTTTTTTCCTGCCTCCGTCTCCCTGGTAATAAAGACCGGGGATTAACATGTCCAGAAGTCAGCCAGCGGATTGGCAAGGTCGCACAAAGGTTGCTTTCCTGGCTCCTAGGTGGAGTTATTAAAAAATGATCCCGCCAGTGTAGTGGCATCTAGTACGGGGGGTGACCAGCTCGCTGTGGTCTGCCGCGGGTTTACCGGCCAATAACAGGCTCCCTCACATTCATGTAATACTCTGCTCAACTCAGCTGAACTCATGTAAAACTCTACTCAATTGAGTAGAGTCATGAGCCCAGATTTTCAACAGTGACGCAAAACAAAACAGGGTTTTTCTTCTCGTTTTAATGGGAAATTTTCAATGAAATTTTCTAAAACTTTAGAAGTGGCATGATGTCCTAAATTCAAAACACACTCCAGTAATTTGTGTTGTGTTAATTTCTGATTATTGTCATAAAATTTGGTCATTTTTAATGAGTCACATACGAGATCTTCATTATTTATGGCTTTATACGTGTACAGGAAGCTGTCTGGGCAGATCAACACCACCTACTCAGAGCACTAGCAAGCAGGCAGCTGGACACCCTGTGAGGGCTGTACGCGGAAATATCAAGGTGTCCAACATCACAGCAAAGTCTGCTTCAGTAGCACCATAAATCTGCAGGGCATCAGGGCAGACTGGGGCCCCCTGGCTGAGCGTTAATCACCTTAAAGCAGCCCCCAGGGCACCCTAATTCCCTAAGTCTGCAAACAAGTACAGTGGGTAGGTGGGGGCACAAAGTGGCCAGAGGATATAGCAAGGGGGACGGAGATGGGAAGGCCCTTTGCACCAGAAGGCCGAGCCCAACTTTACACTCGGCATCATGATTTGAAGCTAAGTTTTCAAAGATTTCCTAGTAACTGAGAGAATAACTAAGCAAAATAGGATCTGGAGGTCATTCCCTGAACATTCCTGCCGGTGACGGATGTCACTCTTGGGCCTGGCCAGCTGAGTACACGGGCCACACCTCTGTACATTTTCACGTAATCTCCACAGGACGATTCCCCTACAACTCACTTCCCCATGTTCTCTCATCACCCCAGATGAGGGTGGGTGCAGACGGAGAGGAGGACGAGGAGGACGATGACTTTGTGGAGGTCCCCGAGAAGGAGGGCTTTGAGCCGCACATTCCAGACCACCTGCGTGCAGAGTACGGTGAGTTTGCCCAGCTGTACCCAGCCAGCAGCCGCAGCTGGCCAAACAAACAGCCTTCGGACCAATAAGTGGAGCCGCCCCCACTGTGAAGCTGGAGGCCCCCGGCCCGCCCCCGAGCGGGCCACGGTGGTCCCGGGGAAAACCCGCCTCTTCATAAACCCTTTGTCAATGTTTAAGATGTTGATACAGGCCAGGGGGGTGGTGGTGCACGGCTTGTAATGAGCTCAGTGGAGCTTCATTGGGCAGCTGATCTGACAATGGCGGAGGAGCTCGGATGTCTTTGCTGACCTTAATCTGGCTTCCAGAGATCGCTAACCCTAACCCAGTACTGGCCCATTAAAACCAGTGCCCTCAGTAACCCACCCCTTGCACGCCCTTGTTGGTGTGGCATCCTTTGGTACTGGTCTCTCTCTCTTCCATTTTTGTAAATCGGCAACAAGTAGAGATCGACCGGCCAGGTAGATCCATGTAAAGCCACAGTAAACGGTGGTGGAGCCACCATGAAAATGCGGTGAACACTTTTAACTGATTATTAAATATGTGCTAGATAATGTTCAAAAGAAATAATCATTAAAATTGAGCTAAGGTTTTTTTCCTATGACAGAAAAAAAAAAACATTTTAGCGAAACTTTAAACCCCTGCGCTATAATGTCCGTATAACCGTGGCCAAAAGTTTTGAGAATATTGATATTGATTTTCACAAAGTCTGCTGCCTCGGTTTTTATTATGGCAATTTGCATATACTCCAGAATGTTATGAAGAGTGATCAGATGAATTGAAATTAATTGCAAAGTCCCACTTTGCCATGAAAATGAATCTCCAAAAACCCATTTCCACTGCATTTCAGCTCTGCCACAAAAGGACCTGCTGATATCATTTCAGTGATTCTCTTGTTAACACAGGTTAGAGTGTTGATGAGGACAAGGCTGGAGATCACTCTGTCATGCCGATTGAGTTAGAATAGCAGACTGGATGGTGCTTGAAATCATTGTTCTTCCTCTGTTAACCATGGTTACCTGCAAGGAAACATGTGCAGTCATCATTGCTTTGCACAAAAAGGGCTTCACAGGCAAGGATATTGCTGCTAGTAAGACTGTACCTAAATCAATCATTTATCGGTTCATCATGAACTTCAAGAAGAGAGGTTCAGTTGTTGTGAAGAAGGCTTCAGGGTGCCCAAGGAAGTCCAGCAAGCTTCAGGACAATCTCCTAAAGCTGACTCAGCTGTGGGATCGGGGCACCACCAGTGCAGAGCTTACTCAGGAATGGCAGCAGGCAGGTGTGAGTGCATCCCCACACACAGTGAGGCAAAGACTTTTGGATGATGGCCTGGTGTCAAGAAGGGCAGCCAAGAACCCACTTCTCTCCAAGAAAAACATCAGGGACAGACTGATATCCTGCAAAAGATACAGGGATTTGGACTGCTGAGGACTGGGGTAGAGTAATTTTCTCTGATGAATCCCCTTTCCGATTGTTTGGGGCATCCGGAAAAAAGATTGTCCGGAGAAGAAATGGTGAGCACTACCATCAGTCCTATGTCATGCCAGCAGTAAAGCATCCTGAGACCATTCATGTGTGGGGTCACTTCTCAGCCAAGGGAGTGGGCTCATTCACAAATTTACCTAAGAACACAGCCATGAATAAAGAATGGTACCAAAACATTCTCCGGGAGCAACTTATCCCAACATCCAAGAACAGTTTGGTGATGAACAATGCCTTTTCCAGCATGATGGAGCACCGTGTTATAAGGCAAAAGTGATAACTAAGTGGTTCGGGGAACAAAACATCAACATTTTGGGTCCATGGCCAGGAAACTCCTCAGACCTTAATCCCATTGAGAACTTGTGGTCAATCCTCAAGAGGCGGGTGGGCAAACAAAAACCCACAAATTGTGACAAACTCCAAGCATTAATTATGCAAGAATGGGTTGCCATCAGTCAGGATTTGACTCAGTAGTTGATTGACAGCATGCCAGGGTGAATTGCAGATGTCTTGAAAAGACAGGCCAACACTGCAAATATTAACTTTGTGTAAATGTAATGTAATTGTCAATTGATCCCTTTGACATTTATGAAATGCTTGTAATTATACTTCAGTATACTATAGAAACATCTAACATAAAGATCTACAAACACTGAAGCTGCAAACTTTGTGAAAACTGATACTTCTCAAAGCTTTTGGTTACAACTGTAGAGTATGAAGGTATGGAAAAGCCTGATCTTAATCTAACTTACTAGCAATGTAAAATTGTATGTGCTTAACATATGATGTTGGTATTAATAATATTACCCTGCACTTATTATTTGGAAGAGTATAGCACACTTCAGTTTTATTTGGAGGTTTTGTAACCTAAAAACTTTAAGACGAGTAAAAAAGAGAAAAAGGTCAATGTCGTGTTAGCTGTTAAATTTAAACAGTGATACAAGTAACTGACATTTGTTTTATTTAAATCTGTTGCACCTGCTCTTGTTTGGTAAAGTGAAACATGTCAGATAAAGTTAAGTGTACAGCAACTCGTTTTCAGTTAATTATTTGTACCTCTTTCCAGTCACGGAGCACTTTTGTTTGAGACTTATTTACATGAGAGAAGATCCTGTAACTTAGTGCAGTTTGAGTGAAGTTTAACTATTTTTCTTTTATTTTGGAAAAAAAAAATGTTTTGAAGAAAAGTAGATTTTTGTTTGCATATGCTGACAGTTACAGTTCTTGGAAAGAAAATCGGAATCAGCAAAAATCGACATGAGCAGGTCACACTTCCAAAAAAAAATTGGAAATCAGAATCAGCTAAGAAACTTACCATCGCTGCTTCTCTAATAACAAGTTGATCGCAAAACAAGCAAATTAGTAGGCCAGAAACTATGCTGTTACTATAAACGCAAATTTAGCAGGAAATGCTGACATCATGAATGATGCTGTTGGGTGTTATTCCGCTAGCTAAATTAACAGTGGCTAACGTGGCTTAAATATATGCGTTTCTGGTTTTGGTGTCAAACATGCCCTGCATAGCTGGTTGAGTGTTTACTCCCATAACTGATGCATTTATTAGTTTATTTGCTGTTTATTTGCATCAGTTTTTGCATCTTTTCGTCTGATGGTTGCAGCCACTGTTTGCTCAGGTATTTGGGACGGACCCGATTATCACCTGGAGCCTTTTCTCCGCCAGCTTAAGCCATCCATCAGCACTGCGGCCAATGGAAGGGCCTGATTAGCGAGGCTCGTAACGACGGGCCGCGCCGTGCCAAGTTAACAGTGCGGGGCTGCTAATGAGCGCTCATTAGCCTCAGGCTTGTATTTACATCTCCCTCCTGCCTCTTCACATGAGCGAAAAACAGGGTGTCTCAGTCAGCTGTCACTGATCCCAGGTCAGGCCTGTGCAGCCAGACTGATCCCAGGTCAGCCCTGACCAGCTAAATTGGGATACGCTGATCCCGGGTCGGGTCTGTCTGGCCACAACCTCATAATATCACTGTCTGACAGCTGTTCAAGCGGCCTGCTCCTTATTTAGCATGTGGGTCCATCTGTAGTATGAATATGAAGGACTGTGACCTGCGTGTTAAAGGGCCGAGACGCCCATTCGGGGCCTTAAACCACAGCGGGCCGGTTTCTGTTGTATCACTCATTACAGATGAATAGCAGATGTGTATAAGGGTAAATGTGTGTGAGACCACAGCGGTTCTGCGCGGTGCTGCCGTAGCAGGGCCCGCCCCCACCGTGCCCCCCCACCGCGCCCAGGGGGTTCTGGCCTGCTGAAGGCCGTCTCTCGCAGCCAGAGCTACCGTTTCCTTTCCATTCCTGCACTCTGCCTTTCACAGCAGATCTTTTATCTCAGCCTTAATCCTAGAGTCTCTGTCAGGACATAATCTCTTTCTCAAATTTACATTTTAATTACAAGGCCTGCTGAACTCGGGGAAATCGATGGCGCAGCGAGGCGCCGGGCGGCCGCTCAGCCTGCCGGCCAGGCCTCCTTATTTCCTGCTATTGATTTATCCCTTTAACACTGAAATTTTATTGCTTCAGACAAATAGCTGCCATTTTGGTCAATTTGAACAGAAAAAGAAGGGATTTGGGAGTATTTCACCGCGCGGCCGCAGAGCCTCCGGCTGCAGCCCGCTGTGACGTGATGAATCGGGGAGATGAAGCATGCGGGGTTAACGGGGAACGCCGGGAACGGGCTACTCGCGGTGACGGATGCCACTGCCGGCAAGGTAGACTGGCTCTGAAATGCCATGGGCGTTTTGCCAGTAGGTGTGGCAGCAATCCATCATTATCCCAGTAATAGTTATTGATATTAATTTGATTTTCACATATTTAATTTTGGTACGTTGCAGTACGTCATGCTATTATGTTTTATTGGTAAATGTTTCTCAGTGCTAACAGCATCCCCCCTTGCGGCCATTGGAACACATTGATTTCTCAGCGCTATGTCATCCGCGTGTACTAGTCTGTCGGATCTATAAAGGAATTTAATATGCTTTTTTTTATGCTGCCAAGAACCAGCAGTATAATAATGGATACAGTGCAACACTGGATTGCGGTTTTTGGTATCACTGGATTGGACCCAGTGCAATTAGGATATGATACAGCAGGTCATCAGGTGCCCAGCCTGGACTTTGGTTGCGAGTGTAACACAGCTTGAATAGAGTGACCTGTGATATGCATAAACAAACAAACATAAATGGATAGATAGACAGAGACAGACAGACAAACCTTGGAATCATAGTTGGATAAGAGCTTCATAGGAAATCTGAACTGACCCCCAGGGATTGCAGAAGTTGGGTTAGAATCCAGTGAGGAAGGTCCAGCTTGTCAGCTCTGGGTGGCTGTACATCGTGGTGTCTGGCTGGCTTGTATTCATGGAGACGTTATGACAGAGAGGAGCCTGGAGACGCCTTTGGCAGGACCGGCAGTGCCGCTGGTGCTCCGTCCGTCTTCGTTTCTTCTGTCTTCATCTGTGTGGTGGGGGTGGACACTCAGGGGTCAGGGGTCTCGCCCGGCAATCGAAGTGAAGCAACTGCCCCGTAAAGATATTGTCGCTTTTAATTTGGTCCCTGAGCTCGGGCCGGATTGGAGGGTGCAGCTTTCCTTGGAGCTCCGTCTCCCGGTTCAACCTTGCCCCGCTTTTACAGCTGGCCCAGGTCAGCTCCAGCAGGCCACCCATGTTCGGGGCAGAGCAGGCGCTAATCGTGGTTAGCAGGGCACTAGGACCCCCAGAAGTCAGTCTGTAGGCTGGGTCTGGAGTAGCTTGCTTATCGGGGCTGCTGGAGAACCCTTTCCGAAGGTGTTGAGCCACTAATGAGGGTTCTGTGATGTGTTTTTATTTTTATTTATTTATATTTTTTTAAATTAAAAAAAAAAAAGTCAAATAGATTCTGGGGTGGTACGGGGTCACATCTTCAAATGTTGTCCCAGTGTGGCGTGGGTCTCCCATTTTCTCCCATGCGTTTGTTTAGGTAATTCAATTGAACATTGTACATTTGAGTGTGTGCACCCTGGCATCCTGCTCATGGTGTCCCCATCCTTGTGCTTCCTTGGATAGTTTCCCGGCTCCTGGATGGATGGATGGATGGAGGGACGGATGGATGGATGGATGGATGGAGGGATGATGGGTGGATGGGGTCCCAGTGGCTAATCACATCTCTCTGCTTACTCTGTCAAGGTCTGGATCCAGTTACCTCATTGTCTGTGGCTCCAGCAAAGCCCGCCCCAGGATCAGTGACCCAGCCCACCCCACAACCAAAGAGGAGAGCCACTGAGGACGAGCTGGACCCCACCTGTGCAGCCGCCACGCTGCGGGAGCTCAAACAGCGCCTCCTCTCTGACCAGGCTGCCGGGTAACATCCCCTGCCGCCGCCGGTCACCCCCTACATGTGTATGTGGCACCTGTCCCTCCATGCGCATTGGAGTGTGAGGCCTGTATGGCTGGTGACTGAGGTCCACGTCCTTCTTGGGGAGACACAGTCCTGTTTGTCATCCTGTCCCATGGTGATCAGAGTCAGTTTTATTGTCCTTCTAAACGCGGTAGAAAGCTCACTTAACGGACACAGTAATTGTTTAAAAATACAGTGAATTTGTATAAATAACACAGCCTTAAAAAATAGCGGAAAGGTTAGTGTCGGCAGTGTTCTTACTGAGATGATGGCACGTCTTCTATTTCCTGCAGCCCCAGCAGTTCCCAGGGTGCCAGTGAAGTGGCGGAGTACACAAGCGAGGCCGCAAAGCAGGACGGGGACAAGGATCGCGCCCCCTTTGTCCCTTTTGACATGGACCTCTATTACTGGGGACAGGAGCAGCCCACTGCCGGCAAAATATTCAAGTACTGTTCCTCTCCCAAGTCCTATATCACTAAACTAAACTGCATTCCGAACCTCTCTATCCTCTGCCTGTACTAATCCCACAGTACGGTATCACTAAAGCCCTGGTACTGCATCCCAAACCTCTGTCTTCTACCATAACTAATCCCTCAATTTTCTATCCCTAACTGCATTTGTCTCAGATTTTTTTCCTTCCTGCAGATTTGGTAGGGTTGAGTTTCAATTGTAGTGTCTGTATTTGTAGCCACTAGAGGGCAACATTGTCTATCCAGAAATATGTAACGGACTCCAGCTGGTGACATCAGGACATCAGGAATAAACTAATCAAGTTAGCAGTGGCATGTCATTATATTTATAGGTATTAATAACACATTAAATCCCTCTGTCAATGCAGATAAGTGTATTATAAGGATTATAGAGTATGTTGTGTAGAGGAGTTATTTGTGTTGGGTAATAGTTAGCTTGTATCCACAGGTGTATTGTCGTTCTTCTATAAAGGTGTCAGCGGGTGTGTTTATGGCCCCCCGAACACTCCGTCGTCATGCTCTGTCCTCTGCATCTCCTCTCAGAAACGTCTCCCAGCACCAGTTCTGGATTCCCCACGAGATTCAGGAGGAGGTGGAGAACAAAGAGCTTTCGGCCCAGATGAAGTCTCGGGTCATCACCTTCGCGGGCAGCTTCCAGCCCGTCTCTCATAGATGCCGGGCACCCATGCCCAGTGGGAGCCTGTGCGAGAGGCAGGACCGCGTGAAGGTGAGACCACCAAGCCAGCGCCCCACTCTGCCGCACCAGCGCTACAGACGCCCTGCGGTGGACTCCTATATGTTCAGACCAGGCCTTTTCATTGGTTGTAGTGGGAAAATCTGCATTTGACTCTATAGTGTCACATAAAAATCACACCGCGGACGGACCTGGTTAGAAGGCCAGCACCAGCGCTGAGTGAAATAATAATGGAGAGATCCTCCGAGGAGATTCGTTACCCCAGAGACTCTGCTTTTAATCGGGTCGTTCTTCCAGTGTGGTCAGATGAATCATGACAGCTAAACGACCGAATGAGATGTCTGGCTATCATCCACACTCCGCGATCTTTTCTGAATTTTAATTGCCATTACTTGGAATATAAAGTTTTTATGTATGTATATAATATACATATAATTTTACAATGATAGCAGTGCAATTATTCTGAGGATTTTAATAACATCAATTTTTTTTTTTACCTAGCTGGGCAGCTAGCTATCTTTATTTGATAAACACTTAGACTTATGATAAACCCTGTCACGTTTAGCTGTTTGCCTGCTTACTTAGTAGTGTTTTAACATATCATGTGATTCTTGTGTAGGCTCAAAACTGTTAGTATTTTGATCGGTTTGTGAATGATCCTGTTTAGCTTGTCTGGACCAAGGTGCCAGCTGGACACTGATATACAGGCACTCAGAGCTGACCAGTTTACTCCTGGGCTCAGTTTACCACATTTCAGTTTATTACGGCGATACTTCAGGTTAACCAGTGGTAACATTTATTACCACGATGTATCTTTTGACTGTTTGATGTGATTGTGACAGGTCTACATATGAACTTCCAATGTCTTCAGCACAACAGCCTAGCACTAACAGACTAGTCCAGGTTTAACTGACTTTGCTTGGTGTCTTCAAGGCTAATGCAGTTTCTGAATTTGGCTCGATCTTTCAGAGGGACCAGGGAAACCATTTGGTTTATTTTTACTCTGCGTATCATCTACCAGGGTGTTTTTTTTAACATAACACAATTGGATGGATGGATGGATGACCGACCGACGAACGGACAGTGGGAACGGACGGACAGACAGACAGACAGACAGACATTAATTATAGTTGCTTGGGGGTCTAATCAACCCTTTTCCTTGCAGTGTCCTTTTCACGGGGTGATTGTTCTTCGGGACGAGCTGGGGAGGCCTGTCAATCCGGCGGACGCGGCCCGTCTGGAAGAGGAGAGGATGAAGCGCGTGGAGGAGCAGCCAGGTAAGCCCCCTTCCTGCTGCTGTTCTTGTGCGCTCTGGCCATTTGTAATTTAAGAACATTCTGGAAACACAGAATGTAATGGACAGGGTTAGGGTGTAAAAACATCACCAGAACACTACAGAGGCTGTTTGGGAAATGAACTGAAAATTGTATTCTTGGTATGTATTATCTCCCACCGTTTTGCTTTGGAGAAGAGCATCTGCTATTTTTTTTTTTTTTTTTTTTTAAGCTTCATGATCAAATATTTTTCCGGTTTCTATTTGGCAAAAATGTACTTTTGCGTGATGTTGCTGTTATCGCCGATCGGAAGCCCATATCCCAACCAGATCATGCAACATCAGCTGCACGCTCACTGCGCTCCCACACAGACGTGAAGAAATCGAATGTAACCGATAAGCAAAATAAATGCAAACCACAATCACATCATTAAAAAGTAGCAGAGCTTGTAATCTCTATCCAGGTGATATTAAAATCATCTGTTCCCTATGTTTGTCTAACTAGCACCACAGTTTAATTTATCCTTCCCTCGCTAGTTTAGATATTCTACATTATCTCTGAGATTTGCTTGTTTTTTTTTTGTTGATTTTTGCTTAAAATAATGGTTGTGCACAAGTATCGCTAGCTAGTTTTTTGTCCTTCTCCATGCAGGAAACCTGAATAGGTTTTTGTGAAGTTTAAGAGATCTTATCCTCTGTGGGAAAAGGATGAGGACAGTGAATAGTGGGCTGGTTAATGTGGCTAGGCTGTAGGCCTTGTGTTTGGGTTAAATTTGTCAAGGAAGTGTGCACTTGTTAGAGTCAATGTTGAATAAGACCCTGTTCATATAGCACAAGTCATATAGTAAATATAGAGGGAGCATTTTTGAATGCCTCATTTGACAGTGTCTAAGGGTCAGAGTTTAAGTCCACTGGATTCTGCTATATGTACGAAAGCAGTCAGAGTAAATTGTGTGGAAAATGCCTTTTGACTCCTCTTTCGTGTCTTAACCACAACCGAGTCAGGCTAACAGGCTGTGAATTTCAAAAAAGCAGGGGATTATCAAGATAGCATGACACCCAGGTTGGCAATAACATAGGTGGTACTTAGACAGGTGACAGAAGGATCCCCAAAGATCACATCTGTACAAGGCTGGCAATGAGTTGGATCTTCATGTTCGTTGAACTCTCATTAATAAGTGTCAGTGTTTGACAGACCACAAAAATTCACTAGTGTATGTGTTTGTAACATGCACATTATGGTTGGGTAATGAGAACTGTTTTATGTCAGAACTGCGCACATTTTTTATTTATTTACTTGACAGTTATGGCATGATATTAATTTTAAAACGTATAATTATACTGTATTAATTAAAGCGTAGACATACATGGATGTTTTGAAGCACGTTTTACATGCGTAAACGGACAGTAACAGCCCCCCACCGTTTACTGAGGAGCCGTTTCAGGCCTAAATGTGTCCTGCTGGGAGGGGCCAGACCCCGATGCGGAGCCCCTCCCACACCAGCACATGTGATGCTGCAGTGATCCAGTCTCGTCCTGCAGTCCCATCACTACAGTGGCGAAAACCACCAGCTTATTCCAGAAAAAGACGCACTGAAGAATGACCAGTTATGAAAACTGTGGAGACTGGGGGGGGGGGCAGGGATTGCTGGGTCTCTATGCTCCTGTGGCTTGTTAACAAACAGGTATCAGGGCAGGCTAACGGGGGGGGGGGGACTGTTGACCACTGGCTTGTGAAATAGCATCTTTTGTGAGTGTGGTATTGATCTGGCAGCCTGCCCCTGCCCTCTGGCCGCTGGCCCCCCAGGCTCTCTCTCCCCCAGCCGCCCACCGACCGCTCTGCCCCATCAGGCTGTTCTCCCGCTTACCGTCGTATTGATTTCTCCTCAGAAGCTCTTAAATTGTTTCTTTATTTTGCTCAAACACACATTTTGTCTCTGGCCAGCCCTCCAGTGCACCGAGACGTGCTGGCTGGCCTCGCCGGCATAGCCGGGCCCTTCCTGGCTAATCTGGGATTACCGGCTACCTCCCAGGCTGCCTGCTGCTCCTCGTTGCATCACAGGGACCCTGACCGCAAGCCAAGCCAAGCCAAGCCAAGCCCTGTGTGAAGCATGAGCCAATTTTATATCACGCAGTCCAGGCCATTTCCCCGCTGCTTTCTTACCCAAGCAGTCCTTTAAAATGTACTTTTATTATCATTGGTTAATTACCACACAGATAAAGGGTATAACAACTACAAGATATCGGATGCAGAGTTTTATTTTTTACTTTTGTCGTAGTAATTATATGGGTATTGTTAAGAGGACTGTTTTGGAAATCGGAGTCTGCATTGTTCACAATAAAGAGTTTCTTAAAGGCATACGGTGCATATTTGCATCAGCTGCATTCAAATGGAAATTATCCTCTTTTTATCCCCCTAAATAAGCAATCCTTTCTGATTACTTTGTAGGGCTCAGTAGTTTCGCTTGGAACATTCTGGAATGTCTTCGATGCAAGGAGTTATAAAAATGGCAGAAGAATCAATACTGAAAACTGTGCAGGTTTTCTATAAAATCGGCCAATTGGTTAACAGATGGACGTGATGGTGAGTCTCTGGGGATCACTCAAAATGAAATTAAGGCAGCTGTTCAATTAACGTCTTCATTAGCGGCCAGCAGAAATACTGCCCCCCACCTGATGGGGACTGCTGGGGCGGCTTCGTTCATGAAATGTGACAGAGTAGCGTTTTCATGTTTTTAATCCTCTCGTCTAAATAATTCTGAAGAGTGTTATGGCAGTAAGCGCAAAGTTCAACTGACTGGGACACCAAAACTCTGGGCTGACTTGGGACCTACATTAATATGAATTAATAATAAAAGTTAAAAAAAAAATTGTTACCCCTCTGCTAATCAAATCCATCAAAGCTATGTTAAAAATAAGATTTGACAGACTTCTCAGCTGCTATACTGTTCTGTATCATACAACTCCTGTATGCTTCTTTATGTTCATTAAAAATTCTGAAGTTACACAGAAATATGCATGGAGAGTATATATAAAAAAATTATATTTTGGACATTGCCCTGTCTTGTGTTCTGGACAGCAGAAAGCTGAGCATTATGGGTAGCGGTGGGGCTGCCCTTCGTAATGGCTTCTGCCCCATTTGTTCTCTCCATCTGGTGGGGGGCAGAGTCACAGCTGTGTGTGCAGCGTGTGGGCCGTGCTGCTCTGACGTGGTGGGTGGAGGGGGTAGTTGACTGATATGTGAGTCTACTGGGGGGGGGGGCTTGCCCAGCTTAGCCTAGCTTAGCTAAGCTTTATAATAACTCCACTCTGATCACACAGCTGGGAATGAGGCCCAACAAAAGCCAGGCCTTAGGGGATTGCCTTTTGGCCCCCGCCCCAGGGGGAACGAAACATCTCCCCAAATTAATTTGTAACTAATATCGGTGCCCCCCATTTTGTAAACAAAAAAGCGGATGAGAGGTGATTGATAAAGCCAGATGTTTGTCAGAACCGGGGTTTTTGTTTTTTTTTGTTTTTTTGTTTTTTTTAATTCATTAGCACAGTGGTAAATAAAATCCAATACAGTCATGAGCCGCATAACGACATTTTGGTCAGCAATAGCCTGTATGTATGATGGTGGCCCCACAAGATTATAAAGGGGCTGAAAAATTCCTGCTGCCTAACGACATCGCAGCCATCATACCATCATAGCACGACGCGTGTTTGTGGTGATGCTGGTGTAAACAAACCTACTGCTCTGCCAGTCGTACAAAAGGGTAGGACATACAATTATGTGCAGTACAAAAATACTCTAATGATAATAACTATACTACTGGTTTATGATTTACCATACTGTACTTTTTTAATTATTATTTTCAGTGTACTCTGCTTATAAACGGTTTACTGTAGCCTTGATGTGTAGTTGGCTATTACATCTAGATCTGTGTAAGTACAGTCTATGATGATCGCACAACGATAAAATCGCCTAACATTGCAGTTCTCAGAATGTATCCCTGCCGTTAAGCAGCACTGTCAGTGGAATTAGCAGGATGACCATCAATGTTCCTGAAGGCTGTTTTCCTTTATTTTACTCCAGGCGCCATTGCATCCTTGAGTTTGCTAGTAGATACTAAATTGCTGCAGAGGCTTCCCACATGTGTTTTAGTTCAGGTCGGCTGCCATGCTGGTTTCAAAGGTTCTGGGCTTTCAGGAGCTGATAGGCAAGGCTTACGAGCAAGTGAATGCTACGTTAAGGAAGATCGGGGTGTGACTGTCGGTGTGTTTACACCTGCCGTCTCGCATTGCTAACGTGCTAATGCTCCTTCTGGTGCAGACTGGCGAGACCGGGAGCTGATGCGAGAGATTGAGGCTGCCACAGGAGAGGATCTGGGCTCTTCCAGATTCTACGGGAAGGGCAAGAAAGGCTCCAAGGGCAAAGGCAAGAAGAGGAAGTACCCCAACCTGACAGACCTGAAGCAGAGCGCAAACACGTCTCGCTCCAGGCTTGAGAGAAAGGTCTTCAACAAGTGAGTACTGAACTTCATAGCTGTGGGTAAAAAAATAACTAATGTCAGATTACGTGGCCTGTGAGAAGAATCATCCATAGTAACGTTAAAATCCCTATACTGTAATATGTACATATATCTCACGCCTGTTTGAGATGGAATTCCTTTGCTGCAGTGGGAATGTAAGCTTATGTTAGAGAATATGTTACAGTGCTGTAGGTATTGATTTTGTATTTGACCATCTTGTATGCTTGGGGGATGGAAAGGTTGCCACCTCACTCCTCAGAGAGATGTCTTTATGAGGGAGAGCGATCGCGTTGAGCCCTGGGGGCACGGAGGGGACACCCAGGCGACTTCCCTGAGCCAGAAGCTAATTCTGAAATTCTTAGGACCTTGGCCTTTGAAGACCAGGCCTGTAGAAGCTCATTAGAGTGATACAAACTCTATCCATCTTTTTTCTGCTGTTTTTCTCCCATCCTGTGCAGGAGCTCCATGAAACGAGTCACAGAAGCCATGAATCGAATGGACCGAAGGAAACACGAAAAGTTTGCCAACCAGTTCAACTATGCCTTGAATTAAGCTTCAGTTCAACTACGCCTTGAATCAAGCTTCAGCCACGTTGGTCGTTCAAAGAGGCAGCATTTATAAATTAACTCGATTGATGCTGCACATCTGAATTGTGGCAAATATCGAAGTCGATAATTTAAATTATCCTTACCTGCAGTAATAGACGTTTTATATGAATTAATGACATCTTTGATCATGATGTATTTTCCTGTGTTTTTGTGTAAATGTGAAATGTTTTGACCTTTTGCGATTTTTGTGATGGATAAAGAGATTTTATAACATTCTTTGTCCTTTGTCTGTTGACTTTCAAAACTTTCAAAGTTTGTAAACTCCTTTTCACTGATGTTATCATCCCTGCCCTGCTGTAGTATGCTATGGTGCTATAAGTAAGCGAGACGTGATCTTTCATTAATTAAGGTAGTCTGAATACCCTGCAGATCAACTGTGTTGCACTATTAATCAAGCATGTGTAATTTGCCATCCATCAGTAGTTCTCTCTTTTGAGGAAGTAACTTGTATAAATGGAACTTAATTATTATTTATTGCTATATTATTATTTCTTCATGTTTTGACTAAATTCCAGGAGCAATAAGTAGAGATATAGATATTTATTTTCACACCGATTGGTACAGCCAAGCATCAATATTTTGAAACATAGATTATACCCAATAACGTCACAAAAAAGTTTCACGGATCTATTTTTCTTTGAATGTCCATTGAGTAGCTGTTTACTGTTGCACAAAGTCTACCATAGTCGTCATTGTTAAGGTCTTTGTAGCAGATTATCACTGACTGAGTAAAACACCATGCGAGTAAGGAAATGTACTGTAGCAACCAAGCATGTCAAGTTCTGTGAACCTTCCGGAAAAAGTGAAAGAAACAAGTACATCAGCTGTCATGCACCCAACAAAGGAGATGGGGGACATTTACTATAAAGTAATGTGTTAATGGACGTAGTAATTGAAATGCAGTTGGCTAATTCACGTCGTATGCAAGAATAAAATTTTACTTGATATTTTCACGCTGTTTCTAAACAAGGTGACCTATCAAATATATTGTTTTATCATTTACATGGAGTTGAAAATGTTGACAGCAAATTAAAATGTGTTCATGTTAGGTTTGCTGGCTTAGGCACATTTCTTTGGATTATTGCAAACATCACTTTAAATAGTTGGCCAGCTGAATTTTAAAATCAGCTTTCTTGCTTATAATGAATGGACAGAGCTGGTTTTCCATCGTTGGTATAAACCAAGACTAACGAAATCTTGCCTATAGTGGTTGTAAACAATAAACTCTGCTGAATTAAGGATGGGTGGTTCACCTTGACATTTCTACCTGCGGCCTAACCAGTTCATCTTAAAACTTACTCCCACGTTTCCCAGCCTAATCAGTTACTGGTTGTTATTCCTGTGATCTGGGGTGTAGGAGGGAGGCGGATACCCCGGCAGATCCAGTGGGCCCAGCACTTCATAGAGCACCATCAATATATAAAATTATACATAAAACTGGGCGGGGGGTATAGCCCTGCCTGTGATTATCTAGTGCCGCGCATTTAAACAGCAACGCGATCAGCGCCTAAGACGTTCAGCACGTGCTGCCGACGGCCGGGTAGCCGCTGTAATGTCGCATGGGCGCAGGCCACTTCAGACTCTCTCTTCACAAGGTATATATATATTACTTTTTGAAAATACGTGGAATGTCTGGTCGTTAGTCTACTATCTGTGGCTAGCTGAGGGATCGCATATATAAGACTTTGGGACAGGACAGCGCTTCCGTTTTGTGTTAGATGATATTAAAAGTCGGTCACGTGGCTATTTTTCACGGCAACTCTTTGTCTTGCGGTCATCTGGGTGTTTTAGCAGCCGCAGTAATTATAATCACGTGATGCACAAACTGCTGCCACTGTGCAGCCGCGCATCAGGCGTTCTGTTAAATCCTTTAAAAATCAATTTTGCGTTCAGTCATTTGGAGGTGTGTCTAGTAGTATTACTAAATTTCGAAAATATGCGGTATGTAAATGGTTTTTATCTGAAAACTTATTTTTAAATGAGCTTGCGAATGAGTGAGTGTAAAGCGGTGCTGCTGTAAAATAAACGATAATGCACTTAGGTCGCAGTCTATTTCAAAAACTATTAGGATGTTCTGCTTTTCATTCGGGAAGCGCAAAGAAACACTGTATAAAGATGCATCTATAGAGATAACTGGCGAATATGAACTCCAGCCTGTATTAGAATTGTTTTAGGGGCTTGCATGGTTTTCCAACTTAAAGCTGTGAGGTATGTTTCTTGCAGTGATTCCTCTTGCCAGTAGTTTTAATTATTCCTTGTCACTTTGCCCATCTTCCTAAAGGGACTCCATCAAATATATTTTCGCTTGTATGTAAATGATGACTGAATTTTATCGTGCTTAAAATCTGTCGTTAACCAGGTACATCCTTCGGTATCCGCCACGAATAACCTCTAGCGAGCTGTTGCATGAGGTAATTAATAATTTAAGTTTTTAAATTAACAAATAATTTAAAATTACGGTTAACAATACATTTCGCCGTTATACACATTAATAAAATACATTTGTGTCTGACCTCGGGGGGTGGGGGGGGGGCGAATTCTAAAGACAACTTTGTACCTATCACGTCTATTAAAATAATGAACAGTTAAATAACTAGATGAGCGCTGGGCGTCGATATCACACTGGGAATAGATGTCCTCTTTGGAAAGTGGATGGGGCTTATTCGTTCCTATAAAGGAAAACGTTTACATCCCAGAAATTATTTTTTCCTTTTTCAAAAAATGTGCGTGTTTCAAGTGTTGGAAATGTCTGGTATGTAAACCTGAAACTAGGCCCTCTTACTCATTTATATATCTGCATTGGTAGTCTTACTTCAAAATATTTTTAAAATCACAATAATTTGCTGAAGTTGCAATTATACTTAAATAGTATAATTGTACTGGTAAACAGCGTATGCCCTCGGTTTGGAAAATGTGTAAGTTGGACCGTGTTTCAGGTACGTCCACAATGGGCAAATATTTTAGCGACCATTTCCCATGTATAGCGTCATGTTTCTTGTAGTAAATAATTATTCAGGAAATCACAGCTTTGCATTAAGCGATAGATGTTTAACGATCACTTACACTGGATACATTCTTTATATCAGTAAATACAACAGGCGGCCACAAACAAAACAGCATATGAACACCAACTAATTTTCTATTTCTATAATTGTAAATGTAATCCAACCTTAAATTATCTGGAATCCGCTGTATAGTATGTCGTCGTTTTTATAAAGCATCTACGTCCATTATCCAAAACTAAAACATTTTCTTCCGGATATGTTTTTTTTTTACATTTTTAATGCTGTGTAAAGTGAAATGGGACATTGGCACAAATATGGAACATTTTTGTTCACTGCAATAAATCGTTTATTTACCACTAGAACTTTTCTCGTGCACGTGTTTTTATTGGGCCTAATAATTTAAACTTTAAGAAAACGTATGTGAGTTTAATTGTAGGAGTGCATAGACATATAAACTCACATTCATATTTTTACCACTTTTAAAGTTACTTGTGGTCATTTTAGTCAGACAGGTGACGAATACTTTAAAATAAATTCATACGGGAAATAATACCACAGGTTTGCTTACAACATATTAACGGGTTTATTTATTCAATGTTGTCTCTTTGTATAAGTGCTCTTCTGGTCAATATCTATTATGAGTCACTTTATTTTACAATAAATAATTTAAAAATTCGTCAGTATATAATAAGCAATATACATAAGATTGACACGTGCCTCGTTTTTTTCAGGTGACACAACAAAGTCGTCGTTAAGTGACACCCCAACATTTTGCAGAATTTCGCTACAGTCAGTTCGCTTACATCCTTATGTGGAGAATTCAAAATGAAATTAAAAGCCTACGACACATAACATAATAAATTTTTGATAGCGTGGGAATTAATTTGGCAAACTTTAAAATTTTAAAATAACTTTACATTTTTCCTACCAATCGTAAACAGTTTAATTAAACAATACTTATACGTATTACAAGCCATTCCAGATGAAAAATGTTGTGCCTTCCTAAATGGCATGAATATTTTTTTCAGAATATGCCTGCTTTAACCATTCCACTTTTCTAATCTTTTAAAAAATGCATTCAGATGTGTGACTGATGACTTACATACGTATCACCGTTAATTAAATATACACGCGTCTATGTGGCTCAAAGACAAAAAAGTACAATTTAACAAAATTAAAATGAAATTAACCTACAGATACAAAAACATATGTAATTAGTTTGCAGCCATTAATAGTCCATAAGAGACGACAAACTAAACGAAACATTTGTCGGGAAGACACTAAACTTTATGAACATCTTCAGCATTAGATGCATTTGTCCATTAGATGCATTGAAACATAGTCCGAAAAGTTTTTTTCCACAAAGATCCAAAACATTCTTCACGCTTTCATTGATTTTTTTTTTAATCGGCGCATTTTTACAACTAACAGACAAACAAGTCTGGTTTTGTATAAAACAGGCGTATTTCCAACTTTGCGATCGTCTTTACAAATGCGGGGTGTAAAATGCATGCCCCCCGTAAGTCTGAGATCCTAAGACGAAAGGTGACAGGACAGCGGGACTGGGCAGAAAGGGTAGCTGTGTAGCACATACTAGTCCACCGGGCGTATGACCCGGATAGCTTGCGTGCATTGACAGATGGCCGGTCATGGGGGGAGATGGACTCAGAGGACTGAGGTTTCCGAGTCCATTGCTCGGACCGTTCGGACCCCCGCCGCTGCCACCGGTAGGAGCGCTAGTATCCGCCCCAGGATTCTGCTTCTTCCATTTGGTCCGACGATTCTGAAACCAGATCTTCACTTGAGTTTCTGTTAAACTGAGTGACAGTGCCAAATTGAGCCTTTCACACACGGACAGGTACCTAGTGGACTTAAATTTGTTTTCCAGAGCCACAAGTTGTTCGTAGGTAAAGGCGGTCCGGGCTCTTCGGGGTTTGCCCGATTTGGAATCAGAGCCTGATCGCTTCCTTTTCGGTTTGGCTTGCTGGTTCTGGCCGCTCTGTTGATTCTGCTGTGCGGAGGGACTGGAACTCCGGGTGCCCGGTTCATCCTCCTCATGGTGACACAGCTCAGAGTCCGCATTGCCTGCGAGACCAGCGCTGCTCTCCTCGCTGCAGAGCTCGTCCTGAGTCTCGCTGTCGGGACTTCTGCTGTAGTCGTTCTCGCATTCGTCCGTTTTGAAGGCGTACCCGTCTTCTGGGAGGAAACCAGGTAACAGCACATGGATTATTTAAAAATGATTTTGTATGTATCAGCAAATCATTGTGCGAACATTTCCGAACTACGACATATGTGATTTTAATTATATTTAGGGCTAAAAAGTACAAAAAGAACTACTTCACTTACTTTCCCTTTCTAAATATTTAGCTTCATCCAAAGATACAGGAGTGGGACATAATCAAAATGGAAAAAAAGTTAATAGCTTATGTTTCCTAATATAATATAAAGTATAATACCTGCAACTTCATGGTGTCTTCATTCCATTTTAAATCCATGCAAACGATATATTTGTCACAGCACAATATGCTCTTAATATAGGTATATATTCTATAATACCGTAAGCTTAGTATTCCTTAAAAATAATTATAGTAAATACATATATAAGAGTATAATTTTTTTTCTAAACGGATTCCGCCACGTTATTAAAATGTATTGCAAAAATATTTCAACCTGAAGCAAGTTTTTCTCCTCATTTTACGTAGGCCTATGTGTCTAAAGACGTCTATAAACGGTTTCCGCATTTGTGAAATGTAAATGCGAAATTTACCCAATCTTATGTCACCATACTTAATATGGATAGGATTGGTTATTTTAAGTCATAAATAAAGCAATCCCAATTAATTCCTCAATTTACCACTAAATCGACTGTACGTAGTCTGTTGTAGTTGTTGTATACTTTTTTCCCCCAGATACCCTTGACTTGATTTTAACATTTAATACACCATAGAAAAACTTAGCAGAAAGTCAGAAGTCTGAATTTCTGTTATTATTGGGTAGCCTATGTAGCTATATACATCTATCGCTTCGATTTTTGAAAACCCCAGTTTAGCATAAAAGTATTCTAAATATCTTCTTTCCTGGTGAAGGGAAAAGCAGTATTGAAAATGACTTAGTTTTGATTTTGAACGAGACGGGAAAAGCAATCTCACGTCTCTTTGGAAAGCAGACAACCTTCGATCAATAACCTGCCTTAATAAGTATAATAGGTTTTAATCGAGTAATTATCTGAATTTTGACCCTATAATTTAGATGTTGGAGGGGAGTTTGCAAGGTGCCTGAAAGAGATACGCACTATTCGATAATAGGATATCGACCAGGCCGTCCTACGTGTCTCTTTAGGGCGATTTCACTCATTATCGTGCCTCTTTAACGCTGCTAAGCACATTTTACCTTAAATGTAATCGAAAGAATTTAATTGTTTTTTTTTTTTTTTTTTTTTTTTTTTTTTTTTTAACCAGCGTCTTTCTCACAATTAGTCTGTTTTGTGCATGAAGACGAACCGAAAGGGAGGCAAACCAAATTCACTCACGTCTGCATTAAACAAAGGTTCCCAAATTATACTTTTAGGATAAAATATGAAATATACCGGCTCATTTGCATAAAATTATATTTTGTACAGCCTTGCATATGGAAAGAGTAGGCTATATTCGTTTGACAGACTTTGCGGACATTTATTTATTGCATAACGTGTGCTGTTTAATGTTTATCGTTACTGTTTTATTTCACAGGCATATTTAACCTCAGTAGTGTTTTGATAACACAGTCAGTCAAATCATTTTTAAAAAATCCCTCAGCTCTAAGATGTGTTTAGTCTGTTAGATGCGCCAAAAAAGACAATTTAGAAGGAATACATGGCATACGTGTTTTCGATTTTTTTTTAAGTCTGAAATTTTCGTTTGCAAGTATGATGGTAGTTACAGTAAATCTAATAGACAACTGGGCAGTGCATCATAAGAACGCAGTGTGAACAAATCTTATTTTTAGGAAGTTTGTTAATTATTTATGTTCGGTAATATCTTTATGCTAATTCTGTAATAACTTCAGACATTTTATTATTAACTTGTTGCTTTACTGTATGTTTTCTAAAATTACGTAGCATATAAAACCTTATTAAATCACTATTAAAGAAGAGGCTATAGATCTATTATAGGCCTACTTTAAAGAAATAACTTCCTGCTTTGTTTGAATTTGTAAAGAAAACTAACATTAAAACAGAACTCATTGTTTAATCTTTTATCATTTTTTTACGCGTATACTTTTCTCCTGACTTGCATTAGTCACATATAAACGTTTTCAGCTGAAGGCTTTCTTGCATTTAATAGCGACGTGCAATGTTTTTTTAAATACAACATGACATTTTCTGGAAAACCGATTTATTCCCATTTTTAAGATGAATTTAAAAATCACACTTTTAAATAAAAAATCAGCCAATCGAACATGAATTCTGATTAAATTAGTACCACAGACGGTTTAAATGCAAAAGCTTCACTTACTTAATAATGCTGTTGGCTTTTTACAACTCTCATAGTCTTCCGCGTATGATTTTGGATCAATCGCAATAGCTGAATCTTCGTTAACTCTGTTCTCTGTCCCGATTGAGTAGGTGCTGCCTGTCCGGTTCGGCTGTTGCCTTTTACTCGTAAATTTATTTGGGTCCAAAATGTCCAGAACAGAGAAGGAGGTTGTCCGATGAACGGTTGGGGGAGCGACCACGACTGGCTCCTGTCTGGGCGAGTTTTCTCGACTGTCCGCTGTCAGCCTGTCTCTGCTCGTAGGGCAGGAGAAGACCGACAGCTCGCTGGCAGACAGCCGCTTCTCACCGTGGCTGTCCATGCTCTCAGAGGCGGCCACCACCACAGCGGTCTGGGAAGCCACACCGGTCGCCTGAGGAACAATGGAGATGTCACCCAACTGAACCTTGTCCCGATTCATGGCTCCCTACCAGATGGTAGAGCAATCTTCCGGACAGTTGCGAATTTAATTACCGATCAAAGAAACGGTGACCGTCTCTACAATCAAAAAGGATTAAAAGGACAATAAAACATATGAGGGTATGTTTTAAAAAGAAATTCAGAAAATCAGCTATGCAATACAATACTTGTGCAGAGCTATGGATCTTTGCCGAATCCTCGTGAAGTGGTAGCAGAGTTCCCCGGCAAAACCAGGAGGTGGTGGTCCACTGCTGGATGCTGATCTCCCCTGCTCCACACCTTTTTTGAGTTTTAACAGTCCCCTCAGGACCTTACACCATTTATGTCCCTACGGCGTGTCCCCCTCCCCGAACGGGCGCGCACACTCACACACACACACACACACACACACAC
>JAODJW010000015.1:18098581-18117690 GCA_026777045.1 Hyperopisus bebe
TGTTCCAGCATGACTGTGCCCCAGTGCACAAAGCAAGGTCCATAAAGACATGGTTGGGTGAGTTTGGTGTGGAAGAATTTGACTGGCCCGCACAGAGCCCTGACCTCAACCCCATCAAACACCTTTGCGATGAACTAGAACGGAGATTGTGAGCCAGGCCTTCATGCACAACATCAGTGCCTGACCTCACAAATGGTCCTCTGGATGAATGTGTGAAAATTCCCACAGACACACTCCAAAATCTTGTGGAAAGCCTTCCCAGGAGAGTGGCAATTGTTATACCAGCAAAGGGGGACCAAGTACATATTGATGCAGCCGCTTTTTGGGATTGAGAGGTATGACCAATTCCACCCCCAAGGAAATGGTTCCAGGCATGTCCCACTCCTTGGATTATACCTCCCATCTTGCACGGGATAGAATTTGTGGAAACGTCGGTCCGACCTTGGGGTAAAGATGGTGAAGATGGTGATTATGATGATGATGATGATAATGGTGATGATGTAGCAGATCTCTCTCAATCAATCAGTTGCGTGAGCTAGAACTTGGGTCTTTGGATGCACCTGTTGTACTAGGGATGAGTCGTAATGTTGCTTATGGGAGTTCTAGTTTATACCATTGACTCAAATGCATTGGAGCAGCTCAGTGAGATGCTTCATGGTTTCATGTATTTTTGTACTTGGGATCAGCTCCAGGTTCCCAGTTTCATGACCCATCGTCTATAAAAGTCCAACAAATTAGTCTGTATACTGGTATCTGAAGCTCCTTAGCCACAGAAGCTGTCTCATTCTCCTCCATGCCTTCCTATAGTCTCTCTTCAACTGGAGGGCTGTAGAAGATACAAAACTGAGTGACAGTTTTCATTCAGGCTGATATTATGGTGAAAATAGCCATTGATGAAAATATGACCACCAGTGATTCTCCCAAGAAGAAAAAATATGGGGTGTGATGCTAAAGAAAAAAAGTACTCATAAATCAGCTTTTTACTAACACACCCAACATCTAAATTGGCTCGCAAGTTAGAGGTGTGCTTTAATGACGTTTTTTAGAATCGTAGGGGTATGAAAATTCTCTATGAAATGTAGGAAACTTTGGGAAGATGACAATCAATTATGGCAGTCAACAGCAGGATCATGGCACATGATACCACCAGACTGAGGTTCAATGGACAGCATGCTGTCCTGTGTTGGACTCCAAGTGTCCCATCCATTTTTTGGAACCACTGATCTAGTTCAGGAGCCCATCCCAGAGGCTCTGAGCACAGGACACAACCCAAGGTAGGATGCCCTCACATACCATTCTCATTCACTCACTCACACACACACACACACACACACGCACACACACACACACACACACATACACACACACACACACTAAGTGCCACCATGCCACCCTTTGGGGAAGAGTCCAGCTGTTAAAATCACCAAGTTTGAAAAGAGAAAGAGAAAAAAAATAAATTGTGGAAAATATGGAGGATTTCTGCTACCCATCACATATACAATGCCGGAGCAGGAGCAGGAAAGGGTCATATCAAGCATTAGAAGATTGACCTGAACCCAAGTCAGACATGGAGCTGGAGCTTCTAGCTTACACAAAGCAAGTGGGTTTAACTGCTTGTAGCCCTGTAGCAAATAAATCCAATGAAGATAACCTGTACAAATAGATATTAAAATGGAAATGGGCTACAGTTCCATGATTTAATATTTGATAGGTTTCCAATTTTAATACCTTTACCATCTTGCTATCACATACAGATTTACCTTTCATAGCACCAAAGATTCATGGGAAATTAGACATTAGAGCTGGAAACCAAAAAAGGACCAAGACTCGGGCACTTTAACTTTAATTTCAGGATAAAGGAATGTTGATTTACAATGTGGAATGAATCAGCTTACAGAGGACAGACTTATTGGTGGGAAAGTACTGAGACGTTAACAATATTTTGCAGATGCTTAAATTCTACTGTTCATAGAATTAAATTAACATCAGACCTGATTTTTCTTAATCCCACAGAGCAAAATATTTTTATGAAAGACTGGCATTCTCTTGAAGGTGCTAATGGATACATATCAGATTTTCTGGTAGGTACCAAATGAGCTTATTTAATTTGTGGATGACTGTCCCTTTAAATGTCTACACATTGTGACAATACTATCCTGTCATTCTGTAACTATTTTCCTGTAGTGATGTAATATTCTGCATGGGACATTTATTTATTCTCCAAAGACACTTGATTTGATGGCTAGTATCCTTTTTTAGCAAAGATTAAGGAGACATTTTCCCTTTTGCAAGAAATAATTTATCTTCTTACCTCAATATCAACATCGTCATATGCATCCATCCACCGATCCATATTGTCACAAAGAGTAAAGAGTTTGACGGCTTTTAACTTCATACACACAGTGCCGAAATTGTCATATTAAATATAAAGCTAATCATTCATAACACAAGTCATTATCAAATTCATAAACAAAAACGGTTGAAAGTAAATAAAAAAGGCTCCCCAAATGGAATAATGAAATGAATTGGATGTCAAATGACATGCACATCCCATCTGAATGCAAATCTTACAGAAGGTTTATCAGTTCTGACAGACCCAGGCTCTCCAGCTCAGAAACTAAAATGTTTACAAGGCTATAGAGGCTGAGTGCCAGTTTATTGCATCTTAGCTTTGCCTCTTGCCACTAAGAGCGATGAATATTGAAATGAATGCCAATCAGGGGTTGTCATGGATCCTTTGGGACGGTTCCATTCCATCGCATGTTTCTGAGCGATAAACAAAGATGCATTGTGACAAAGACTCATTTCGTTGTCCGGGGGAGTATAATTCTCTGCGTTTTTTTTTTTTGTTGTTGTTTTTTTCACTGCCTCTCCCATCTCACCCAGACTGGTTTGTCCCAAGCAGCATGACCGAGATGCTGGACCAAGACGCAATAACACTGTGAAACGAGTACAATCTGTCACGACTAAAAAGGAGGGAACGGCTCCTCTCGCATCCCTGTCTCCTCACTTATTTCATATAAAATTGACAGCCTCCAAAGTCAGAAGTTCCTGCGTGAAATCATACGTCTAAGAGCACAGTCTGAGCATGATTTCGCTGCTTATTGCTGCCTGGAGTTTGTTGCCTTAGTGCCACTGTAAAATGTCACAGAACGGCTGAATCAGGCAGGGCTGGGGTTCTGGGCTGGGGGGGACGCAGCATAAATCTCAGCACATGAGATAGGGCCCGCAGGCAAGGTGTAGCTCTGGGTGGGAATAATGCTGTTTTCCACTTTGGAGAGTCATTGCTTTGCCTCCCTGCCAGGTCATCATGGTGTATCTAAAATCAATTTGGAGAAATGGAGGGCATCATGGGAAGAGGCATGTGGAGCACAGCTGGCTGGCCGGCCGTCCTCTCTCCCGATAGATCGCCCGAGGTGGGCGTGCCACCGTGAAGGCCCCAGTGGGGAGGAATAGGGCCTGGCTGTGCAGCTCCGGGGATTATGATGAGACCCGGGCTAGGGACCCAGCAGCCCTACCAGTACTGTACTTCTCTTAAGGGTTGTGTGACTTGTGAAAGTTGGAAATACAGAGATGCTGTGAGATGCTAAGCATGTAAATATTATTTAGCTGCCTGAAAATCTGTATATCCATCTGTCCGTCCATCCATCCATTCATCCATCCATCCATCCATCCATGCATCCATTCATCCATCCATCAATACAGCCACCCAACTGTACATCCATGCATCACAGCGATGAGGCTGGATCCTATCCCAGGAGATATTGCACATGATGACCCGGGAAAGGACACTGGACATAATTTATCAGAACAATATTGTTAGAAGGATACCTTATCTTTCCTGTCTGCTGTTGATCATGAAGATGATTCGGTCGCCAGCTCTAATAATATCTTTCGTTTGGACAAAAGAACAAAACCTGAAATATTTTTATTGAGTCATGCTTTAACATTAATTCTCAAGAGAGATTCATCTATACTCTATACTCAGTTTATACCCAATACTCATCAATACTTTATACTCATTTATACTCTATACTTAATTTATAACTGAATATGGAGCAGACATGCACATTTCAGGTCAAAGAGGCCCACGGTTACAGTCTATGGGTACAGTGCTGGTGAACATGGGGGGAGAAGGGTATGAAGAAACACTAGAGCTCAGGATTCAATCAGCTCCTCCGAGTGACTTCAGCCAACGTCTCCTAAAGAGCCGGCTCAGGGCTGCGAGGGCCCAGGATTAGATAGACCCTTCAGAGGGGGAGGAAGCCAGAGAAATGCTGTTAGTGGAAGCTGTCAGCACGCCTAGGCTCTGATGAAGGAAGATGGCCTTATGTCTTCAGCCAAGCGGAGGAGCAGCTCAGACTCATATGGAGGCCAAACAGCAAATTTCTCATTTCCGCTCGCAGGCCGATGTGTCTAATTGCTGCTTAGCTTCGCCAGTCAAGTAATTCAGGCCCATGTGTTAAAAGCAGCCACTAGTGGTTAGAGCTTGATGCCAAGGGCCTCGCTGAACAATACTGACATCTCATCAAAGCCAGAGGGCTCCCAGTGAGCAACGGGAATCGGCTCTCTCTCCTCTCCAATGGGCAAGCAATCTTCAGAGAATTAAGTGTGAAAAGCCAGAGATGGGTGCCTACTTTGTGCCAACACCCCCGTGGAGGATAGTACTATTAGAGCAGGAGAGCCAGCATGCCATACACTTAGCCATAGCCACAGAAGCCAATAATTCTACGAACTTCACCCAGAGTAAGGGGCCTTCACTGGAAGATTAGTACCTTAACCGTTTGACAACTTCTCCATGAGCATGAAAAATTCACGATGCACCAGAAAACTTCAACATTATTCTGGAACTTTCACAATGCCCCATAGAACTTCACCATAGACCTGGGATGTTCACCCTGCGCCAGAGAAATTCATCATGAGTTTGATGAACCTTCACAACGTTCCAGAGAACATCATCATGGGCCTGGAATGTTCACAATGCCCCTGAGAACTTAGCCTGGGACCTTCACAATGTACTTCTTTAAGAGCTTGGAATTCGTCAAACTGAGCCTAAGATTGGCTACGTTTATCCAACTAAGCCTTCTGTCCAACGAATGCAATCCATGAGACCTGCTGGGACAACAATTTTAACCGACTTACCAGGAAGGACATAACCTCCTCATCGCATTGGCATTAGTGAATGGCTGCACTTATTGAAATAAACCAGTCGAAATGGTTTTGAAAGGTGGCTGTCATGAGCCAGTAACGATGAGCATGAGTGGCCAGGTAGGCATTCCATGACTGGGAGCTCTGGGAGCCGCTGGAGAGCTTTGGGGGAAGCGGCGAAGTAGCTGTCTAACAATAGAGGAGAATGGAAGGCTCAGTGCGTTAAAGAGGCCCTCTGAGGAGGAACCTATTGATTTTAATTACAAAGAACAGCCCATAGGGACAAAAGGACTTTTGCTGTTTATTTAGCCATTGCCACACTCTGTGATTGTGAAGGTGGTGATAAAATCAGTCCCCTAATTATTACCATAATAAGGTAGAGGAGAGCTGCAGGCCTTGTCTTTTGTATTTAAAGGCAAAGCACAGGAGGAGAGAGGAGAGAGGAGACATGGCTCATCAGCATGGGCGTCACTCAAAGCAGGTAAATTGAAATCCAAATTAAGGACTCTTCAGTGTGCAAGTGAAGTCCATTCTTTGTGGAAGTATTCTCATCTCTTTGGGTTACAATTTACGCTCCTTGTCCTCAGATGTCCAAAATCTTGTCCATTTTTTATCCTGGAAGGATATTGTCAATGTTTTAATGGAAATATCTCAGTCAACATGATTCAGTCGTGAAAATATTTGCATGCATGCAAAGGAGTGAGCATGTGCAGCTACCATTCTGTCCATTAAGAGCTCGTCACCTCTGTGCTTTTCACTGAGTATTTGGGATATATCAGGAAAACCACAGACTTCCACCGGATGACGGTTATTCCTGAGTGGTTCAATTAGATGGAGATCTGATGATTGACTTGCCCAAGGTTAGATGGTGACAGAGATGAGCAGCCTGTGACTGTCATGCATTCGATTACTGAAGCCAGTTCTGTCTTTGTTAACAGTCAGAGCGGAGGCCGCCGTTGCTGCATCCAGTGAGCTTTAAATGAATGGGCCCAAAAACATTTCAGAAATGTCAAAAGTAGGGTGGAGCAGCAGAAGTGTGTCAGACACGTAATCTATACTCGTATACACTGCTTAGCAATGGATTCAAAGAAAGAATGAAGTAAAAATGAAAAATCCTTTATTTGCACAAATACTCTACAATTGTTCTCTTCACTGATGCCATCTTGTTCTATCACAGCATAGGGTCAGTCAAAGTGTGGTGCTGGGGTTCAAGGGCCCACAGACATGTGACTGTTCTGCTGTGGTTGGGGCTTGAACTGGTGACCTCCTGATCACAGGCACAGAGACTTATTCTCCACCTCCAACATGTGTGTGTGTGTATAGATAGATAGACAGATAGATAGATAGATAGATACAATGGTGTAGGAAAGAGCTTGATATCAGAAGGGACTGAACTCAGTCCTGTATACATATAAGTTTTGAATTATTCTATTTTGCTATATAAACAGATTGCCCCAGGACACTGCCAGGCTCATCATTCTGGCGGAGGCTGTGTGTCTGGGCCAAACGTGTGAGACCCAGCGTCTAGCCTTTAGATTCAGCAGTGGCCTGGCCGGCCAGGCCCCTCCCCCAGCCCCAGTGAGACACCATGTCTAACAGAGTGAAATTGACCTGCATTAAGGGCCTCTCACTCCTGCTAAATTATTTGATCATAGCCCCTGACATCTGTTTGGGTCAGTAATTGGTTGTTTATAGGAGCTGGAGAGCAAGACAATGGTGGGGAAGGACAGGAGAGTGAGGCCACTGGCGGCCCCCATCCCGCTGCTGCTGGCTCCAGATAAGCCATGCAGATGAAGTTGGGCCCAGCCTATCTGCAGGGTGCAAAGCGGCTAATCCGGCCCGGTGACCACCGGCACCCGCCCCAAGCCCCGCGCCGTGCCGCCAAGCCCGTACACACGCTTGGGCAGCACTGCGTTCCCCAAATCTGAAACCCGGCTTGTAGAATTTGTAGATTTCACCTTACAATTACTCTCAAATGTCGATTTCATGGCAGTCTACAGGGGAGATAATGGGCAGCACGGATGGGGCATTACTCATAATGGAATGGTTTTTTGGGATAAGGATGGTTGGGCTTTGGGCTCTATCTTACACAATGGGATTTGAAGTGCTATCTGGCCAGAGCCTGACGTTTTAACCCCTTCAGCTACCTGAGGCCAGTGAGCGAACGCCACAGACACACTTCTCCTGTGTTTCTGTTCTAGGCAGAAAAGGAAAATCTACGTGCGGAAGCTTGTTTAATCATATGCATATGGTCCTTTGCAGAATGGAGAGAGGTGCAGACAGACTGGGGCTGATTTAAATCCATGAGAAAGGGGAACAGTCACCCCACTCTGTTACCTGTGCGAACACTAAGCAGCATCATGGGACAGAAGAGGAGGCTAATACACAGGTAAAGAACCTGCTCGTAGTCTAGGGTAGGAACTCTAAACTATTAGGCCATCAGACTAGAAATATACTCAATTTTGCTAGAACCACATAGCAGCACATTGTATAGAAATTAACATAACAGTTTATTCCGCATTCCAGGTGTGTTAGCTCATATTAAAATGCCCGTCACCTCGTTCCGGTTCTCTTGGGAGGCATATAGCATGTAATAGTTACTCTGTTGTCTTCTGGGTTACCCCCTTTTTGTCAAATTAGCCGAGTTGCTTACCATGAGCGCCTGCATGTTTCAGACCTCTGTTATTTCCGCATGATCCTGCAGGACGAGAGAAACCCATTTAACACAGTCAGAATAAGATGCTGAAGTTGGAGCACATAGCGCTGCATTTGGAGGTTTATCAGTGGGATCCAACACCTGGCTGTTTGCTGCCTGAATCACAGCCGCACTTGTGCCACGATTAACCACCCATCTCATTTATACACATTTCTTAATGTCATAAAATTCTTTCTCTGAATAGAAAATAAGACTGAATTCACCAAGGTAGGAAAAACAATATAATTTGCTGACCCTACTGTCAATTAAATAATAAGACAAAAAGATAAATAAGGGATATCTCTGCTTGTGTACAGTAGTATGTATATGAAAGCCTTATACTATGATATTTATGTGGTAGTGACATATTGTTATATTAGATTTATGCTCGTTCTTGCTGTGATCCATCAAAGATGATAAAGGTTGTATCATTCAGGTCCGCCTCAGACAGAGGCTGAAGGCTGTGGGACCATCTCCCAGCCCCTCGGGGGGAAGGTCACACACATGCAGCTTGGGGGAGGGCAGGGGGGCAGATGCGGGACTCTGCCGGCCCACATGTAAATAGCAGGGGCCTCGCCTCTGAGCTCGTAGAGGCCATCGCGGTGGGGGGGGGATGGGGTTTGGGGTGCATAGCTGTGGGTTGGGTGGGGTGAACATGCAGATAGTATGGCAACGTCAATAACATTATCAATGTGTTGTGTATTCAACACCCCCCGCCACACACACGTAAGCAGCTTGCCTACTCTCATACAGCACTGCTTAACAGACACCCCCTGCCCAAACACACCAAGGCATGTTGTGTAACCGTGGGCAATTTATCTAAATCCCCCTCTCTCTTTAAAGAGTTTTATCAAAGCTGGCGGTCAGGCTGCAGAGATCCACGCTGGTCACCATCCTAAACACGAGGGTGCAAATTTTAATTCGGGAAAGATTAATGTGCTCCGATGGCCTAATACAGCATCCTGCAGGTATCAGCGCTGATGTCTATCAGCTAATTCCTACAGTGGACCAGTAAACGAGTCGCATTTGTCTGCACTCAGGGACCAAGGCCACGAACAAGACATGTCAGCACAGCCGAGCAAAAGGAATTGAGCCATTTTCTCAAATTTCCTTTAAATTAGAAAGTGTCCCGGTGACTTTGGTCCAGCGCTTACATCAAAGAAAGGGGCTTTTTTCATCAAGGAGAAACATATCCTTTCGGGAATAGAATAAAAAACAAGAAATAAATCTAAAAGACACTTGTTATGATACTTATGAAATAAGGATTAGCATTCAAATTATAATTAACCTAACTAGTTTCTTTGTTAAAACAATTAACAGTTAGTGAATTTGAGTTTTCTTGAGTATCATTATTGTTCTCACCGGTAACTTTCTGGAAATTTGGATGAATTATCTTCTGAGATGTAACTTATTTCTTCCTGGTGGCTGCTGTGTTTCTATCACAGGTGGATAGTTCAGGTCTAGAAAGTACAAATCCTGACCAAGATTTTGTTTCAACTATCTAGTTTAGAGAACATAAGAAATTTACAAACAAGAGGAGGCCACTCGGCCCATCAAGCTTTTTGGGGAGAACTTAACTAATATCTCAGAGTTATTAAAATTTTATCTAGCTCTGATTTAAAGGAACCCAGGGTTTTAGCTTGAGCTACACTAGCAGGAAGACTATTCCATACTCCAGCTACATGCTGTGTAAAGAAGTGCTTTCTCAAATTAATTTTAAAATGTTCTCCTGCTAATTTCCACTTATGACCACAGCATCCAGACCTGTTAGAATCTTATATACCTGGATCATGCCCCCCCTTAGTCTCCTTTGCTCGAGGCTGAACAGATTCAGCTCAGCTCTCCTCATAAGACATTCCTCTAAGACCAGGAATTATTCTTGTAGCCCTACGTTGAACCTTTTCCAAGGCAGCAATGTCCTTTTTAAGGTATGGTGACCAAACCTGCACGCAATATTCTAGGTGGGGTCTTACCAAGAAATTGTATAATCTTAGCATCACCTCCCTTGACTTAAACTCCACACATCTAGAGATGTAACCCAACATCTTGTTGGCCTTTTTTATTGCTTCCCCACACTGGCGAGAGAGTCATTCACAGAATCAGAATAAATGTTACATTTATACGGCACTTTTCAAGACACCTAAATCACTTTAAAGAACCAATGGGGAGCCATATTAAACAGCACCACTGTGTAGCACCCGCCTGCGTGATGCAACAACAGCCATTCTGCACCAGTATGTTCACCACATAGTAGCTGAAGTAGTGAAGGGGCTGGCGAAATACAGGGGATGATTAGCACGCCAGATTTAAAAGGGCCACGGTGGGCAATTTTAGCCAGGACATTGGGGTATCACCCCAACTCTCTTAAATGATGCCTACAGACCTTTTATGATCTCAGAGAGTCAGGACTGGGCACTGGGCTGCACACAATGGGCTCCAAACAACGACATGTCTTCCAGCAGCAACCCAACTTACCTAGTCTGAACAACAGGTGGTATGGTTGCTGGCACGGTACTTACTGGTTGAAACAAAATGTAGTTCTGGATTTTTACTTATCTATCTGCCTCTGGTTTTTATTTTGTTTCAATTTGTTATAGAAACCTGGAAGAATGCTGAATGGAGGAACTGTTTACCGTCTGGGGCTACTTTAACAAACATATAAGGCATAATTCACCTTGCTATATTTTAAAGGATGTTGTTTTTTGTTTGGATGGGTTGAGATGGAAGGAAGATTCTCCCCTTGGCAGAAGGAGGGATTAAAAACAAAAGGTTGGAGCAGATGAGGAAATCTCCTTTTCATTCCTGTTGTTGCACCTGAATTGTTTCAGTAAAATACGGGGCCATAAAATGGTTGGGTCAGGTTGTCACCCGTTTGTCCAAGTGTCACAAAGGGACATTCAAATAAAGCTTCCCTGTTTGAATGTTCCCAGTCTCCAGCCTTATTACTCTCCCCATGCACAGAGTCGCTCATCCAAGGCTACATGCACAGGAAAATGGCCACACCAGTCAGTATTATAACATGCTTTTCATTCATTTTCATGTGCAACCCCCCCCCCCCAGGAAGATCCAAGCCCAGCCACGAGCTTGTCACAACCCAGTTGCACAGTCAAGATTAAAATTAAACAGGCAATTGCAATTAGCAAATTGCGAGGTCAAATTAAGAGGCATTAGTGGAAGAGGAGAGACGGCCCTGACTGCTTAACCAATGAGCAGGCGTCGAGGACACAATATGGCCACAGTAATGAGATTAGCCAAAGTAATTGATTCTACTGTGTATTCTGCTAAATCTCTGAAGACTGGATCCCCCCCCCATCCACAGTGGCTTTCATGCACACGCTACGAGTGTTTCGTTAATTTTAGATGCGAGCTGAGGTGAGCCGATTTACCCTCCAGAAGTGAGTTTTTTTCTTTCTGGGTGTCTCCATGATCCCTGGACATGGGGGTTAATAAGAACACACAAAAAACTTAAGCACAGGCCCCCTCCGCAGGCCCCCTCTGTTTCAGTACAGGGTTTTGCGTCAGGACTCTTCACGGACGCCCGCCGTGCCAGTTTCGAGACTACAGACCCGGGCCTCGCTATTTTCCATTAACATGCCTGCCCCTGCGAATCGGCCTGTCGGAAATGAAATGGCAGTGGTGGGGGTGAAGGGGGGGGGGTGCTTCCTTTTATCTGCTACATAATAAAATTACAAGCCTCGCCCAGTGCCTTGTGCATCCTAAGAGATGTTTAATTCACTAAACATGAAGAATTAATTACGCATCTGCATTTAAAAGGGCTTCGCGCTCATGTTTGGCTCGATATCGGGGCTGGCGGCGTTCGGTTCAATTCAGAGCCTTACAAAAAGCATGTCGCATTGAAATTACCCACAGAAAAAGTGCAGCGTAATAGGTTTTTTGCCCTCTTAAGAAAAAAAAGGAATTAAACTTTCATCTTGCAGTGATTTTATTGCGTCTTAGCTATAAGAAAGCATGCTTGGCTGGTTTCTGGGGTGGAGAGTGGGACGCTGGAGGATTCCCGTGCTTTCATGGCACGGACATGGTCGCTGGGCAGCGACGAGCCAGTGGCCAGCTCTCACCACCACCAGAGACTTTAATTTAATTGGGTTAGAAATCGTAGGGGCAAAAATGCACCCGGGTTCATGAATGCAGCCTTCAGCTGAAGCTGAATGCAGGGACCACTCACCCCTACTCATGCAGGACATGGGGCACTGGTGAGGGCAAACACCAGTTATAGGTGCATCATACTGGCGGAGCAGATACAGAAGGCAGTACACTATACAGTAGCTGTACACTGCAGGAATACAATGCATAAATACCATACACTGTACACCACTGTCACTATAGACTGTCAATTATACACTGTCACATGTGGACTGTCATACACACACTGTCACATATAGACTTGCATATAAACCACCACATATACAGTACATGTCATATAGAGACTGTCACCTAAGGACCGTCAAATATACATGTTACATATAGACTGTGATACAGACACATATGAACTGTCTCACATAAATTCTCACATATAGACCTTGACTTATGGACTGTCAAATACAGACTGTCACATATAGGTTGTCACAAATATGCTGTCACACACAAACCATGACATATAGACTCACATGTATAGTCTGTCACATATTGATTGTCATATATAGACTGTTACATATAGGCTGTCACATACTGACTGACACATATAGGCTGTCACATACTGACTGACACATATAGACTATCACATTTACCTGTGACATATAAGCTGTCGCATATAGACTGTTACAAATTTTGGGTAAGTACTGTTTTCTTGCAAAGTGATTTATTTCTGTAACAATAATGAGCAAACTTGTATGAAGGGTAAAAATCGTTCCACAGAGGCACAGTATTGTGTCGTCTGCCGTCATCTTTGAGCTGTCCATAGCCTATGTGGATTCCCGTTTTAGAAAGACATCAGCGGCTCCCCTCTCTTCTCCTGGCCGAGTAACACAGGTTACTGTCTTTGCTCGGACCTTCCGAAGCGAAACTTGGACCTGTAGCGGCGCATTCCTGGTGGGATGATTATTTGGTCCCGCTGCCCTTTATCAGAGTTGAAACGTTTCGCACGTCCTTGTCAGATCTCCCGGTTCCTGGCCTCGGGGTACGGAGCAATAGCGACATGTGGAGCCAGACCACCGGGGGCTGCCTGTGTGCCCGGCGTCCTAACAAAGAAACGTGCGACGGAGCCCCCAGCCATTATCCATTCAGCATGGGTAATAAATTACTGGGCCAGGGGGTGCGCTGCAACCGGGGCGATCCAGATAAGCGGCAAGAGAAACTCCTCTTTTGTTAAAACATTATGATTTATGTATTTGTGTAAGTGTGCTTTGTGTGTGAGCAGAGAGTGCCCCAGTGTGTTGTGTGGGGCACCTGGATCTGTATGGGTTTGTCTTTAGTGAAGAGTAGCCACTGATTAACATCTACCATGCACCATCTACCGTGCACCATATTTTGTCAGCTGGGATTTACTCTGCATGACGCTGTCTGCAGGTCGCCTTTCTTGGCACCTCACAACATTGAACTTGCCTTTTTGTTTCTTAAAATAATTATTTTCTTTTGCGCTTTTCAGATTCTTCAATACCAATAATTTGGCTCAACAGCTGAACTTTAATACCAGACGCCATGCAGTCAGTGATGAGACTAAGACACACATATTTGCAAATGGATCCACTTTCCTCTGTTTAGTGCGCCTCCTTCAGGTCGATGCCTAACCAGAATTGTCCTGGCATAATACCTGATTATTACCAGAATGTATCAGACTTCATGAGATTTCAAGCACATTTTAGTTTTAGTCTTTAAGTTGCTGCATAGTTGTTATAGGCAGTCCCGAATTATGGACACTCCATACTTACAAACAGAATGCGTTAAGGCCTATTATATTAAAAATTCAGGTTATATATAATGGTTCATAATGATGAACGCACGCACTACTTTGTGACGCTCATGAAAATATTGCACCGCTCCAGCGGTTTGTCACCTCAAAGTGCAGTACAGTACAGTACGTAGTCACTTTTATTATTTTCATTATTACATACTGTATTACTATTTTTCGACTTAAAGAACTTAAAGAAAGATTTAGGGAACAGATCCCGTTCATGACCCAGGGACTGGCTGTATATTTATCTGAATTATTTGTTCATGTAATTATATATTGGGGTCACACTATTAAAAGAGGTAAGGGTCCAGCGGGGTGGGGGGGCACAGAGAGTGGCGGCTGCCACATGCGGAGGGGAGTTGGCGCCATTGCGTGTGGCGTGTCATAATAAACACATTTTAGGGTCTTCATATAGCATTAAGCTTGAGCCCTGGCTAATCTAATGCAGGCGGAATGGGGGGGCACAGCAGCGGGAGGGAGACTAATGGCTGGGAGTCAGAGGAGCCCCAGTCAATTGACCCCAGGGCAAATCACTTGACCTAGCGTCACTCGCTCTTTGTGTGTGTGTGTGTGTGTGTGTGTGTGTGTGTGTGTGTGTGTGCGAACGGGTATACCTTACCTTATGGGGACACAATGTCCCCACAACGTGATGAATACCCATGCCGGGAGAGTAATGTGTGTGCATGTGTTACAAAAACACAAAGTTTTGCCCACACACAGAGGACGTGCCAGCTCTGCACCACAGATGGTGACATTAATTTGCATGTGGCTTAAGGTGCTCATGTGAAGTTCGATGCTTTCATGCACTTGGTTCATAAACACCAGGTGCCAAAACTTTGTGATGCACATGCAGTATATTAACAAAATTATAAACTTGGTACCATTACTATTCTGATGCTTGGAGTTTTATACTCACAAGATGATTTAGGACATACAAGACTGAATGGTAATCCAGCCATCGATAATATGAATTCCTTCATTAACAAGGATTCCGGAGACTTACAACAATAAAACTGAAAACTTAAAGATGTTTGGTCTTTAAAAAAAACCCTTCTGACCTTTTCTTCTGGAGGGGCAGAGCAAATTGATCTACTGCTGTCAAGAAGTGAAGAGGCATTGAGGTCTAAATTACCCTGAGTGCTAATGAAACAGGCCCTGTTCTTTACTACAGTGCTCACAGACAGTCTTGGGGTGCATGCTTTATTCAGTAAAAATATTGATAATGTATTGGTTTTATAACAAAATAATTACTTTTTTCTTTTGTTTACAAAAATATATAAACATTAAAACAATCAGAAGAGAAACAATCAGTAGTCTCAGTATTAATAAAATGGAACTCAAATTATAGTTCTAAAATAACTGCTCCGAGTTACAAAGTTCATTGACAAGGAAACACATTAGGGGCTTTTTAACGAGTAACACCTTATGCAATAACATAAAACACCAAACATTTGTGTTTAATATCCATTCGGCAGTCAATGACTATAATTGATACAATTATTACAATGACTATTACAATTAATAGCAGAATGGCAAGAACAGAACTGAATGAGAGTCAAAAAGTTGTGACACAATAAAAAGAAAATGTCTATGTGAATAAGTGCAAATATGTTAAACATTGCTTGTCATTGGACTTTTGCAATGAACCAAATACATGTACAACATTGTTACAGAATTATGCAAGCATCCCAACGCTTCCTGTCAGCTCTGTACGTCACGCAGCACCTCACATGATGCTGTCTTTCAATGTCGCAACAGTAACACCTCTTGCTATTTACTGCACATCAGCTACTTCAGAGTCTCCAATAAAATCTCAATAGCTGGAACTAGGAGCAGATCTAGGGTTGTAAGGCATCCGAGACTTAGACCCAGTGCTCAAACTGAGACCATGTAAGACTCTTAAAATGAGAATCTGTTAATGAACAACTTTTTATACAAAAAACATCCCAGAATAGCTCATACAGAGGTGTGCTTAGCATGCAGACTAATTGCTAATTTCCCTGTAGTGTGTAGATGTCCTGTGATAGAATGGTGCACTGTCCAGGGTGCCCCCCTGCTGCCTCGGATAGACCGCAGCCACCAGCAAAACTGACCAGAACAAACTGTCAGAAGATAGATGGATGTTGTGTTCCAATGTTCAGGGCAGTGCTCGATTCAGCTGCATACGCTTTCCAGAAGCACAGAGGAAAATCGGAGCCGGAATCATCTTGTAGGAAGCCCTGTAGGGATGTCAGGTCCTGCAGAATGCCTGACCTCAGAGGGTTTTCTGGCTGACCGAGTCACAAAGAGCTGAGAGCTGCAGGTTTTCCAGCCTGACCCCAAGACAGCCCTAAAAGCACAGGGTGATTATGCTACATAGGCAGGACCTGCGGCGTCCCAGAAACTTGACAAGCCATCTCTCACTCTTAGCCAGTAGAAATGTGTCATTCAAGAAATACACATCTTGATGACATCACTGCAAATACATCCATAAATGCTGGAATGCCTTCACCACTTAACAGAGAGATACACAGATATGTCGGGTATATCAGAGGGCTTGTACACCCTGGGAGAGATGCACAGCAGGGCTGTGTCCACGAGGCAGAGGGGGAGGCAGTGAAGGAGCCAGACAGGGAGTTTTATCCAGATTTGGGGCCCTCTAGTGGCCAATGGACTTCTTTCTATTGGCAGCTCTGCATGCATCTTCGACAATGTGGTCATATCATGCCTTCTCCTTTTATCTTGTGCTTTCTTCTACAAACAGTGAACTCAGGTCAAAGTTTACTCTGGAGCATAGTTATGCTACACTTTGTTACATAGTATATTCAGCTGTCACATTCACTCAGAGACCGAAGGAATGTTACTGAAGGATTCCGGATTAAATCCCAGTGAGCTGCCTGATGTTGTGCCCTTTGTCAAGATATTTAACCTGAACTGCTTCATTAAAAACAGTCCTGTTATATATCCATCCATCCATTTTCCAAACTGCTTATCCTTCTGGGTCGTAGGGGGTCCGGAGCCAATCCCAGAAGCTACGGGCACGAGGCGTGAAACAACCCGGGATGGGGGCCCAGCCCATCGTAGTGCACTCCTGTTATATAAAAGGGTAAAAATGTAAATGGATTTGAAAAGTGTCTCATAGTCCATGAAATGCAACTACTGCGCTACTGTATACAATTAATTCACTCCATTGGATATAATTGACTGTATGCTTTTCCTTAATTTCAAAAAATGGCATAAAATTTTTTGACAGCTAAAATCACTTGTCCTCAGTATTTTAAAATACAAAAATATGGCAAAAAATTACCCTGACTTGTGCTATCTGCATTCTGGGCTGTGTTCCTATACCAAATACAAAAGGTCACTGCTAACCTCAATGCAGGTTTTATTTTGATGGAAAATCAGCAGTGCACTGCCCCAGTCCTTAACATGCTGACATCACACTAGACCCTTTCCAGGCCTGGAGTGGACGATAGCAGAACCCACCCGGATGTGAAGCTTCACTGGCGTCCCATTCGGTTTGCCGGCTCCTTGTGCACTGGGAGCCCGCCGTGGCTGCTGTAGCGGGCTGCCTTAGTGCCCTTTCTGTGTACCTGATAATGAGGCTGTGGGACACGCGGGCTCCGCGCCAAGCCCCCGCGCCAAGCCCCACTCTGCCCCGTGTTTCCGCTAAGGCGCAGTGTGGCTCTTATTATGTTAACTAGGGCTAATCGTCCAACAATTATCATTGCCAACAAGATGAGGAAATCGACCCCATTTAGGGAAATGGGCTCTCGCGGCCATTCACAGATTAACCAAGTCCAAGAACAGAATGCCATCTGCTTACTCTCATTGTGTTGCCTCCCAAAATGGTTCCCCTGGGGCCTCAGGCAGCCAGGCAACACCTACGTCTGAAGGGATTAGCTGGTGCTCGGGGGGTGACATGTTACTTAATAAGGGGCCAGACTTTCAGGCTGAGAGGGGACTTGAGTTTTAAACCTCTGGTATTGGGAGACATGATCACAGGCACTTCCTGTCTCACGCACAAAGGTGGAAGGAGTGGGTGTGTCTAACCAAAATAGCAACATAATCCAGGAGGCGAGCAAAATCCACTTTGTTCTGTGAGAACGAGGCCTCTTTGTGCTGGATGCAATCGATCTCTCAGAAAAAAGGGAAGTTCGGGGCAAATGTATTTTTTGTGCCCGTGCATCTTTTGTGGCCCCATCCCTGAGAGCGCGCCTTGGCAGGCAGGCCAGATATTTTACTTTCCCGACATCAGACGGGAGTCAATGTGCCGTAATGAGCTCCATCTCTCTCCCATTATTTCCGCCGCTCAGGGAACAGGGTGGAGGGGGGGGGTCGGCAAATGTGTCCTTCATCTGCGCCAGCTTGTCAGGACCAAAGCCATCGAGTGGCCAACTAGAAACAGCTCTGCCTCGGAGAAAGAGCTCGGAACTCTCTGGTCCTGTTACCACCTTTACGGGGGGGATGATACTCTTAGCGGAGGCTAACCGAGCTGCAGTGTTAGCCCATTCCGCTAGCCGGCCCGTTCAGCTGGCGCTCATCATCACCCCCGTTAATATGAAATCATATGTTTGGGTTGGCTTTTACGTAGACTGTTGTTGCACATCTGGCTAAAAGTCATTAGGAGACATTAGAGGGTCCTGCGGGCGGTTAAAGCGGACGGCCTTGCTCACCCACCTGAGTTTTTAACGCGTACGGCCTTCGTTAACCAGCCGTGAGGTTAAAGTGCTTGCCCTCGATTATCTGGCCCAGTTAATGGACACGGGCCTAATTAAAGCAGCACAACCTAATAGACATATGGTAGGATTCGAGGAACTAGTCACTTGGGGGAAGGTGAGCCATCCAGCACAGAGTCATGAGTACAGAGGGCAGGGCATCGAATCACAACCAGCAAAAACATGGGCCTGCTGACCGGTGCGGTCAGATGTGCAAGCCCCACCTGTGAGGGTTAGGGACCAGAAGTAGATCAGAGATCATTCAGGAAGGCTGCTTTAAATGACCCCAGCACCTACCAGGGAGTGTTCTGTCCCTGTGGCGTACGCACACACACCACACCGCACGTGTGCAGTCCTTTACACTGAAGCACAGCAGCAGTGCCGGCGGCTCTTTCGTGAATCGGTGGTTCTTTGGCCCCTGTCTCCCACTGGGCCCCGGAGCCTGGTCCTTCAGCAGTAGATACAGGCTATTTAAATGCTCCATTGGAGAGAGATTAAAGTTTATGCAAGGTCACTGGGGATGTGATAATTATAATCACAGGTTTTTGGCTCTGCAATGACAGCCATTTGTTATTTTCACTCCAGCGACTCCGGCGGCCCAAGGATGTTGACAAGCGTGGACTGATTTAGTGGCCTGCTCCCCCCCCCCCACCCCCCCCCC
>JAODJW010000015.1:18150126-18175039 GCA_026777045.1 Hyperopisus bebe
TGAAATTGAATTGATATTTTGTAAACTTCATTTGCGGATAATGTGATCTGACAGGGACAAACGCGGCTCCGAATTGTTTCCAAACCGAGTCCAAATGAAAGTTATTATAGGGTAAATGTGTATTTCTTTGTCTTGCCGGCCTGCTCCCCTTGGCCTGCCTCTGCCGCACGCAGGCCCTGTTACGCCCTGAATATGTATCCACTTTCCGGGGTAATTGAATTGATACCGTCATGGGTGGGGTGAGCAGAGGCGGGCAGGCCGCAGATACGCCAGGAGATTGAATTGGAAAGGACAGAAAGATTTCCTCTGCTGAGGACCCACTAGGTCACAGTGCCATCATAAAATAGACACACCTCACTGTTCCCGGATTACACAGACGGCCCCAATTGTCTTCACAATAATCTCCCTGTGATATAATGCAGACTTTTCCAATTCCGCCGGCTCTTGCCAGACCTCAGATGTGTTACATATTAATTTCCTTCCCCAGAAAATTTGCCCAGCTTTAGTTCAAATTCAGTTAGCCGGATTGATGAAAGTGGCAAAAGGATACGACACTTACTGATTCCCTCTTTTCACCTTTGATTAGCTCCACTTGTGAATTATTTCTTCCTTGTCACTGTGCTATTAAGTTGCTGGGAGGTAGAGGCAGAGCCGTCGGCGAGCGGTAGGGAAATAAGGCGAAACGCTGTCGGCCGTGAGCGGGACCCAGAACCGGGCCACGCGGTGGGGGGTGAGGCAGGACCCGCCAAGTGAGTCAGCTTTGAGGTTGAGCCCAGTCCTTCCGGTTTGTTCCCCATTTAATTAACCCGGGCCCAAATGAGAAGGCGTGCGCTCCCCTGCCCGTCAGCGTGTGAGTGTGTGCGAGTGCATGTGGGAGGCGGAGTTTCCTTTGCACGTCTATCGTATAACGGTGCAGAGGGCGGCAACAATTCACACAACCAAAACAAACGGCACAGACCATGTATAGAAACGATCAAACTGGTAACTAAAACAGCCCAATTTAATGCTATTTATTTCAACAATTTGTAAATAAAGATAAGAAAATGGTGTTATATTTTTATCATAATTTATAAATATGCTTCTGGAGCTTAGAGCATTTTATAATAGACTTTTTTATAGCTGCTTATTCAAGGTAGGATCACAGGGAGGCAGGACACACTGCGCAGGATCTGCATTCATATTTCCTGTAGCTACAGTTCACTGTAAACCAGTTGACTGGAATTTCTAACCTCCCAAGAAAAAAAGCACTATGTTAAACATGTTCGTCAGTGACGATGATTTTAAGGCTAATTAATGACTGAAATCACACTGGATTGGAATGTAAACATGTTTGTTTTAACATGGAACAATGGCAGAAAAAGGCATCATGCGTTGTTTTGGTCTAGTACACCTATAGCGTGGCCTTGACCTGTCATTGTGTAAATATGCAGATAGTTACGCCAAGTGACCGTCAAGGTACCGTGTTGGTGAGCTAACATGGGGCTAACTCTGTCTGTCCCATCGGTGGGGTTTTGTTAAGTAAACATGCGGCTAATTGTCTCTCTTGTGTTAAATGAATTTTTTTATGGACACTTTGAGGGCATGTAATTACCACGGTCATAAACATTGACTTCTGTTTGCGAGACATGAGTTGTGCCATAAAAATCATCGTTTCTTCCCCGGTTCCCGCGCACCTGGCGAGCCAGCTGTCCGACGCAGCTTACATTTCGTCATAAAATACTAATTGCTTATCGACCGAACGCCTGCATCTCAAATCGGCCGAGTGGAGTGTTGGGAAAAGGTACCAGCTAACGCAGCTTGACGACAGCGCGATGGTGCTTGAAACGCTTCCTCAGACACGTTAAGAGGCTCACGCCCGAATGAAGGGGGGGAACGCGTATCTGCGCTGCCTGAAACCTGCCCCCAGAGACACTGCAAAAACGTGTAGCGCCCCCTATCCTCCACATTTACAACTGCCTAGAGCAGCCTCTCAGCTCCTCAAGGTCTTCATAACTCATCATTCATGCATTTTCCCCCGCAGCTGCTAATTCTATTCATATGTCCAATTTAGTACAAAACTGATACCACTTTACATACTCCATTCTGAAGATGTTACTGCACCTTCAAAAACCACAATTAATGTTCTTCAGATAGAACTACAATTTCCAAAAGGTGTACATGAAATGAAGTGTGCTGAGGATATGAATATAGGATATCTGAATTTGAGCTGTTCTTTGAACTTCTATAAGATCTTAATCTTTAAGTAGTGAGACATTTTACAATATAATTTAATCCACATAAATAAACAGTGAAGGCACAAGAGTGAAAGGTTAGATTACGCTGACATGCTGAAACTCAACTCTAAGTCTGTGATATTAGTCGAATTTTAAGACACTAGTGCAAGTAACTAATATGAAGTGCACTAAAAAAAGGTAATGTTTAACATAAAGATTCACCAAACCACAATAAATTCACAATTTCAATCCTAATTTCACAGGCCTGACTTTGGGCAGATTTTTATTGTTAAATGTTATCTGATTGCTGGCCATCCGTTTTAAAACAGTAAATCAGTTAATCAATGTTTAACCTTTATTCTCCTTTATGAAATTACTTGTGGTGCTGTTACTGCACTTTACCAGGTCCTGAATGGTGCCCTCAGGATAAATCTATACTTGCTTAATGTTATGTGAATATTCTCTTGCAGGGAGAAAGTAAACTATTTCAAATTCAATATATGTCCCTCCCAGCTCTTACAAAATATACACTTATACATTACTACCTTACTTTTCATCTCTCGGCAAAATACTGCAATATCGATGGCAGCTTCTGGATGCTGTGAATAAAACCATGAATGATATTAATAAACTGCTAAGAGGGCTGTTTTAACGTCCATATGCAATTTGAGAGTTTATTTGCTATTAAACTGGTTCTAAATGTATTTTTCTGAAGTTATAACTGCATTTGTGAATGTTCTGGGTTTAAGAGTCCTTGCACCGTGGGGGTCTCAATTGCACTTAGACCCCCAGTAAGACCCAGAGCAGTTGAGCGTGTTTAATATTTATTTTTATTTTTCACAAGGGCAGCGAAATCCATCACTCCTGGCATTCAGCAGCCGGCTGACACTTATCAGGGGTCCTGCTGGAGATCCAGACGGGGATGCCCCCCCTGACTCAAAGCGACCTCGGGTGTCAAGGTGAAGAGGAGCGGAACAACCCCTGTTTACCCCGGCAGATTCGGGCAGGTAGGCTGCAGTCGCTCTTAAATCACAAGTCAAGGGGCAAAAAGGAGGGCAGAGGAAGGTGGCTAGAACAGCCGGAGGGTGCACCATGGAAATGGAAGAACACTGAAAACTAGGCCTCAGCACTGGGAATGTCACCCGAGCAAAACGGCTCGTGACCTGCGCCAGGACACCGAGCGTCACATCTGATTTCAGTATCATCCCTGAAGCTGCTGTGTGCTTTAGGGATTCACCACTCGATACAAAGGCTTGGTCCTGCACATTGACTGTTATTGATAGATGGTATCAGCAATATCTGACGTGTTTTCAAAAACCCCTTACAGAACTCAACAATGCATGTGCATTTAAACAGTATTTTGTTATTTACCGTTCGAAACAAACAGTTAAAAAAAAAAACTCTATCTGAAATCTCACATTGCTCTGTGTGCATGGACTTTGTATGTTCTCCCCAAATCATCATCATATTTTGAACATATGCATCTCCTGCTGGTAAACAGAGGCTCCTGTGTACGAAATCGGCACATTTGCGAAGGATCGATTAAGTAATACCGTGGGAATTAATGAGCGCCGTCGGAAAGGACAGCACCCTGACAAAGTGCTTCTCCGCAGTCCTGTTAAAATGACAGTCTCAGATTTACCGATACGTGGAGTAGGTGAAGGATAGGATGGGGCCAGCAGCTCTGGGCTGCTTTACCGCGCCATGTCCGCAGTTGTATACCCCATTACTTAAGAAGAATATCATGCTTTGACAATTTAATGCATTTCTTATAGCACGTTCAATCAGTAGATATCGCCGGATCATGTGATGGGCACCACAATGTACTCACAATGCAATTTTCCCAGCGTGCAATTCAGCACTTATTTGATATGAAGAGATACATGGTGGGACATGAATCTGTTCTTGACTAACAGCTGTTCTGTGTGACTGGTTGGTCTAAGGAGATTGAGAACTTTGCTTGTTCTTGCTATTGGAAATGGTAATGGCCCTTAATGCTAATGGAACAACATTTCCTAAAGACTTTACTAACTTACTACTAGTCTTTACTAGTCTTTACTAAAGTCTTTTGCTTAATTAATCTTCAGTTCAGAATTTAATAATAATTGTTGAACACACTAACAAATACATATACTTGTTCTAACCTATTTCAAGCTACATTATAGAGAAATTCTTCCAAAATGGAACTTTTCAAAATTGACACTTTAGTTAATTGAATTTTGTGAACATCTGTCAGGAACATGCAGATTTCCACCCCCTTAAGCAGCCAATTCACATGTAATGTGGAAAGAGGATGTCCAAACACTTCAAGATATTCTGTCAGGGACTGCAGTAGTTTAGTTTGCTCTCTACCATCTTCACATACTATTTCTCTTTGCTACTGATCCCATGTCTTTATTGTCACCTGTGATACACCAAGTCTTTGTAAACAGACATAAAGGACAGTCATCTTCAAATGATGTGCTCTCCTTTCATTTTAAGTCATAGTGATTTTACCTACATCATTTTGTGCAAACAAATTGAAATTGAATTTTGATTTATCAATCAGTTGGGTAACGATGTGCTTCAGAGTTCATCCTGGGGACCCATATTTTTGTCAAGGTATGTAGTGGCACCTGGAGACATTATCTGTGAACGCAGAGTGTGTTTTCCCTGCCGTACGGATGATACGCAGGTGTACCCGTCAAGGACCAGGTAACCGAACCGCGGCGAAACGTATTAGAAGCTAAACTGTGAACAAAAATATGATGAGATTAGTGCTGTTTGGCAACAACGAATTATCCTCAACTCGATGCACTCTGGGAACAAAAAACAAACAATAACAGAAAAGCAATCTGCCATCAGAGGGGAGTTTTTGTTCGAGGGTTTAGCAAAGTAAGGAACAAATCCTTGGATTCCCTGCCCTGCTGTGGCTCAGTACCACCAACTGATGGTGCTGCTTTTATCTCTCCCAAAAAACCAGAGAGGGAAAAAAGAGAGAAATGAGATTCCCTTTTTTCCATTTATACACCTGTGATAGCAAATAAAAAGACAAAACATTATTTGAAGATAGAAGATACAAGGCCGCCGATAACGGAGTTTGGGCCCAGCTACGGTGGTACTGTGACTATTTCATCTTCCATGGTAACTTAAACACCAGACAAAAGCCTTCACAGTCCAGAGCTCACTGCCAGCCCACTGAGATTGAGTGGGATTGTAATAATTCATAGACTTTGGGTTTCACTCTCCGGCGGTGAGGAATCCCATTATTCTCTGATGAAACGGCCGCAGTGCCATAGTCCAGCCGCTCTTTTCATTGCAGCCGCAACGTTCACCAGCTATTCCAGGGAGCAACTTCAGTGCTTTGAACAGGAGGGATGGCTTACAGTAGGAAGTGAGCTCAGATGAAGCTGGCAAGCAGGTCTTTCAGCCATATTCGGCAATGACCGCTTTGTCGCAACTCCAATCCTGTTGAAAGAGATTTTGTCGGAAAAACACATTAAGTTCAGCGTGGCTGACCATCACTAAGACATCCCCCAACTGTACACTTAAGACTTCAGCTCTATTTTATATATATATATATATATAGAGAGAGAGAGACACACACACACACACTTGGTGGAATAAACGAAAAACTAATAGGGACAGGTAAATAAGTCACGGACTTTGGCATATTATGTAAACATAGGGCATTTCCCAGCATGCACCTGAAATTATTCTGCTGTTGATGTTCATTTGCCTCATAGAATCCCGGAGGACACCTACCTCTGTCTAGAACACACAAAATATTAGCACCTTGAACACTGCTTGGAGACACTATAGTGTATATAACATTGTTAATGTATTCACATAATCTTTACATATAGAGTACCTTGAGTGCTACAGACCATAATAGGTAAAGGATGTCTGTATAGGTTCCCAGTAACATCTACCAAGCTTATGTGGCATTTACCCAATACAATGAGTCAGTTTTTCAAAATGAGCTGGTCATTCACCCCGTAATGGTCTTGAAAGTCATGCAAAGCTGTGATTCTGCATACAGTTGGTCCTATCCTCAGTGCCTCTGGTTTCATAGATGTGGCTAGGAGTTTGGCTTCTCCCTGGGGGTGAGATGAGTTTGCATAACATGAAAGTCTTCTTCAAGCCTGGATACACCAGCATGGGGATTGTTCTTTTACTGAAATGAGAACAGCCCAAAGTGGGTTAAATCTATCAGTGACTGAAACGAGATGAACTCCCATTCTAACCAAAGATTCAGCCATGTGTTATGATGCCAGAAAAAGGAATACATTTACACTTTAAATGTTCATTTAGACAAAAGTCCTTCAATATAAGGTAATTAGCTCCTTCAGATAATTAACGCTTTCATTTTGAAAGGTTGTTTTCAATTCATCCTTCAGGCTTACCATCTACCATTTATCAAGCTATCTATGATATCACCAGTTGTAAGCAGTAAGGACTACATCAGACCAACTGCACTAGAAAATACTAAAATCACATTAGGCACAGATCAGAAGTGCATCACAGACCCGTGGTTCACTCACCCCACTTTGACTCAGTAAAATTGGGTTCAGGTACAAATTTCATTTTCCTTTCTGAGAGGCCATATTTCCTTGAAGAGTGGGTAAGTTTTCAGTTTAATTTCTAACTTGTTCCAAAAAGTTGGATATCTTCAGATCTGTGTTTCCATGCAGCTTGTGCACCAGGAGTTCTTCATAAACTACTTCAATTCCTTAAGAGCCTCATCTGTTGTCAATCCCATCCCAGGACAGTATCTGTGACCTTCGAATTTCCAGAGATGTGCTAGTCCTGGAATGAATATTGGCCGGTGTGTATGCGGGTTTTTGCTGCAACTCCCTAATTAGATTACTAATTAGAGGACTGATTGGCTGCAGAGTCCTCACACCTGGGTTTGAACAGCTGACCTACAGGTTATCCCAAAAACCTGCATACATACCGGCCCTTTGCGGATAAGATTGGACACCCCTGGCCTAAGTGATCAAGCACTGTATGTATGCTGATCTGGAAAGAAATTTAAATAAATAAATAAATGAATAAATAAATAAACAGATTTTTGTATATAAAAAGTCACCAGTCTTTGAATAGCAAATCTCCAGTGAAATAGATCTTTCAATGTGTATCCACACACAAACACACAGATAAAATTTACACAGCACATCATTATTAGTAATGCACACAAATTAAAACTAAAGAACTCATAAGCAAAGCAATTCAGGGAACAACGGGCTTCTAGTACAATTTAAATAATCTTTTTAATGTTTATGTTCTGTTCTACTAGGTGGTGGCTTATGTACAGGCCCAAACATTTATATTGTCGTATGTCCTAGTCTGCACCATTGCAGCTGTGGTCGCATGTATGAATTGCGTTGCCATTGCAGGACCTGTGCGTGAGTCCCTAGAGACTGTGGCAAAGCTCCCAAGTGGGTGATCATGCCCCACCCCACCTGCTCACGCTCCCCAGCTACCCCCCCCCATCATCATTAGCCATTTCCTAGTGGATAGAGATACAAAATAACTAGCCTTTACAGTGTGCTATTAAACTGTCATTTGGGCAACTGTGCATGAAGAGGCTGCAGATAGCGGTCAGCGGCCGTGAGGGCCCCGTTCGTGAATCATGGCTCTCTACACTGTACTTAAATCACATTCACCGCTCAAGCAGCCAAGGGTTTCATTAAAGTGGAAGCCATTCGCCGAGACAATTACTTTGGGAGCCGAGGGTTAAAACAACAACCCAGTCGACAGTAAACCGAAGAGTTAAACTCTTAAAGAGTTGTGTGTTTAAAACCGGGGTTGGGCAGATTTCTTACGAAGTGTTACTGCGGAAGCAAACAACATGTCGCTCATAATATACGTCAGGATGCTTTTCTCTGGGTCGTTCATATTTCCAGGGGTTTTTAAAGCATCATTATGTTTTAGAATTTAGGTTATGGAACGCATGTTTATCAGCTAGCCCGGAAACACATTTGTTGTTTTTCTTTTTTAATCGAAGCACATTGGCTAACAAGGAAGCCAGAGCAAAGCTATAGCCACGTAGCCCTGATCACAGCGACCCCTCTATCAACATGCAGAGTCTGCAACTAGAAGGGATCGCACTAATTAATAGCAGTTTCAAACATGAGGAAAAAAACCGGAAACATGGAACGGCATTAATGTGTAGCTAAAATTTCAGAATCGGCTTGGACCACCCCGGGCCAATTCTAGCATCAATCCCAATGCGTTTCTTTGCCATTTCTTTCCCTTTTTTTTGCACATTCTTTATCTGTGGAGAAATGATCTCAACCCTCAGCCCTCCGGATGGGGAGATCCTGATTATGAATAGGTTTTCAAGCGTGAATAAGCGACCTGTTCAAACAGCGTTTCCGCCTTGTTGTGACCCACCGTACATCTGTAAAAGCCACACATCGGTGAGGGTTCCTCATTTAAAGGGGGGCTGGGGGGCTGTCTGAAATACATTAAATATATCAGAGAGCTAAGATATCATCGTGTATTGGGCTCGACGGCGACGGCTCTGGGAGCCTCCGTCCCATGAATGGACCTCAACCGGCAAGGTTTTTACCTGCAGTAAATCAGAACCTGAAAGGAAGATATATATTTTCAGAAGATAACCCCATTTCCGGGGAGCGTTCATTGAAATGATATAATAGCTGACACGTCGCGGGGGGGGGGATGCCATCGCAGAAAAGAGGGCTTGATAAATATGGCATTTGCAAGTTCTTTTGTGGGAAGACCCTTTATGGCCAGAGAAATTTAAACACCCGGAAAGGCAGAGTTAAATTGAATGCCAAAGAAGCCACTAAGCTTGTACTTCTAAAAAGAAATTCAATTAAGTGGGATTTTAGCCGTGTGAATGAGTTGGGAGTCCCTCCAGTCCCGATAAGGGCTCCAACGGCACGCAGCCACCTTTATAGACGGCAAATATCTGCTCTCTCTAAACGCATAATCCTCGGTCAGAGTACAAACGTGAAGCCCAAATATCAATGTGCCGTGGAACCAATTTAAACACGGCGAATCAACCGGGGCTGGGGGGGGCGACTTGAAGATGGACTTCCTACGGCTTAGGGCCGGACTCCGCCTCCCACCCCGAGCGGAGTCATGTGACTGGCAGAGCCAGGTTGCCTCGCTCCGGTCGCATGCGGGACCCCCCCCCCCCATCAGGGTTAAAGGCCCCCACGTCGCTGTGAGCTACCAGAGCCGCTTGCAGGCAGTCAGGTTTGACTTCAGCGAGACTGTGAGTGAATTGCGACTGAGTTTCACCCCATGTAAAGCTGCATATGTACCAGAGAAAATGTTTGGTGTGAGAAAAAATATGTTCATTTAGTTCCCTGAATTGGCTAACGCATCGGCTGTGATATCCGATGAAATTATAGATTTTATGTTTTTTTTATATAGATATAAAAAATATATGTATACTTTAAATTTATGTTTATTATGCTGTGGATGGTGATATGGATATGATATGACATTCATTTTTATAACATATTTATTTGCAGTAAAAGAGTCAGATTTCTGTTTAAATGCAAATTAACAGCACGTTCCACAAAACTTTACAGTTCATTTCCTTACATTTTATCATTTTTCCTATACCAGCAAAACCCTTATATGTTACAGGAAAAAAAAAATCATTTAAAAGAGCATCACCACTTCCTGGACAGCGAGCGGTTGCGGCATCAGCAAGATTAGAATAACTTTGCTTTGAACTTGAGAAAGGCATGCAAATTCGGGCTGGAGACGGTACACAGGAAACAGAACCCGACCACAGTAATTGCTTCAATAACAGAGTTTATGGAGAGTGTCCACCTTTTAACAGAGTAATAACACTTTAAGGAGAATGTAATAGGTAGGCCGGATCATACCAAGGGCCGCCGATGCACAGGAGGGCAGCATGACCCATGTTGGATTTCCAAATATCTCTATATTACACTCCCATTTTAAAGGCCCGAGACATGTTTATATGTATAGCTACGCGCCAAGCCAGGTGCCAGGGCACGCGAGAGCCTGCGGTCAGCCTGCCATCGACTCCTCCACAGCGTACCTGGCAGAACCTTAAATCGTCCATTCCACGTGTCGGGTTAATTGATTGTCTAAGCCGGAGTTAATTAATTAATTACAGGGAGAAATGTGTGTTGAGATGCAATATGAGCCGGGGCTAATGCCGCTAATCCAGCGCCGGGGGCAGGGGATGGGGGGGTCGGTACGTAAAATGGATGTTGAAACTTGCCGTGGTAACCCAGCCTCTGAGCTTTCATTAAATAAACCTATAAAATTACTTGCTTCATTGTGTATTTTAGATACTTTCCACTGCATTGTTGAACATTTCTTCCCCGTTTTTTTTTTTTTTTTTTTGCCAGTCAGTTTTAAGTGCCTATTTGAAATCAATTTCTCTAATAATGATGTTAATGAGCTCATCAATTAAGGCTGCCATAATGGAATGTTACTGTGTGGTTTTAGTTATCACTTAAACTCTGGCACTAATTTCCATGCTTCATCTATCAAAAATGATTGGCTAATATTGCCTGGTTTCTGCTGGCGGGTGATAGGGAGATCAGAAGGGCCGAGGAGAAAGAGTCAGCACCTTGAAAATCCACAGAGAGGGACAACAGCCATGACTATTATTTACCCCTGATGCTGGGAGTACAAGGGCAGGGTTGGTGTGTGTGTGTGTGTGTGTGTATGTGTGTGTGTCTGTGTAAGTGATTGTATATGCGTGTGTGTATGTGTGTGTGTGTGTGTGTGTGTGTGTAGATTAGGTTTATATTACATTGTGTGGACCAAACCGTTTTTCAAGTCCCCACAAAGATCTGTGAAAGCAGTGAAAAAAGTAAAAATGCCAAAAATTTCATATTTTGTTTAGTTACTTGTGGTTAAGGTTAGGTAGGGGTTAAGGTCGTCATGTTGGGATTAGAGTTTTCACCATAAAAATGACTGGAGAGTCCACACAAAGATATAATTACAAACCTGTGTGTGTGTGTGTGTGTGTGTGTTTGTGTATATGTGCACCTGTTCATACGGTTGTGTGTATGCGCACGCGGGGCTAAGGGGCAGCACGGCGCTGGGAACGGCACTATTTAAACCTGTTTATGTTAATTAGCTGTAATGGATTTCAACATCTCAGCCTTATTTACATAAGTAAGCTTTTGAATGGCTGTTCCACACCAGAGATCCCATTACACCATTATCAGCCTCCTTTCTGGGCCGTTTATGGGCTTTGCCCTCTGCCGTAACCCCGTCTCCCAGCTTAGCCAAGCACAGCGCCGGCCCGCCAGGCCAGCTAACTCAGGAGCTAGCGTATGCTAAACCCATTAGCCGCTCAGAGTCTTCCCCTCAAACAGGGCTTCCTAATTCTCAGATAAGCGCGTAAACAGAGCCTCAACATACACTAAACAACCCCCCCCCCACACACCAACATGCTTGGGACAGTTAGAGGAGGTCGTCCAGGGGGGTTGCATTAGCTTAGCGTTAAGAGAGCAGCACATTGTCTGCAGCTCTGAAGCAAATGGGAAACAGCCAATAAAGTCGGGGATGGGGGGGGGGTGACCTTTGGCTGCCATCTGAAGAAGACACCACAAACCGCAATTATCTGTTCATCTGCTTTGCACAAAGAGCGTATGCCCCAAAGTATATACTTACATTTTATAATGAATATTGAAATGATGACATCTGGAAATTAAATCTCTCTGCTTTGCGGTGTAGCTGGAGTTTTAGACAAGCAAGGTCCAAACGCAAAACCTTATAATGCTAGATATACAAAACCCATTAAAAACATTTTTAAAATAAGCAAAATAGCTGGTGATTAAAGGTATACCCTATATCAGTATAGGGCAAGACAATCTAAATGCTAAATGCTAAAATTCATCATGTATTTATTAGGCATATTATTAATATGTACTTTCACTGTAATGATTTATATTGTGAGAATTAATTGTGACACTTCAAAGTTATTAATTAGGACTTGGGTGCTATTGATTAATTGATTAATTACATTTTTCATAGGTCTCATTTATTACATTATGATACGGTTAAACAACTCAAAGTTTGGATGAGGGCTGAAGGTTTCCGCGGGGTTAAATCGTACTTCTCGGGGCAGAAGCTGAAAATCTTAATGGCTTAAATGCTTTTGCCTCCAGGCAATACGGTTTGAAAGCAACAAATGGATAGCAGCTTCACTTTGAATTAAAATGAAATATGAACTTATCTATGGAAATTAATTAGAGCGACTCATATTTTAGAACACTCTGTTTTTTAATATAGCGCATTAAACGTTGTTATGTGTGCGTAGCTTGCTTACTGTCTATGATGGATTCTCTCCATAGTTTTTAATTAACCAAAACATATTTGAAAGGCGGGTTAAAATTATAGTAGAATCCAAATATCTAATGAAATCCAAATCTTCAGCACATAACTTATTTATAAAAGTAAAAAAGGCTAAAACGATTGTGCTCAATAATATTTAGATTTCTTGATTTCTATTATTATTATTATTATTATTATTATTATTATTATTATTATACCTCATTTTTAGGCACAGTTAGAGTAAAGTCCAGGGCCAGGGAGGTCCAAACGGCTCCACCTTTGGCAGAAATATGAAAAAGAGCTCTTCAGTAATAGCCCTATAAGTGATCCTCTATATATAAGAATATGTAAGCAAAATTGAGATAAAGAAATGTTATTAAAATGGTGACACGCAGAGCAGTGCTGCGAGGGCCCGCCGCGGATTGGGAGAGGGCTGTACATCAGCCGGGCCTGTAATGAAATGCAAAAATCAGCGGCACTGACAAAGGAGAGCCTGTGTAGCAGCTTAGCCTGCTGCTCCTAGGCCATTCGTCATAATCAGCGGCACTTTCCTCATTAGCAAAAAGCCATTACCAGTGGGCTTTATCAGACGCTGTGAGTTATCATGGAGCAAGCAGCAATCCTAGCGTGCACTGGCGGGCTACCGGGGGGGCAGGCTACCGGGGAGGGCGGCTCAGAGCTTTAATAAGATGACTACGGCACAAGTCCATACTTAAATAGCATATTAGGTATGGTTTGGTCAACTAGAGAAGGTCTCTGGCTAACTGGCGCTGCCAGAAATCGTTACTGTACTCACTTATCCTAATTCAGCGTAGGATCCCGTGGTGTGTCCCCCCCGCTGCCCGAAAACAGCTAGGCGAGCAGAGCAGGCTGCGAACACCCCGGGGCAGCGGCGTGTTATGCTAATCCCCTTTGAATCGGAATAAATGCTACTTTAAATCCGGCTATCGGAAGACCCCACACACTAACTCCTCACACCTCCTACACGGTTCACAGAGGTATGATTTTGTCCTGACACGTAAAAATGCAGATGTGTAAATGTAATAAGAGTAATACAGTCATGCAATCACAGTGAAAACATTATCACTTTATGAATTATAAAAACTGCAGAGTCTCTCATAATATAGAGGTTCTACTTTTGATTTTTGTTTATCATTACGATTCATTACTGAATTCGTACTGTTTTAGTCTCCACCTGCTATCTCTGGTCCTACATAATTAAAATCAAGGAGACTCCCTTCACAGCAAAGCTTCTTCTCATCCTTTTCTCCATTTTTTTCAGCATTTTTGCTATATTATGACTGCTGTGTTTTGTTTGCAGTTATCATTTGCAGGGATTAAATGCCATGGAGTGCTCTGTTTGGGGTAGACATGCAGTTAGGCTAGAGGGCAACTTAAAATCTCCCACGACTGAGCGTGTCTGTACCCTGTGACGGACTGGCATCCCATCCTGGGTGTCTCACCGCCTCAGCTTTGCCCTCCCTCCCATAAGAAAAACAGCAGAGATTCTTATCTCCCTTTACTTTTACGGAGGTGGGGGGGTAATCAGTTAGACACCTGGTCAGGTCTGCGTGCCTAAATTCCCCCGATTACATGTCCCAAATTCAGACAAGAGTGTGCAAAACATAAACAGCCTGGCCCCCCGCACTCTAATTATGCTGTATTGTGACAGCCCCCCCCCAGGAGCCTGTGGTCCCACATTAGCATAAAGGAGAGGTCCGGTCGCAGGAGCACTGGTGCTTTATTACGCAGGGTTATGACGTGTGCAGCCGTGCAGGGCCTGCGCACAGGGTCATTACACCGCGGGCGCCAGCTCTGCACCGCATCACTCACGCCATAGCACCCACGCGGCTGCAGCGCCGAGCGAGTTAATCGCGCCCGTGGATCTGAAATGTGCCCGTGGGTTCCGCATGGCTCTCTGTTTCCCCTCTTAATCTGTATTTTACGAGTGAGAAGCTTTGCATTATGCAAATCGCTGGATGGGAACAGGTGACATTTCTGCAGTGAACACCAGTGCCGACCGCGGCCTGTCTGGGCTGCTGCTTTGTACATTAGTAACTGTCAGAGGCAGCAGCCGGCCCTTCATCTGCATGCGATAATTTCTTTTTAAATCTTTCCTTCTTAAGGTGGAATCCCACGGTGTGGACAGGCAGCCACGTCCATGTGCTGTTGGCATGTATGCCACACGTTAACATAGTACAACGGGCAAAATTTCCTACCACTCACTTTCATGTGACATGCTTTATTTTTCATTTTACACTGTTTACGTCCCTAAATGACTGCTGAATGCATCAAAATGTAATTATAACAAAATAATTTAGAATAACAGTCTGAGGTGTACATCTTTATGTATCCAATGAGAAGGTAAACAAGGCATGATGGGTATATTTCAATGTTGTCACTAACTATTCACTCAAATTACTGTACTCTTATTTTCTAAATCTGCCGTATAATACAGCATAAATACAATGCAACACAACACCAACACTCCAAAACTACTCTCTCACTACACTACACTGGGAAATTGATCATTTCATGAGAATAATTTCAGCAGATGTGAAAATCAGGATAAAAGTGTCAGGGTTGGGGGTTCGAACCCACTGTGAGTTTCTGTGTTTGTGCCCTGTGCTTCCCAGGATTGACTTCAGACTCACCCTAATATGTTGGATGGATGGATGTCTGGATGACTGAAGACTTTGTCTGGCTGAGTTTGAGTACTGAGCCCTTGGATCTGACAGCTCTCACTGACCTGAGTCTCCTCTCTGTCAATTAGTGCCTCTGCATGAGGATAATTAACGCCAACGCTGTTTGTTAACGCATGCCAAGCTGTCATTCAGTCCAGTGGGTTTGGGCCGCATGCTTCTTTCTCAGACCAGCTGTGAGGTGTCTTAGTGCCCAGCCAATCAAAGTAGGGAGGTGAGACACATACAGATCAGAAACCCAGCTGCACCAGCCACAACTGGAACCACAGGAGACTTCAGGGATGCCCTTCAGAAAAGCAAGCTTATGCAAGGCTAGGAAGGCTGCTGAGAAAGAACACCCCCAAACTTCTCTTTAGATTAGCTTCAGATGTTTTCAGTCTGGGATTCTGTAGAGGGTACAAACCAAGTGTAGGGGGGGACCACAGTGATGAATCGTTAAGTGACGAAATGTTGCATTTATAAATTTATAAAATGCAAAAAATTTTAATATTATCCCCTGCTCTCACGGATAATTAAACATCTTAAATCTTAAATCATCCTAAATCATATAGCTTTTGTTGAGCAGACAGAATCAGTTTATTTGCATTGTATTAATAAGTTCCCTGTATGAATGGGATATTTCAATTTAAGCAAACTGAAATAACGCATTTACTGAAAAAATAAAAAATAAAATCAATCCCTTTTCTCTGACTCTGTTCAAGTAGTTCTGAAAAAAAAAAGTATTATTAGACATTTTTGTAATATGTATGTACCTACTGCAGTGGTGTATTCATTTACTTATTAATGGTTGTTATAGGAGCAGTGCACAGATTCACAGATCGTTATGTTTACAGGTATCGATGGGCACAGTAACGGCCAAGGCTTTGACATGGCTGTTTGTTCTGAAGGGAATTAAAATGATAAAGTAATGTTAACAATAACAGTACAATGAAATGGCATCCCATCCATGGGGACAACCCCCCCGGGCAGCCTGGGATAGGCTTCTGGGGGCCCCCATGACCCTGACTGACTGAGATAAGTGGTTACAAGGTGGATGGATGGATTACAAAGAGAAAAGTTTAAGAATAAAATCATGAAAAAAACATTAAAATAAAACTGAATCCCTAGCTTCTGTATGCATAGCATCTCTAAATATCTCTACATGCCAGAGTATGTAGTTGTACTGTTCAACATGGTTTTTTCTAACCTTGTTGTATATAAGCTACCCAGGAAAGGGGCAGAATGATCTGGAGGACTGGGCTCCTGTGGGGGGGGCAACAGCAAAGGACACGACCGATGTGAGATATGGGGCATAAACAGGGCAGTTCCACCTTAAAGAAGGAGCATCAGGTCAAGGTCTGTCGCACCGGGCCTAATGTTCGCGTCCAATGAAGAACGAATCAGCAGCCCCGACTCGTCCAATCACGCAGTCAAAAGCGATGCCGAAAGACGCCATGAAGGTCCCATTTAATCTCCCACCTATCTATCACGCCAATGTCTTTATCTTCTCGGTGCAGCGGTAATATCAGCCCATTATGAAGGCAAAATAGATCTGGCGTGCTTACAAGGGGAATGAAGTGCTCACTTTGATGTGACAGCATGATCAGTGAAAGCGGTAATCTGCGAGAATCAAAAAGATCTCAATTATTCCATAAGCGTAATGCGTGCGAACAGGCCGCCGCCCGCACATCCTCACTCATATATTGTGACACGCGCTGATAAAACATCCGTCCCAATTTACGTCCTCCGCGCTTGAGTAGTCCTCAACAGCTCCGGCGGCCCCTAATCACGCCGTCGAGCAGAGAGAAAAGACGAGTGGGGGAAGAGTGGGAGGAAGGTTCACGAAAGGATGAGAAAGAACTCCAATTGAGACCCAAATGAAAGAAGATTGGAAAACTATCCTCAATTCAAATTACATTTGTAAATGACCCATAGTGTTTTATTCGGAGAGCATTAGGGGATCTATCTTGTGGATAGAAAATGAGGGTCGGCCTTCGTTCCCTCGTTCTTGAGACAATAGCGGAAGAACCTCGGAGGAATCGTGCAGGAAGCAGGGAAAGAGAAGGCCTGCTGCATTCTGACGGTGACCTGACAGATGTCGGGAAGCCAGCCAGAGAGTGTCCCGCATGGAGCAAACAAGTGCACGGATTTCGGAAGTTTGACCACGTCCATTCCATGCTGAAATTAAACTCAGTGTATGAAACTAGTCATTTTTTTAAAGTCTGCTTAACTTAAAACTTAAATATGTATCTAACTAATGGCTATAAATCATAGTCTGATGCACTACCGAGAAATGACAGTGGGGGGCGCTGGACAGGCAGAGTCAGCCGGCAGCGGTGGTTATGAATATCACAGAGCCACAGCCTTTGTACAGAATAACAGAATGGACATAAATGAGGCAATAATAAGATTTTCACAAAAGCTTCAGTCAAGGGGAAAAAAATGGCCGCTATGTAAATCAAATGTTAATTAACTCGGGCACACGGCTGTGTGCCGTTTGAGTTTTCCCGACGACTCATTCAGCCCCAGTTTGCCCACTTGTATAACTGTTATTGAACCAATTATCATAAATTCCCCGTGTAACAATTAACAATATTAGAGTGCAGCGCTGCATGTATTTTAAGTGTTATAATTAAGACGGGCTCTTTTGTTAATTAGCCTATCTAGCTCCTGGTTTTTTATGCTGCTCATCCGCTCATTACCACAGCCATTTAATTCAATTAGCGCCTTAATTAGACGAACAGCCGTGTTACGATGTCGCGGGCCTTGTCGGAGGAGTGATTAGCAAAGACAAACACAGCAGTCAGACGACAGCCCCTGATGTTTGGGGGCCTCAGGGGCGTACGGGGGGGGGCATCCAAACAACAGCTGAGATGCCACAATACCCATTGGGGGGGGGCGGCTACCAACCTGCACTCACACACGACTGCTACTGTAGAGGTGAAGCTACAGATTTCAGGGAAAGTCTATGCTCCTAGGGCCCAGGAACGCTACGCTATTCTGTAAACGGGATGTTTTCTTGCAGTTTCATTTAATTAACAGTACGTGTATACTTGTCGCAATTAGCGGATTTAATCCATAGGTGCTTAATCATAAACGTGCTGGTGTTTCGACAGTTATCTCAGAGCGATTACCCCTGTGCGGTGTTGTGACTCACGCCGGGTCACTGAGGATCTGATAATCACATTACCGTGAAAGAGGCGGTCGGCACAGGGGCACCGCATCGCGCTGCCGGGAAGTTTAATAGCTTCCCAGACCTTCAGGACAAAAGTTTCATAAGACTGAGGCAAGGCGGTCCCCGAGAGGCCAGGAGCAGCGGTGGGGGGGAGCAACCAACTCAGGGACGTCCCTGGGCACGAGAGATACGGCTGTAATGGCACACTGCGAGCCGCTCACCATGGCGACGGTGCCGCGGAGTGACACGCGAGATTAACGCCGGGGGATTGCGGCCAAGGCGACGCACTCCGGGATCCCTGTTGGCCCAGATAAGGGTGCCCATTTGATGACATCGAAGGACAAACTCAATTAACTGTAATGGAGAGGGCCTCACCACTGACGGGCGCTTATAAAATTCAGTTTTGTCGTCCGGAAGAAGATATTAAAAGCCACTGAAAGGTTGGGAAACAACAGTGGGCTCCTTGGCAATGAGCTGAATCAAAGGCTATCGATGAAGGATATTGTAATCTAAGGATTAAATGCCGCCTGGGTACAGTTTAATGCGAAACGGAACTCTCCACATCAGTCTCAGCGGCCCAAAGGGCCAAACAGCATTACGGGATAAGAGGGGGGTGGGGGGGGAGCAGTCAACCCCTGATACAGGGAGGGGAGGACCAACTGGGCTACAGGGTGGTGCAAATCAAATGGGCTTCTGTGGGGAAACCTGGCTACAGAGTGGAGCAAACCAAATGCACTACCGGGGAGAAACTTGGCTACACAGTTGAGTAAACCAAATGCATTACCAGGGGGAGACTTGGCTACATGATGGAGCAAACCAAACTGGCTACCAAGTGGGCAAAACCAAATTCTCTACATGGTGGAAAAACCCAGTGAAAGCAAAGGGTTCTTTTTAAATTTTTTTAATACAGTACAGTCACAGTTTCACCTTAATGGATTGACCAGTCCTCGTTAAAAGGGGATTATTCACCAAACATTGTTTAATATTTATTATTGCCAATCTGTATCTAGAGCTACAATTTTCATATATGTCAATTATATATCATAACTAAACTGTAGCTGTTGTATTTTTAAAACTACCGTTGGTGGCTTATAGGTACTATGTTATTATACATAACCATTTCAACAGTGTGTTTGCTAAATCATCACACTATCCTTTTCAATTTTTGTAATTACAAGTTAATGTACTGAACCGTGATGCCTAATTAACTCTTAATGAAACATTGTTATGGATTCCATCAGCTAGATTTGGGCTTCTTGTATTTTTGGGCCCATTATAGAGCTAGAAACCCACTTCCAGGCAGAAAATAAGCACTGGGCGGATGACATGCAGAAGGTACCATGGCCTTGAAAAAACAACCCAGAACCAAGTTTCAGAGCTTAAGTCATACTGTAACCTGCCACCAGGGGGAGACGTCAGGGAAAAGTCTAATATTATAAGCGTAAATAAGGCTCTGCTAAGGGTGTCGAAATGTTAAACACGCAGAGGATGATTGGACGTGTGCGGAATCTCATGGTTTCTGCAAGAGATGTATCTGAATATCTTCTGTGTGGAGCTGAAAGGTGATCAGATCTCCCAGAATCACATCCAGGCAGACGGCAAGCCACAATAGCTGCACTTCTGACAGACATGAAGTTGCTGAAATAAATGATCTTCATGCAAATGGATGGATTGGTCATTGGAGGGTGTTTGGGGATAGGGGTGTAGGCAGAGTGTAAACACATAAGTTGCTACTTAAATGAAGAAGGAAACTTACTATTTTCATACTATTTTGTTTTCAAACACACATGAAGAACACAATTTGGCTGGTTACTTCCATGGGGCAAAAGTCTGACTGGATAGCTCCCATAGGCTCTCCTTGGAAGAGGCTGTTTATTCTCACGGAAATCTGACTTAAAAACACAGTTCCTTTGGTCCCACATACACCGAATATGTTAAAAAAAAACTGACAACGGAATCAATAAGCCCTCAAGAAGCATTAAAAACACGGAAACATTTTCTTGAAAGTTGAAAAAGCGTCACAGCACATTAGTTAGGCAGCTATGGATATATGTGCGTGGAACTTCAGTTCCGTAGTAGATGTTTGCTAAGCGACAGATGTCATGTGAAGTCTCGTAAAGGCAGAACGTAGAGCACATAATAGGGAAGGCTGACAGGGATGAGACTGGCAGCCCGGCAGAACCTATTACAGTAGGTGGCCCTGATTACACTGCGGGTGTAATTTAAGAATCTATAAATGCATAAGATGCACTAGGAACATATTAGCATAACCCTTTATTTTATGCGATCACTAGCCCTAGCTCACTGAAACAGACAGCATTTTTTTTCTTTTATTTAATCACAAACATAATAAGAAATGATGATTTCATTACACAGTAATTCTATTCATTGTGCTGGGCGGCCAGCGAGCTGTATTACGCCGCAGCATGGCGGGAGCTGATGCCATCATTACCGAAGCAACAGCAGGGTGCTGTTTGCACTGAGAGTCTCTGTAGCTAGACGGCAGTACAGGTGATGTTGTCATGCAGCCTCTGCAGATACAAATGTCAGACCACAATATATACGGGTCTCTCCTGGGTTCGCGGTCTTGGAACATTTTGCTATAAAGTCTCTTTTATTTGTTTGTTTGTTTGTTTTATTTTTTGTGACTGGGCGATGCTGCCTTTCAACAGAAAAGAGGCCAATGCTGTCAAACTGTCAACTGTTTGATGCTTGAAGAGTTTAAGGATTGTGAGTCTTGACAGCATAATACAATTCAGTTTTGTGATCTAGAGAGTGAAAAGTGATCATTTACCAAACATTGTTGGATGGTACTGGGTTTTATATTATCAGAAGCAATTGTTCAAATTTAATTCGATCAGTGTAACTATTTTAAGTAGCAATACCAGATTTGGGATTATAGTTTATTTTAAAATATACTTTGAGATGCTGAAACATATAAGTTTTATCCAATGAGAGATTTGTCTGACAGTTATCTTACAGTTTTTTTCCAAATGTTAAAAACCTTAATGTAAATTAATTTATGGAGTAATCATTCATTGATTTATGTAGTATTCTTATTTAAGTTGCTGTTGATAATGTTAATAGTAATTATTGATATCATGAACTATGACTGATATTATTACAATAGCATAATAACATGAGCAAATATTTAAAGATGTACATTACTGACATAATATAATGTCCAATATGTAACCTTTAATAATTGCCTATATTGAATCCGAAATGCATCTCCTGTAATTTTCTGTCATTTTACATAAACATATTTGAATATTTGTGCAGTTCATACCTGATTGACAGTGAATTGTCACAAAATAAACACAAATATTTTTTAACTTTGTAGCTTCTTGTGGCTCTGATTTTCACATTGAGCTCAGTACAATAGTCTGAAAGGTAGCCATCTGGAGGTTAACTGGTTGTGTAATTCCGCACATTAATTAATTTGTATAATAGTCAAGTTAATGAGGAGTTGTAAATGGCAACTTGGCTGTACTTAACAACTGTCTTTTTAAAAGCTTAAATAAGGTTTTGCCTGCCCCTGGGAAGTCATTTTCCGAGGACGCATTGTTTGGGTGGGAACCGGGGCAGCCCTGCTAAGTGAAATCGACCTGGGGATCCTTCTGGTAACGGCTGTCAGGAAGCAGGTTCCGGACCGAGGCGTTTGAGTTGGGCAGCGCGTCAGCACTGAGCAGAGGGGGACCCACAGTCACACCCTCAACATCTTGCAGAATTTGGGGGTCCGTCAGAATCATTCTGTGGTGTTGCATTATGGGTAACCTCATATGAATGGAGCTGAGGACTTCTACATCACAAAGATTTCAAGTGTATGTATTCTCAGAGTCACGCCGCTTCTCACATAGGTACCATTAGACTGCGGCCTCATTCAGAAACGGGACACTCTGGGAAAAGTTCCCAAGAAACGCAGCGCGATGCTGAAGGCCCCCATCCCCACCAAACAAATCCACGGCACTATTGACACCCCCAAAGGACTGATAAAAAAATTCAAAACAAAAAAAAAACGGGGGGAAAAGACTGTCAAAACGGCTAAACAATGGAGTAGGCTTGTAAGGATCCTGCTTGTATCAGCTGATAAATGGGCTGCTCTTTAAGGAACTTATCTCTTTAGGAGTCGCGGCATGAGGAATGGCATCATTTGTACTGTTTGCCTGGCCGGACGAGTCAAGCTGGATCCATTTAAAAGATAGTGAGATACTGTCGACAGCAATAGACAGGGTAATTGCAGAGCCACTACTGTGGTATAAATTACATCACTCCAAGTGGCAGAAGGCACCGGGGAGAGCAAAAAATTTGTGACAATGCTCCCCCCCCTCCTCGGAGCAGCGCTTCCCAGCCTGCTTATCACCTCTCAGCAGGAAAAAAAGGGGGCAGCTAAAAAAATTAAGTATTGATCAAATTAACTGGTTTTAACGATCATTTTAAGAGGTGTGGGGGAAAGAGGATGGGACAATTAAATTCCCAAGACAACGGGCTCGGTACACATTGCGCATTGGCTGACCCCCCCCCCCCCCCCCCCGACGCTACATATCGGGGTGAAACGCAGCCTTCCAATTCGGGACCAGGATGGTGGACACACTCAGGTCCAGTTTAAAAATCCATGTGGAGGTGCACTTGCTAATTATTATTGTTTTAAAATTGATTTCATTGTGTTTTTATTTGCATTGCACTACAGTTTGTGTGACCACACACAGCTGAATAATTACTACAGTATTACTGCTGTAATTATTCTCAAAATTGTTTCCACCAAACATTTCATTAGTGTAATTAATCTTTAAAATGCTATTTGTTTGAAGAGGGAATAATGAACACTGATATGGCCTGCTAATTGAGAACTTAAGTATCTCAGTAATTAGACGTGCTGTTTATCTTGTATAAATTATATGAAGATGTAAAATAAATATATAAGCATAAATATCCCTAACTCTATATTTGCGGTAGTTATGTGTCTAATGTCGCCATTAATGGAGGGAGACTCATCACCACAACTGGTTGATGTGGGATTAGCCAGTGTTAGCTTGGATATAATTCTAGTTCTTGTACCAAGCTATCTCTCATCTGGGTCTGAATATTAATGCGGATGTGCGGTACAGCTTAAATGTGACAGTACAGTCCTTATTACTTACCAGGGGCCTATCTTTCAGGTGGCTGATCAAAGACCACCGCTTTTCTTTTGGGTTTCGGGTTAGCAGTATGCTAACACAGCATAATTCGCCTCCCGCGTGTTTCCCGAATGAACATGCAAAGCAGCCTGATCACTTCCCCTGAAGATCAAACCATAACCGGCACCCGCTCCTGACCTTACGGCAGACAGACGAGACTTATTAGCTTATTATTTTCATGCTCCATAAAATATTAATAAATTAAACCCGACAATTAATAATCAGGCAGTAAATCTAAACATTCCTATGTGTTTTTCCAATGTAAATTGGGGGGGCTTTTTTTTTTTTAATTCGAGTCCACTTGAGTGCTCTGTCCTTCACTTAACTGGGTGGCCAATCCAGACGCTCCAGTCGGTCACTGTTGTGGAAAAGAGGCAGACACTGGGAGGTGCCGGGCTGCTTATCTGCATGCAGGGTTATGCATCGTTGACTTCGGTTCAATTTCAAGCATGATGCTGGTTATGGCTGCATTCATTCAGGGCAGTTAAATCAACAAGGCAGGCTAACCTTCTCAGCTGGGACAGGTTACACCTTATGAGTCAATTATACTGGGGCTCGCACTGGAAAGGGAAGCCAGGTTACACCCTATGAGTCAATTATGCTGGGGCTCACACTGGAAAGGGAAGCCAGGTTACACCCTATGAGTCAATTACGCTGGGGCTCACACTGGAAAGGGAAGCCAGGTTACACCCTATGAGTCGCTCGCACTGGAAAGGGAAGCCAGGTTACACCCTATGAGTCGATTATACTGGGGCTCGCACTGGAAAGGGAAGCCAGGTTACACTCTATGAGTCGTTTATACTGGGGCTCGCATTGGGAAGGGAAGCCAGGTTACACCTTATGAATCAATTATACTGGGGCTCGCACTGGAAGGGGGAGCCCCTCAGTCCTCTGAGTTCATTAAGCCTTTGATTTGTCACAGTCTCCCTACGTCTCTTAACTGCAGGTAAACTGAAAGATGTTTTTATGGTTAGGGAGGTCTCTTCCTAAATGGCACACTTACAGTCCTCTCTGCTGCTGCGTCTGATACAGGATGCTGAGGTCGAAAGTGGCTCCCACTTGTATGGTCCAGATTATCAGAAACCACATATAGCTGTGACTCTGCCCTCAGCTGGTGTAAAAAGCACTATGAGTACTGAAATGTCACATGAAGTTACATGTGTCCATATACCCAGGAACCGACCTTTATAAGCCAAAACTTGACTGTAAAGAGTCTGTCACTGGGTTTGTGCTCAGGAGGTCCTGTCAGCATTTTAGTGGCATATACATTACAGTTTTTTACAATCACTTTTGCACTAATAACAGAACCTTCATGTCATTTTTCAAAATTCTAGACACAAAACTCAAAACAGTCATTATTTTTAACACAGGCTGCCC
>JAODJW010000015.1:18176624-18207115 GCA_026777045.1 Hyperopisus bebe
GAAAAATGTGCATTTTGATCATTGGTTGTGATTTATGTGTCTAAAGTTTTGAAAAATGACATGAAGGTTCTGTTATTTGTGCAAAAGTGATTGTAAAAAACTGTAAGAAGAGTCATTGGATCTGATCTGTAATTTATCCATTTATACAAAGGGGTACAAAATATCGATGGGATTTACTGGATTAAATGAGAGTTGGTCTCTTCAAAGGTGTCCCCTACTTCAATTTTTTTTGTATAGCAGCTTTCACAAGAGTCACCCCATGGCACATTACAGCATCATTTAGACAGAATAATAGAAAAGAAAGAAAGAAAGAAAGAAAGAAAGAGAAAGAAAGAAAGAAAGAAAGAAAGCCAGATGACAACAGAGGAGAGGAACCAAAAACTCCCAGTTAGGGAGAAAGAAATGCTCTGGGGGTCTGAGGTGGACTGGCTGTGCTCCCTGTTTCCTGATACTGGCTCCTGGTTCTCATATGAGCAGTGAGGAATACAGATGGCTGGAAATGAGAGACCCTGCAGTGATAAGTCCAAACTGCACTGGTAACAGGGGTGTTCGGCACTGGCCTCCCAGCACCTGTGTGGTTACCCGGACGGGCGGCGTATCCCTAACATCACCGGCAGGGGAGAGTCCGCGCCGGAGGAGCCAGACAGCGAGGCCTCCTGCTCCCCTCTCACCGTTTTTCACTCTCACAGTCACACATTTCTCAGAGCAGATTTTCTCCCCCACATCCTTAGAGATTGGGTGCTTCTTTTTTACTGCCTAATACGTCTTTTAAAAAACCCAGATATACGTTGCAGGTCTATCTCCAGGGGCCCTGGACTGAACATTTTAATTCACAGACATCTTTTAGTGATGGCTTCAATTTCCCAGCCTTTTGATAAAATCGCTCGCTCCCCAGTCTATTGGGATTGAGTACCCAGCTTTGGGAACAATGTAATGAAGTGCCATGGTTTTGCCGCCTTGTGTTTGACATAACCTCACTCAGAAGTGCAATAAATGCACCGTGATAAATGTACAGCCAGCAGTAGTAAAAAATATAGTTGTAATTGGGTTAATATGCTTTAAAATAGTCCCCATTCATTATCCTGGATTGGGCTTCATATGACGTATGCAGGTAAGTCACCGCTTATTCGGAGAGTCTGAGCATTTTACTCTGTTCTCAAAGTATCTCCACAACACGACACTTGGCTAAAGTAATTTTTACTCTCCTTGAGAGTAATAAACACAACTTAGTGATAATTCAGTCCAATACACAGGTACTCCAGTTTAATACACATAGTCAGTCTATATACTACTCTTAGACCAAATTATATATGCTATTTAATTAACCAGTAGTAATAATAATATGTATAATAATTGTTACACTTGTAATGATACTGTGATCATATTACCCTAGGAAGTGAATTATGTATTATAATAATAGTGATAATAGAATTACAGAACCACGGCAATTATTTAGATTGTGGTCCTCATTTCCCTTCATGTTCATTTAAAATCGCAGTATAATTTTCAGTTACAATTATTTACGTGTCTGCGTTTGGCGGAGACGTCTGTAGCTATCAGTGAAGCCGACAGCATGGTTGAGCTCCGTTAGCAGAAACTGCTGGTTTGTCATTTATCTGCCCGAGAGGGGTCGTACCAGGACTCACCGGTGAGATGGGGTGTGAAGATGGAGTGAGGGGACCCAGCTCGCCCCATACCCGCCCTGGAAGTCCCCACTAAGGCCGATGAGGAATGACGATAGTGTGCATCAGCAGCCCATGACATCAGAATCTCGCTGCTGGTGAGCTGATTGGAAAAGTTGATGGAGACACACGTGGACACTCTCGTAGGTTAACCTGCTATAATGAACTTCACTGTCTAAAGGTTTATGAAGCAGAAAAAGATGGAGACGTACTCACACAGGAGACGTGACCTTATCATGTCTCCACACCGCAGGAGGCTGTAAGGTCCAAAGCGTCTTCTCCTTATACTCAAAATCAAAGATACTGAGAGCCTTGATCTCTAATCAGTAAAATTGCACTTTATGGTTACACATTTTATTTTATATTTTATACATATTTATACTTAACATCCACTATAATTATAAAAACAATTCATTGGTTTATTATTGTCCTTATATTACTGACAAAAGAGTCCTTGTACAACATATGACCTATTACTGTGCCGAAGTCTTGACATTTCATTTTTTTCAATATTAGCTATCGTCATTACATCAGATTGAAATTGCTTAAATAGATCTTCCACTGGCTGAGACTGTCTTGTCTTGATCCATTTAGGGCAGTAAGGATGTCTGCCAGTGACTTGATGCCTTCTCACTTTTGCAGTGGGGGGGAAAATCACTTTCCCGGTGTAAATTCAAGCCAATTCCATCCTTAACACTGTTTGATACCTTCTTGTTTATTTTGTGGGTGGCAGATGACAGCTTTGCGCTGGGCTTTCTGGGGAGATACTGCCAGGTCACATGCCATTTGCAAAAGGTCGATGACTCATTTTTTCTTCTATCTTGCCGCCCTCAGCCAGAGGATATCCGCGAGAATGTCCGCGAGAATGTCCGTGAGCATGTCCGCGAGCCGCGGAGAGTGGCGCCTCCGCGCGGCCGAGCCTGAGGGGCTGCACACTCCTGCACTGCCTATTGTTATACTGTATTAGCATCTGCCTATTACACTGAACATCTTAATCACAATTTTTGAAGATAATCCACAGACTTTGTAGTGAGTAGTTTAATGTACGAACTGTTTTCTTCTACTGAATTCACACACCAGTGATATCTTGCTCGTATCTTCTGCGCAGTTCCTACATTAATCTGCTCACTACAAAGTCTGTGGATTATCTTGAGTAACCGGGTCATGATTTCTGGTAAGAGACATTGCTGTTGGATTTTTCAAATGTATTTTTCCGGCACTTTAATCACCACAGAGGGAACGCCATTCATTCCCATTATATTCGAGTGAAGCTTGACATTTCTACAGCCGATATCTCCAAAACTAGACAACTCCCAGCAGAACAACCTAGATGGATAGATAGCACTAAAGCCCCACCAAAACACATCTTTTTCACTTTTGGGGTGAACTGTGCTTTTAATTATGATTTAAAAACCTTCTTTATTGTTGATTTTGGCTAATACAAATTATAGACATTAATAGTGCTGTTTTTCATGAGTAAGTCAGTATGACTGTCTTTAACCATTCTACAGGGACTTAATCATTTTGCTGCAAAATATAAGTAAAAGGAAGGTGCTTAACCAATTAGCTTCTATGCCTGGTTATGCACTGCTAATTAATTTTTTTATTTGAATGTAATTGCATCATTCAATTAGAATCAAGTGAGGGGTACACCAAGGCTATGAAAAATTCAATATTTCTGTAAAATCTTTAATTCTGATCGTTTTAAGCTTAAAGTAACAATATGGCCACATTTTTACAGTGTGGTAAAGTGTGGAAGAATCGATGCAGGAGTATTTCCTGCCATGTCCAAATAATAGCACTGCAGAGACTTTCTGAGATAACCAAGGACTTTACCATCTGACGTTTTTCGGGCAGAAACTGACCCCATTCACATTACATTAACTTTACGTTAACTTTACGTTGCATGGCCGATAAAAGCAAACCCAATTCCCGGCAATCTTTACTGCTCAGGCGGGACCCCCGACAGCTCGAGGGACTTGCGGTAGTGATGCTTGGGGGAGGGGGGGAATATTCCTGACAACTTTATAAAGTGCCACAGCTGAGGTGGGGGGGGGGGGTTCGTTTAGAGTGACAGTCGGCTGTAATTTAAACCAACTAGGCCCAGAATTTGTGCCCGGTCCCTGTGCCCCAGGCCGCTTCCTGGCCTCCCCGGTTTTCAGCAGGGCATTACACACAAGAGCAGGCAGCAGATTGTGTGAGATTACGACGACATCCTGGGCCAGTCCTGCCACTGCGACACCTCCGTGTTGGCAGTCATGGCCTGTCACCCCTGCTGACCGCTCCGCGGGGCGCCGCATTCCTCAATCAACCCTAAGTGTTATAAATACTGACCTCGATAAAAAAGTACAATGTAATGACGGCTTAAACAAGCACAATTCATCATCCCTTCCACATGGGCGCCGCTCTCCTTCCGTGGCGGGGTGACCGGGCCACGGCCAGCGAGCCAGGCAGCCGCGGACAGCCGCAGCATGTCTGGGAGGGGTCCTCGGGACCCCGTATTCCGTCTAAAGACAGCTGAAGCCGACTGGGGCCACGGTCAGCAGCAGACGGTGGGGCCAGCCCGGTGCAACGTGGCTGCCCCTCTTCCTGCCCGATTTTCCCCCTGTTGTTGATGATGAATGTGGTTCGCTCCAAATCAGAAGGAGCACCTGCAATCCAAAGGTCAAATGTGAGCCATTTGTTTGAAGTCACTGGCCCATGCCAATGACATTCCCATACATTATTCTTGGTCCATAAGCAGCTGGACCTCCCTCCCCCAGTTCCCGTCAGTCTCCAGCCAGGCACCCGACAGGAACACAAGTAAAATGCTATCAGCTGTTTTTCATTCAGGTACTTATTCCTGTGAGTATGACGGCCAGCGAGCCTCAGGAAGGGCCGGGATACTGTCACCAAGCAGCTGTTTGCTTCTGCTGTGGCCTGATACAGCGTTTATTCATTGCACGTAGACAACGCGATAACCTGCGCACAAAGTTAGCCGTCAGGGTGAGGTAATATTCTAAAATATGGGCATTACATGAATTTGTCTTCATAACAGTTGTTCTGTAATGGTGTGAAAAACAAAAAATAAAACTTGACAACCTTCAGAAATGCAAATAGCGCAGTATTTTGGGAGTGACGGAGCCATAAAAACAGATACCATACTAGTCCCTGTTAATATTTTCTGTTGAGAAATTTTACTAAAATATATAATGAATTGTGCTGTACTTACAAAGACAACTATAAAGGGATAGTAAATGTACTGTTGTTGCAATTTGACGTGGCGGATGGATACAGAGAAAGCGTAATTTTTGAGTTAGACTTGCAATCCCAGATATCTCATTGTGATTTAACTCCTTTGGGGTACAGAATGACAGAGAGTTTTATGCCAGTCTAGATGTACGATGATAAAGATGTGAACTTGTTTTTCCACATCAGTAAAGAATGCGATGAACAGCCTCTATTGCACAATGACCATTTCTTTGATGTTTTTACAGGGCGCTATGAGAAGCCAGATGAACTGCACCAAACACTTCAATCCAAGCCTTTAATGTGGATTTAAGGGGGTAGATTTGAAAAGAACAAATGTACAGATAATCTCACCTGGGGAGTATTCCACAAAGCAGGATTTCCCAGTTAGCTGGAAAACTTAAGCCAAAACATGAAAACTGTCCAACAGGAAGAGAGATTAGTGACATTTCTATTGGACCAACCTTACATTTGGCTTAAGTTATCTGGCTAATGAAGAAATTCTCACCAAGACCAAGGGGTGTTTCGCAGAGCAGGGGGTTATTCCACGAAACAGGATTTCTCAGGTAGCAGTGCTACCTCATGCTAGAAGTCATGATTGCCCAGTAAGAGTTTAGGTAAGGAGCATTCCTATTGGACGATCATGACTTCTTATGGATCCGACTACTTTTGGAACACCCTCCTACCTTGTGAAACATCCCCCTGGTCTTTTGTTTGGGAATCACAGCCCATGTGACTGGGGGAGGTGTTTAATAACATCAGCATTATGTCTGGCACACAGTAAAGCACAGTGTGAACCATGGGGGGCCTGAAATTATAAGGGAATTCATCGCAGAAAAAACAGTTTGAATTGTGTGTGGAGTGTCTCTAAGCATAATCATGCCATATAACCCACATGAAAATTACTGCCTGTCTAATTTCACTCATTTATCTTTTTAAAAGTCTCCCATGTTTCCCATGATGGTTGAGATGTCTGGCAGGTGCAAAGCTATGCATTATATAAAAGCGTGTGTTCACATGAACCCCAGACTGAGGTTGACCACCGGGCCCCCACCTGCCTGACCAGGCTGGAAGACGGGCGGAAGGATTTTCATTAATTTCTGAGATATTATAAAGAAGGCTGATGCTTTCGTATAACCCTGTCAGAATGAAGAGTCACGGCTGCCCAGGAGTCAAGGTGTGAACCTGCGCCAGAGAAAATACAAAGCAAACAGCCAGTCTGAGCCTCAGAAAATACATTTTGGCTCCAGGCCTTCATTTCCTCCTACAGCCAAAGCCCAAAGAGTTCTTTCTCTAGGAACAAAGAGATGAAAGAAGCTGAATTGGATCAAGCGGCGTTAAAGACGGACCTTGCCCTCAAAGGCTGACTGTGAGCCGTCTCCTCTTAAAATTCAGGCGAGCAGGACCCCTGTTCTTCTCCCAATTTGGCCTCGGGTGCGACAGGCTGCTGTCTGATGCTGAACTGACACCTGTCCCCCTCCTTAACCCACACTCCCAGGCTCAAATGGTTAGTGCATCCCCCATCCGCCCCCCCCCCCCGCCCCGGCACCAGACACGTAGCTGCTTAGCGGCTCCGAGGCACCGCGCTCCTCACACACACATCTTCGTATCTGTAGGGGCTAATCGCTTTCGAAAATTGAAGTCGCTCCTACGGATTGACCTGGTAACATTTCAAAGGCACACAGTCTGATAGTCTGATTCAAAGTTTTCCTTTTTGTTTTATTGTTTGTATCAAAAATAAACTTTTTGCAGTGTGTGTGGTTTGAAAACCATTCGCCATCCAGGTCTAAAGACCTGACCTGACCCCATGTTTATTCAAGGGAAGTAGACAGTGACGACATATCATTCACAAAAAAAGAACAGAGAATAGACATAACAAAAATGCATAAATACATACTTACACAGAAACAGAAAATGACTTATAAAGAAATGCAGAGATAGGCTGCTACAGTAACCTGTAACTGCATTTACAGTCCCTGCACTCCATGTCTTTATATGGTCTGTGAGGTTAATTACAAAAATTTCAAACATGAGACTTCAAACATGTTCAAATGCCTCACAATTAACTGTAATGCAAATGGAACATGAACACACCCTTAATGTTTTTGAATTAATTCATGAAAAAGAGCTAAAAAAATAATAAGATCAAACCAATCCCCAGCAAGCTTCTTAAGGACTCCTTGGTAGCCCTGGCAGGACCTTTAACTTCCATAATGTGTCCCTGTCACAATTGACCATTCTACTCTATTACAAAAATTTCAATTTGAGGTTGGGTTGTTTATAATGGTGTTGAAGTGGTTTAAAGCATATTTGACTAATCGTTATCAATATGTTCAAGTTTCAAATAATTGTACTCCATCGTCAGTGTCACCAGTCTAATATGGAGTACCACAGGGATCAGTGCTTGGGCCTTTAATATTCTCTCTCTACATGCCTTGCAACACATTCAAAATGCTGCAGCTCGAATTGTCACCAGGAGCAGGAAGTTTGAACACATAACCCCTTAGTTCTTAGTTCCCTGCATTGGCTTCCTGTTAGGTTTAGAGCTGACTTCAAAGTGCTCCTACTTACATATAAGGCACTTAATGGTCTAGCTCCTGCCTTCCTGACAGAATTACTTCAACTTTACAAGCCTTGTCGTCCACTCAGATCACAGGTTTCCTTGTCGTTCCACATATAAATAAAGGGAGAGTGGACGGTAAAGCATTCTGCTACAGGGCCCCTATATTGTGGAATGGTTTACCAGCCTATGTTCAGGATGCCGAATCAGTCTCAGTCTTTAAATCTCGACTGAAGACCTATTACTTCAGTTAAGCTTACCTGCAATCTAACACATAACACACCGAAACTATGGCTGCTGGTGCTGCCGTACAGGTGTTTTTATCTACTACACTTGCCCATTAATGTGTCGGTGCATGTTCTGACCATCCACACTCTCTGCCTTCTTTCCCACATGTCTGGATGGTGCCTGGGGTGGGCACCATCTGAGCTGGAGTCCTGGTTCCATGGAGGGGTGACATCGCGCATGTGACTTATAAACTGTAACATCATGGATGCAGCCTCCAATTTGCCACCCTGCACAGAACGGCATGGAGAATTGACTCACTGATGGACTTTGGCTTTCAGTAAGCAAGCCCACTTTTTCTGTTTTCAGTAATGTTAGTATGCCCAGGGGGGCTGGGCAGCCAGGTGACCTTAGACCCCCAGAGGTTTTTTTCTCTTTTTACTTGGGAGTTTTTGGTTCCTCTCCTCCATTGTCATCTGGCTTTCTTTATTTAATTTCTTTGTCTTTCCTTTTCCAGTTTTTGCATTATTCTCTTTATAATGTTGTAATGCATCATAACACACCCCTGTAAAGTGCCTTAGGAAAGCCACTATATAAAAATAAATTGAATTGAATTGAATTGTTAGGCTAACATTCTACTTATTTGGCAATTAATTTCTTTAAACACACAGGGTTTTTCTCAATACCAATAACACGAATATTTTACTTGTTGTTGGGGCCAGACCAGTCTGGATAACTTGCCTTCCAAGAAGGAAGTTGGGGTATAATGAATCATGGGACTGGCCTCATTCAGCAAGGATGCAACCGATGTATCTTTAATATTTGGGGCAGAACAAGACCGACATCCAAGGATATTTGCTGTCCTCATGTACTTGCGTTCTTAGTATTGGAAGATGACGTAAAATGGGTACACAAGAACACAAGCACAGTCAAGTGCGCATATTGGGATACACCCATGGACTCGGGGTGTTGCAGTGGTTAGTGGTTAGCACTGTTGCCTCACGCCTCTGGGACCAGGGTTCGACTGTGTGTGTGTGTGTATGTGTCTGTGGAGTTTGCATGTTCTCCCCGTCCTGGGGTTTCCTTTGAGTACTCCAGTTTGCCCCCACCTGTGCTAATTTCTATGTGTCATACCACCACCATTCAAGTGAATGACACTGAGTCTGACGCACATTAGAGTCTCACTGCATAGTCATCCAGCTACTCCAGCATTTCACCCATATTAAATGTGCAACATTGAATGATTAGTTAGAATCACTTTCTTCTAGAAGATACTCTTATTTATTTCATTCTCACATTATAGAACCTTCTCCCACTATTTGTTTTGTCCATATACTGTATTATATAACTCGAGGGTTATTTTGCTTTTAGTTAAACCGTAATAAAATATAATGTGCTGACTGATGCAAGGCGCGGCTTTTCCGGAAAGCCTCCCACTTTGGAAAAGCCATTATGTGATGGACAAATTTTTATGACTACATGCCCCTTATACAGTGTGGTTCAACGTCAAGCCAAAGTTCATTGCCACGCCTTTTCATCTTTGCCATGAAGATTGTTTTGTATTAGCTATTGACTTGCCCTTTATTGATCTCAGGGAATGTATCACACAAATCATTTTGCACTAAACCACCAAATCAATGGAGAAATCTCTTGGAAAATTTATATTAAAAAGCCTCTGTTTTCTTACCAGAGCTCCGGAGCGGCGTATTGAATATTTCGTTGATGAATTGAATGAGTTTAAATTTGAACACAGCGAGCCCATTAAAGGGCGAATTCTTAAATCACGCTCTGCCATTTATGATTGAAATGAGATTTTCGATGTAATGAGCTGGAGGTTAAATAAATCTGCTGTGTGTTTTACAGTGAGCTGTAAACGGTGCATAACTCCAAAACACGGGCGGAGTTTCCTCCATCTTTAAGGAGCCGCTTTCAGATTCATAACTTTATAAGTAACTTTAATTTCCTACATGTTCATAGGAGTCCATGCAATGGACTGCAGATTGGAAAATGCCCTATTATATAATGCAGTAGTGTCTGATAGTATATCTAATAACAGCTTTATAAATCTTTTTATGGTGACTTTTTGCCACATGAACAATTAAACACGAGTATGCATTAAAAGAAGCATAAAATCAAGAACTGCAGTTGCATTGGTTAAAAACTGTAACTCATCTAATATTTATTTAAATACTACTTGGTTTGTAGCAAGAATGTCTCTAGGGATTTATAAAACAGGGGGCTGAGCTTTTAGGGGATCTGATGGAAATGACCCACATTATTTAAACTAATTAATGTACATTTATTTGGGGGAGCTAGAGAATATTTATCTCCCCCCCCCCAAAAAAAAACAATGCAAGTGCTGCCCTTAGTACACAGCACAGACTTTTAAAAAGTAGCCCTGTCTCCAGCAAAACAGGAAAGTGTAGAATATAAAGTGATATAAAATGCCAGACTACAAGTTAGTGACCCCATCAATAAGAATCTGCCTTGAGGTGTATGCAATGTTTGCCCCCCCCAGCCGCTTATGTCAGAGTGGGATGGAGAGACCCCTCATCCCCCATGATGGGGGGAGGAGAATGAGCCCCCTGATGATAAGGAAATGGGGCAAACAGCTGCCTAACTTGCTTGGCAGTTTGCTGTGTGCTGCCCAAGTCCTCTGTGGAAATCTCACCCTAAACAGCAGGTATGTCCATCCTCCTGGAAATGAATTTACACCGAGCTTTCAAAAGCACTGTAATATGTGCTCCTAAAGTATTTTTTAATTAAATGCCATACATTTTTTCCTGAAGCATTCAAATATGTTAACCTAGGCAATATAGCTCTGCCAGAAAGGCCTTTTCATTTGAAAAAATGGATTGTGAAGCCCAGTTTGCAGGCCACTAATGCAGCTCTCTGAGGTCCTAGTTTCCACAGCAGCCACAGGGGCCCCCCGGGGGCCCCAGGAAGGAGCATGACACTGTGGGGCCTGCAAGAATGGCCAGGCACAGAGGAACGTAACACCAAGGCCTCACCAGCACTGAAGGGCAGATGCCTGAAGGATGGACTATCTCTCTCTCTCTCTCTGTTTTTCCCCAGAGCTATCAGTTGATCATTGCTGTTTAATTACATGAGGTGGATTTTGGAGTAGATAACACACCCTTATCTGCAGGCAAGGAGGATAGAAAGGATATCAAAAAGATAAAGTGCCACCAAAGATGGCCAGGTGGCGATATTTTAACGAGCCTTTTTATAACAGCTCCAAGACGGTGGAGTACGGGGACGGGTATTCCTTCAGGGAAAGAATGTGAAAACTGAGCGGCTCCTCTTGCAGGAAGCCAGGCAGGTGTCGACGAGCACGTGCACGTGTGTCCTTGGGCGAGCCACACGCCGTGGCGGCTAACGCTAACGGGCTGCGACCCCCGGGAACTGAGCTACATGGTGGAGACAATGACGCATGGGATTAAAAGATCATATGAGTCAGTAGGTGTGTCGAGCACAGCAGAACGCAGCCCCGATGCTGAGCGATATCCCGGGCGGGACCCACCTGCCTGCACGCCCCCCCATGTGGCAATTAATCCCCCGTGTAGCCGAGGAAGATGCTGGGGGCCTGAGCCTCACCGAAGTGCCTGGCCCTTGTTTGTAATTAACGCAAACGGGGAGATGGTCATGTGACAGAATTAAGGGACAGTCAAAGCGAGCCCCTATCCAGCGGGGGCCTAAAACCAAGCTGGGACTGGATGAATAAGAGGGAAGAAAAGGAGTCGGACATCAGGTAGATGGAGAGGAGCCAAGGACCCCAGCGAATGATGGGAGGGGACTTGGGGTAATGGGGCACTGCGGCCAGACGGGGCGCCAGCTGGGACTGAGTGGGGCTGGTCCCGTGTTAGTGTGCGGCCCACCCTACGCTGGCAAAGCGGAGCAAAAGGAAGCAAAGACAAGGAAAACAAAGGGGGGTGATATCAGTCCCTAATTAGGAGAGGATTTATTCAATCAGCAGGCTGGCCTCTTAATTAAAGGCACTAATTATGCTATCGAAAGGCTTGGAGGCCTTGGGCTTCTCCGGGGGGGCGCCCGGCCGGGCCGCTCGCTGCCTGCGGTGAAGGTGATGACCTTGTGATAACCTGCGTGTTCATCAGTCAAATTACTGTCCCCAGTAATGGCGATACCAAAGCAGCGGAACAGGGGGGCAGCTAATCTGTATTCAAATTACACGCCACCAAACAGCGCTGCGCCATCCCTGGCCATAACTCAGCGGGGCTGTGAGCTGTGGGGAGAGACCGGCGGGCAGGCGGCGGGTGGGCAGGAGGCGGCGGGGGGGGCGGGGGCCCCGCCATGCAGATTGCATATTATCATACATTTCCCAGGTGTCCGACAGGTTTGCTGGAGAGCGACTGATATTGAACATATCAATCAAAGATCCCTCCTGCAGTCTTAATGGTCAATTCAAATTAATTAACTGTGAGGGCACGGGAAAGGCCAATAGCAGGCCTGGCGATGCCTGAAGGTGCAAGAAACAGCACCCCCTGCTGGAGGGCTGATGGCATTGTCACTGTCTAAAAAGTGAAACTGTGACTGTAAAAAGTAGAAAAAAAAAAAATTATAAAAACAGTGGATTTAGACAAACAACCACACTGACTTTACTAATACACCAGATTTGGAAAGGATTTTGGTTTAGGTGCTGAAACGCTAAAACTGTGAAGGTAAAACAAATTCATTACTTTTATGGCAAGACTGGAGTATTCCACATGAGGTATTCTTTCAGATTACACACCTGATGCTCCCCCTGGGATTGGGGGTACTTCACAGTTTTTTCTCACAGCAAACATGCTCCTGTCCAGCTCATATGCATATGACAGCTCCAGTGGGAGCCTGCACTGTCAGTTCAGAAGCATGTGTGAGGGTATGATCCCACCTCAAGAGAAACATACTGCAGCAAAGACCAAAGGGGGGATGAAGAAATGTAATAGCTGTTTATTCAAACCACATGGCTGCTTTAATGAACACAACTGGAGCAGATGCATTAGCTGTCAGGAATAAATTACAGCAAAGCAATGTATGAATTGTCCTTTTCATTCGTTTAATTTTTTTTGTCTATCTTTGTGGGACTTTCTCAAAGACGGATGGAAAGCAGATGTGTTTCACACAGCTATGGGAGGGAGGAATACGGAGTCTATTTGGGGGTGTAGGGCAGGTTTGACAAACCCTGTAGGGAGGAACAGAGAAAAAGTGTCAGTGCCCAGGAAACACACCAGAACTGAAAAGGGGCTGTGGGTGTTGGAAGAGGAGGGGGCAGGGCTGCGGGTCGAGAGGCAAACAGATGTCGGACTTACAGGAGCAGTAAAAAAGTGCAGCAGGAGTGAATGAATGTGCTTGTCGTCTGACCACCCCCCCACCCCACCCAGTAGTCTTAAATATTCTCATCAATATGGTCTTTTGCATAATCTATGTTAATCAAAATTAAAACAGTAAGTCCCATTATTTATTAATTATTCGAGTTCACATTTTGCTGCGTTTGCAGGCACAGCCGAGGCTGTGAAAAATCACATCGGATAATAAAACAGTGAAACAAATGTTCATTAATTATTAATGAATTATTAATTAATCTAGATAAAGTATACATGTTCACAACATGTTATATCAGTGATGAACATGATTCATTCTAAATAAATAGGATTAATGTCAATCTTCATAAAGAAATAATAACAATAATAATAATAATAATAATAATAATAATAATAATAATAATAATAATAAAGCATGTATCTATAGCTACTTCAAACTGGGATAATGGAAATTTTCTGTTTTTAATATGAATGAGGAGCATATTGGCCACACTGGAGAAAAATTGTAGTGTCAGCACCGGTACTCAGCCTGCAATCAGACAGCCTGTACTCAGACAGCCTGGACTCACACAGCCTGTACTCAAAGAGCCTGTACTCAGACAGCCTGTAGACAGCCTGCAATCAGACAGCCTGTACTCAGACAGCCTGGACTCAGACAGCCTGGACTCACACAGCCTATACTCAAAGAGCCTGTACTCAGACAGTCTGTAGACAGCCTGCAATCAGACAGCCTGTACTCAAAGACCCTGTACTCAAACAACCTGCAATCAGACAGCCTGTACACAACCTGCAATCAGACAGCCTGTACTCAGACAGCCTGCACTCCGACAGCCTGTACTCAACCTGCAATCAGACAGCCTGTAGACAGCCTGCAATCAGACAGCCTGTACTCAGACAGCCTGCACTCAGACAGCCTGTAATCAGACAGCCTGCATTCAGACAGCCTGAACTCAGACAGCCTGCGCTCCGACAGCCTGTACACAACCTGCAATCAGACAGCCTGTAGACAGCCTGCAATCAGACAGCCAATAATCAGACAGCCTGCACTCAGACAGCCTGTAGACAACCTGCAATCAGACAGCCTGTAGACAGCTTGCACTCAGACAGCCTACACTGAGACAGCCTATAATCAGACAGTGTGTACTCAGACAGCCTATACGCAAACACCCTGTACTCAGACAGCCTGTAGACAACCTGCAATCAGACAGCCTTTACTCAGACAGCCTGCACTCACACAGCCTGCATTCAGACGGCCTGTACTCAGACAGCCTGTAGTCAGCCTGCAGTCAGACAGCCTGCACTCAGACAGCCTGTAATCAGACAGCCTGTAGACAACCTGCAATCAGACAGCCTGTAGACAGCTTGCACTCAGACAGCCTACACTGAGACAGCCTATAATCAGACAGTGTGTACTCAGACAGCCTATACGCAAACAACCTGTACTCAGACAGCCTGTAATCAGACAGCCTGCACTCAGACAGCCTGCACTCACACAGCATGTAATCAGACAGCCTGGACTCAGATAGCCTGGACTCACACAGCCTGTAATCAGACAGCCTGCACTCAGACAGCCTGTAATCAGACAGCCTGTAATCAGACAGCCTGCACTCAGACAGCTGGTAATCAGACAGCCTGTAATCAGACAGCCTGCGCTCAGACAGCTGGTAATCAGACAGCCTGTACTAACACAGCATGTAATCAGACAGCCTGGACTCAGACAGCCTGTACTCATAGAGCCTGCACTCAGACAGCCTGTACTCAGACGGCCTGGACTCAGATAGCCTGCGCTGAGACAGCCGTTAATCAGACAGCCTGTACTAAGAGATACATGTTGTTGTTAACTATAAAACTTGTGTTATATTACCATAATATTGTTTTATTATTATTCATCCATTTTCTGCAACCGGTTATCCTATTCAGTGTTGCAGGGATTCCAGAGCCTATCCTGGAGGTTATGGGCGAGGAACAACCCAGGACGGGGCACGAACCCATTGCATGGCACACTCACACACCATTCACTCACACATGCACACCTATAAGCAGTTTGGTAACTCCAATTAGCCTCAGCATGCTTTTGGACCGTGAGGGGGGAAACTGGAGTACCTGGAGGAAACCCCACAATGACACATGGAGAACATGCAAACTCCACACACAGAACCCTGATGGAGACTGGAACCCAGCTCCATGGCAACCACCATGCCACCCTTATTATTATTATTGTCATCATCATCATCATCATTATTATAATTATTATTATTATTGTTGTTGTTGTTGTTACTATTATTATTATTATTATTATTATTATTATTATTACAATGATGAATTATGAGGTAAATGAAACATTTAAGTACTGAAAACAAATGTGCGTGTTTTAAAGTCTTTTTTAGCATGACGGATATTCTTTCAGAAATACAAATACCACACCTGAAAAATCTCTGCCAAGAATTGCACGGCCAGCTTACAGCATGCATTATCCCATCAACAACGCCATTAAGGCTAATTAGTACAGAGGGGTTAGCAGACCCAAGGCTGGAAACAGCCATAGCATCATTAGCATAAGCAAAGCAGAGCCAGATCATTATCAAGCCGATTCAGCATCATAAACTCAATGAGAAGTTCAGTAACACCCACAGATGGTTTCAGTCATAGGGAGCCACTATACTGTGGGAATCATTTCATTTCTCTTGCTGCTGTGTTAAAAGAATATGATGTGCAAAGGTCTGTTGGTGGCCATGTTCTGTTGGTGATCATGTTCTCATTGTAGGGTAGGAGTGAAGTTTGCAACCATAGTGATGAACACAAACAGGGCCTTAGCATCCGTCTGGAGTGGCCACAAGGCACCAACAATGCCAAAGACTGACCTTAAGTATCCTAATCTGATTAAACCCAACCGAAACACTTTAGTTTCATTTAGACATATGCGGAATAGTGTTTCTCTTCCAATGGCCTCACAAGCAGCCTCTAGACACCCCCTGTTCTCACTGGAGGACTTTGGTTCTATTCTGCATTAATGGAAGGAGACTTGCTTTTATGAAGAACACCTGTTAAAATAAAACAAAACAAATAGTTTTGGTTTGTGTGCATCATGGAGGCCTAACATGGCAACCCTTACCTGTGGAAGCTCTAGAAGTCAATCTAAAGAGCAGGACAAAAAACTGCAAACTGCCATTTGAACATGGTGCGTTCACAAACATTACATTGGAACAGAACTGGTCCCAACAGTAACACTACATTTGTATTTTATAGGCAAGGAGAACACCCCACATTTCCAAGGGAAAATTAAATTCAGTATTAACTGGTGAGTCTGAAAATCACAGGCTAGCATTATTATCAAGGTACTTTGTTACGAGCTGGAGCTCAACTGACTTTTGATCAATACAATCATAACTGGATCGCAGTTGGCATAGGCATGCTTGTCATATGCTAGCAAATCATCACTGCGCCGTAAGTTAAATCAGTACACTATCATTTTATCTAAAGTTAATTGCAGCCCTGCAACGGACTGACATCCCTTCGAGGGGGGTACCCCTGTCTCTGGATGTTTGGGAAACCTTTTTTAATTGTCTCTCACTGATATGTTCAGCTTTGAACCGATTCATCACCATCCTCTGCCAGTATTGTAAGTTCTAGGTTCACAGGCAATAAGTGTCAAAACAATGAACGTGGACATCAGCTGCAGAAAAAGAGATCTGGCCATCCTTAGTAGTGGTGCAAGACTTCGTATTGTATGATATTTTGGGATTTTCTGTGGCATGAACTTGAAGGATGTCCACATTACCAAAGTGTAAGTTGGCTCCATTTATCCTGTTTGTATTACAGTGGACTGATGAATGCTTTGCTGTGACTCTGTAATCCTCTCCAGACTGATAAGAGGCTATAGCAGCTTTTCTCCCGGACTCATGGTGTTCTACAGTAACCGGACCATTTCTTACTTGCATGTGGGAGGGTCACCAAAAGAGCTGCAGTGATTGGATCTTTGATTGGCTAACTTGCTACCCTATTGATCCCTTACATGATTGTTCTTATATCATTGACTGTAATAATGTGCTTTAAAGTTATTTTCTATAAATACATTGATGCTTGTTTTCTAATTTTATATTACATGCATGAAAACAGAAATCAGACAAGCACATAATCCACCTAAAATTATAAATTATTAGGCAAGGATTTCACAGTAAAAATGTGACATTTCTGTAACTACCCTCCTGAGCTGTTTTTTTAATCAAATGAACAATATGAAGAGGCTTGAACTTCTTTAGTCACGATAAAAATCACACAGCACTAGTGTGGAAATATACTAACCACTCAATCATGCAAACCAACTCAAAAACAGCATAAAATGAATACTTATGCACACTTATTCTATAATATTACTTTTATCTACTGATGATAACATTGTGATTTATCAGGCTACCCCAGGTATGGGTAATGTCACCATGCAAGTGGGCTAGGATACACATATAGCACCCAATAAACAATGAAAATGAGCCAAGCCACTCCTGAGCTGGTGGGTTTTACGGCACTTTATCATAACCGCTACCAGGCAGCCATTATAACCAGAGGTAACCGACAGTTCCTGTGGTGGTGACCTCATGGGCCCCATCTTGAAACATTCTATAAAGGATCTCCCTAATTGTGAGAAGCTGTCTCTGAGACTCTGCCCCCCAGCACACCTGCTGGGGCCCCAGCGCTTACTATGCTGACGTCCGTCCTGTTTCACATTCTCGACTCCCGTGCCCAAATTGTATTAGTCCCTGTTAATCGCACCAAATGACCCCGCTGACATCACTGACTAGCCCATAGGACCCTTAAAAAGGCCACTGTGCCCTGATTAAGACACTCATTTTACCCACGTATCCTGTGGTTCTGCTTCCTGTCCTGATTGGAGCAATCCTGAGCTATTCTTCGGAATCTATAGATATATAGAGAGCTATTTAATTATGAATGAATTATTTAATTATATGTTGTTTCACCCATTTAAACTGTCAATACAGTAAATGTAAGGATGTCACAGTTTCCTGCAAGAAATCATACTTTAGCCATCAATTTCATTGTAGACACGGGAAATTATCAATCCAGAAGTATTATTTTGTAATGCGTTTTTGTAAGTTTAGACTTGCAAAAACTACAAAAATAGAGATAACAAGATACATCTATAAATAATATTACACATGGTATATACTGTATATCATATAAGAAATAATAGCTTTCGCTTCCCGATGAAATATGGATTTGGGAATGGGATAACTTTAGCTTGTATGTATGTAATACGAAAATATACACCAGACCTTTTGGATAATGCATGAATAAATGAAGGTTAATTATGAAAGCTTAGCAGAATCTAATGGTAACTATTAACAGGCAGACTAGCCATGGAGATCCCATCTGCAGAGGATTTGTGTACGGCCTCACCGCTTCTCTGATCTGTGACTGTTCGGGATTCCAGTTCTGATGATTTCCTGAAGTACTAATCCAGCAAGCTGAATCTGTGTAAAATCACTGCATCGTGGTTTAATTATAACACTGACAGCAATGGGAACGCTTAAAAAGGACATTTACACCGATAGCAAATGTCTCTGTATCTAATCATAGCAAGACACAAACATCATTCATATCAAATAAAGAGTCTATATACATAATTAACTAGTCATGTGTTTATAACACTAGACTGAACTCCTATTGACACGGCATGCTGGTCAATAGTACAATTCATACAAAAGCTACTAACTATCCTTTCATTTATTAACCCATTTATTGATCAATAAATCTTGTAATAGACGGATAAAATGGAGGTTAGCCAACCATGCATGACATTAGCAGGATTATTCTAGTGGCATCTCATCCAGCCAATGGAAGGTCAGGGGACAAGGAGGGGACAGCCATCAGAAGGTCACCTGCAGACACCTGATAAAAGCGCCTTATACGCTCACTCACACACACACACACACACACGCACACGCTCACACACACACACATGCTCACACAAACACACTCACCGCTCAGAGGCACCTGAGGGAGACACACTGTTTACAAACAGACTAACATATCCTGTATAAATGCGTCACACACTGACATGCCGGCATGGCATGTTGGACAGGGAAGGTCCTCAGAGGTCCCCAAGGCTAACGGTGATTAAAAAATATAATCTCTTCACGCCAGCTAGCCAATATGAGTTTACGTAAACTATTAAAGATGAGTCCAGAGCTAATAATTAGACAGTTTCCATGTCGATGAAGTGCTGGATCCCGAAAATATAATCTCATACTAAGGGCACATTTATCACTAGTCACAGTATTTAAAACGCATACAAACTATATGCACACTATGCATATTTCACTTTTCCATAAAACAAAACCTTTTTCTGTATTTGAATATTTCTGTATATTTGCTTATTTAGTGAACACTCTGTTATTCTGAATAATATTACATTCTATATGAGTGACACCATTTCAAGTGAAATCATCTAGGCATATGTAGGATGAAACAATAAATATATATGTATATTTTGACTGAGGCAATTTTGCTTCTAGTATAAGGAATTCTTAACCCAGGTAATCACGTTCTCTATTTCTTTTTTCATTAATTAATTAGGTTACAATCGGCGTGATTGGTAAACAAGTCACCTCAGACGGGTAGTTTCTAAGTACTTCTGCAAGTCCAAGTAAGATCTGAGCAGAAATACGAATGTTGCTCTATTCCTAACAATAAGAAAAAGCAGCTCTGTGGCTTGTGGGCTCTCGCGTTGCTGTTTCTGTTCAATTTGACGCTCCTGGAGGAGCTTGGTGATCTATGGCGGATTGTGATAACAGGGATTTATATGCGGTGCTTTCGGACTATGAAACTAAGCGCAATCTTTAGTGCGCCCGGCTCTCTCACTCAGCACCATCGATGGTTATTTCTGATAACTACTATTAAATACTACCGATTATGTTTTACTCCCTGATTTAATACGTATATTCACCGTATCTCAAATATTCGGACTGTTTAAGAAACATTTAATTTTATATAACGATATGTTATCAGCTTGCGGAGATATTTAAATTTTAGTTTTGCGTCCTTTGCTCCCACCTGCTGGACATAGAAGTGAACAACCATTATGACTGAATTAAGTTCGTATTAGTGTACAGGGACGTAAACAATATAACGGAATAGTGATATATTATTCAACACCATGTGGAACATCGCCTCCCCCATCTTGCGCTTCATGAGACACACAAGCATATATGCAGGTTTCGAGACTCTGGGGGCCCTAGGCAAAAAACTCCACAGGGCCCTGCAACTCCCCCTCCACCCAGTATGATAAAATTTATTACTTTTTTTTTTTGTTACTATGAAATGTAAATTAATAACATCAACAAAGAGAATTTAATAAACACAAGACCTTTATTTTCACTTTTGTGAAGAAGAGGATACACAAATAAAGCAGATTTGTTGTTGCCCTCCATATTATGTAGTTGACCGCCCTCGGGGGCCCCTCCCAGCTAAGGGCCCCAGGCCATTGACTGCCTGTTCTCTTGCTATGCTTCTGGGTAAGACGAAGCTTGGGGGTCACAGCGCAGGGTCAGCCAGCATGCGCCTATGGGGTTGGGGGTAGAGGACCTTGCTCTAAGATCCAACAACAGCATCAGTTTTCCAGACCCAGGACTCAAATGCTACGGATACTGACTCGGTCTGTTTTATAATTATGACTGTCGGCTATGCTACAGCACTGCTATTTTTATTGCAGATGATATATTACGGATTATTTGGTCCTGGTTTGAGGGTGACACAGTAGGCACACACTGCCAGCGTTTGGGCTCAAATCCTGCTGTGTGTGCAGTTTTTTCTGATTGTTTGCAAGTAAGTGTAAAATGTGTTATTGAGTAAACTGCATGGTAACTCTGAATTGTGCATAGTGTGTGAGTGTGCTCTGAAATGGACTGGCATCCTGCCTAGAGTGCCCATCTCATGTCCTGTGTTTTCTGGCTCCAGGTCAGTGACCCTTAACGGGATACGTGCTTATGGAAGATGGATGGATGGATGGATTTAAAGGCATTGCGTAACTTGAAGTGATATTACATTGTCTAGGACTTTCTGGTTTTTGGCACGGACATAGAATGGCCGAGTGAAATGGCGGGAATACCTAGAAAGAGGTACTCAGAGTGCCTGGATTGGGAAATGACGGCCAGCTGCGAACGTCCCTTCGGAGCGGAGCATGTATTCTAGCCTTCTATCAGCAGGTGGCAGCAGCGCACCGGACTGGGGCTGACGAACAGAGTAGGTTATTACCAAACTACCAAGTTTTCCTGAATCTTCCTTCATTTACGGTGAAATTTATCATGGTATGTCGATTCCAAGGTCAACGGCATACCACGATTCTTTAACACAGCAGTTTAATTAATGTGAAAACAAACACTTTATATTTACATGTATTTTAGTTAGCAGATGCTTTTTCCAAAACGACCAGGAAAATATCACATTTCAAACAAACATACGACTTTCTAAGAATCGACTGGAAGCTGTGCTGAGCTTCCAGTGAATGCCCGTCTGAAAGTGTCAGATGTTCCAGATAAAATGCCCAATATAGTGTATGCCACCTTAAAAACGTGGTGCTTCTGTTTTTTTGTAACGTAAGCCGTGTTTCTGTGGCACGAAGACCACGGGGTCAGAAAAACAACGCTAATGATAGCCGGTTTAGCAATTAGCATTGTCCATCCATCCATTTTCCAAACCGTTTTCCACGAGGGGCAACTGCAAAATGTACTGTGGTAAATTTCTGTAGTAATATATCTAATACCTAATATTGATTAATATATGAGTAATCTCAGGAATGCACTAACTTAAAGTGATAAGACCTGAGATGAATATCATGTGAGTTACAATGGAGACACGCTGTGTCTTGCTGGTTTGCTGTTTAGACATGCATGTGTGAGATATGGATCCCTTATAAACCGTTATGCATTTTAATGTGTCTTTTACATCTTTGAAAATATCAGCTGAATTTGTTTTTTTCTCACTGTTTACTGAGTTAACACACTTTTCCTTAAACCACAGAGAAGAAAAACTATAAATACTGGCAAGTGAAATGATTTCTTCTGTAGCTGGGTGAAGATAAAATTTAACAGACTGCATCTAGATTAAAACATCTGGAGCAAATCAGTGTCTCACCAACAACATCTGCCTGCCAGATATCAAATTACCAGAAGCACCAGCGACAACCAATTATTGTATCATAATTAAATTAAAATAGAACAAATCATGTAGAATATAAAGCTTTTGCCTCCTTCCTTCCAGCCTGCATAGCAGATAGGTATCTTTGAAACTCTCATTTATTGATTAACACGCAGATCTGAAGGCTGGCTGTACTGTGTGCAGAAAGGCCCGTGTATCTCACATGGCACTAACCACACAAGCACACTCTGCCTGTCTGGATGCTGACAGCGACTTTGAGAGGCAGCATTTGGGTGCTGGGGACAGCCAGCCCTCCCCCTGTCAGATTAATAAAGAACCGCGACATTAATCAAACAACTAATTCATCCTAATTGAGCCGAGCGCTGATCTGTATTAAGAGGCCACACAAAATTAATTTGAAGGAAGATCTTTTTAGGGCATATGTCAGCATTTTTTTTTTTTTATTTGTTCACAGAGGATGAATCGAAGACAATGGCGTCTAAGTCTCGAAAGCAGGCCAGCACTGCGCTCACAGCCTTTATGAGCGTAATTGATTAAGAAATTAGTCGGGACAAAAAAAGCGGCACGCAGACTGGGTATAAACAGGGGCCTGTGTCACAAAGCAAGTTTAAATGGGCCTGCAATTTGTCGAGATAGCTGCTTTCAGTTACCCACAGTCATGCTAATCAGAGCTCTGTAATTGGGCTGCACCGCTGGAAACCAGCAGAGGGAAAATAGGCTCACTTACTGTCGACAGGATCTGCGGTGACTTTGTCCTGTACAGTGCCGTGCAAATACTGTATTACAGCATGGTATTGTCCTTACTTTTTATGTAGAAGTGGCTGAAGTGGTAATATTAGTTTACAGGGTTTGCAATTGTGTCCTACGCTGATACTTGCCAAACCTTGTATGAGACAGCAAAACAAATTATAATAATGGTGATGATAATGAAAATATTCAGTGCATATATAATATGTGTGTTTGTGTGCGTGTTTGTGTGTGTGTGTGTGCGTGCGTTTGTATGCAGGTTTGTGTGCGTGTGTTTGTGTGTGCGTGCGTTTGTGTGTGTGTGTGTGTGTGTGCGCGCGTTCGCGCCTTTGAGTTCCCAATATGGTGAATATTATCCTACTTACTGTTTGAAATCTCTGTAGCTGCAGAAACGCGGTGCTTTCAGAGAGCAGCGGCTCATTATTCTGCAGACTGCTTGGACAGCTAAGCCCCACACTCGGGGAGCCGTGGGACGGCTAGCTCCTCAGCTTCTGAACGTTAGCAGAAAGCTAATTAGCCAGCAGCTGTTACATAGGAGTCTGATTACACAATCGAAAGATTAGCTGTTCATTTGAGATTCATGGGCACAAAGCCTCATTTCATAATAAGCCTAACATCTGCCGTAATTTCACAGTAGCACCACGGGGCTCTTTCTGCACGTTTTTCTGACATCTCTGCTATCTCCAGTGTAGTCTGAAAGCATTCTCTTTTTGTGTTCCCTCGATTATACACTGAAGACCAGTTTTACAGCAAAAGGCTCTGGGATAGATACTGTTGCTTTCATCTGTGGACATTCAGTTACTAACCTCACAATGATCTCTGTTTTGTAAATTACTACTCTACGGGTGACGGTAGGTCTCAGAACCTGATTGTACCAGTCCATGGCTAAACATTGTTAATTTCTGTAAAATAATTTGTTATTTTTTGTTTGACTTTTATCTACATGTGGCAATCAGTCCAAGTCAGACTTTATATTAATGCACCATTGAAATTAACAGAAAGTACTGCTGTATGCCACAAAGTAAACATTAATCTCTTGCAAATGGCAGCTTTCCTGTGTGTCACATTGTCCCCATTTACGTTGTTTAGTAGTAAATTCCTTGTACATCTCCAACAAGGAGCTTTTTCTTCCAAGGCTTTGACAAACTCGTGATGACCGTGGGGTCACATGCCACGCAGAGCGCGTCCCGTACAGGGCACCGGCCTGGAGAGCGAGGAACAGCATGTCGGGCCTTCTGCGCTCGACAGGCTGGTGGCTAAGGAGCGTGCCATTCTGCGGAGGGTGATATCATCCATGTCAATGAACAGGCCAGCATTGTAATCGATAGGCCAGCATCATAAGCAGGCTCTGTTTGTCTCCCACAGGCCACCGTAAATCATGTCAGGTCTTCTGCTGCCTTGAAGCGGCCCACGGACATAAACCCAGTCACTGTTGCTGGATTAAGCGAGCACAGTGCTGGCATTCGCAGTCCGCTGTGCAGCACCGCCAAGGTCGCCCGTCTCACGCCCTCCCTGGATCTCTGCCCCCCCATGGCTCGAGGCCACAGGTATAAGTGGAGAGGTGAGACTCAGGGTGGTGGTGACCCCCTCCATCGATCCTACTGCCTGCGGTTTGCAGGGCTACGGCCTGATTGCTGGTGATCCCCAGACGTGCTTTAGCGGTAATGGAGGTAAGGACAGTAGACATTTGGGGAAGCAAAGCAGAACATCCAGGTTATCTTCCAGGCAAAGTCATCGTGTTCCCTGCCAGGTCTGGCACAGCACCAAGTGTGTTATGCAGAGATGCTGCCACATTGATATTGAGAGGTATGGACTCTAGCTTGCTAATGGACAATTACGGGTGGATATTCGATTTAAAAGCCATTTACTAATATGTGTGCTGTCCCTGAAGAGTGGCCCACCCATGCACTCATCCATCCATCTTCATTCCTGGTCAGGGTCATGGGGAAAAGTGCCAGCATTTCATGCATCATTTCTCTTGAGCAGCTTACTTTACAAACTGGTCTATCTAATAAAATACACAACAGCGTATTTAGCTTACATTTACAAATTCAGTAGCTTTTTCATCAGTATTTAGGGAAAAACACCTGACTGGCACTTTTTAGTAGTAGCTATTGCTACACGGGCATGTCTACAAGGAGCAGAGGTAGACCACTGACGACTCCACCTATGTAGTGGATGATGACACAACATGGCGGTAAGGAAAACTATTGTGAGATGCTGTGAGTTGGTGGGCTGTAGATTTTGCCATTGTGCTGCGTAACATGGGTGGACGCCATGCCGAGGCCATCAGTCTTTCCTTCACGTGGATGGTCACGTGCGCTGAAGACATCTGCAGATTTAATGCCATGCCTCAGCAGCCGGTTGGGCACCCAAAAATGCAGATGGGGCCCGGTCCAGCTCAATCGGAACTCTGTACGCCATGACAGATGCTTGCTATCGCATGTCACACCTTGCCTGGCGAAAACAGACGAGGGGGGCAGATGTGCCAGTGGCAGGGATAGCGCCGCATTCTGTGTACGCTGTGTAATGTTTCACAGCGAGATTCCTGGGGGGGGGGGGTGGATATGCTGGTATGCTTCAGCCACCTGTCCCCTGCTTCACCATGACCCCAACGTCCTATCGTCGCCTAATGCCCACCATCTGCCTACACTAGATGTCGCTCACTGTAAAACAACCCCAGTAAGGCATTTGATGTTGTCTGCCTAACACATTGATTTCCCCACGGAATCCATAAGACACATCCAGCAGCTAAAGAGTAAGGCCTGCTCGAGCAGAACAGCAATGTCACATGAGGGGGTGCAAAGTGAGGCAGTTGTGCTCAACCCGGCCTGTCCCTCCAGAACCAGGGTATCAGGTGTTCGTCAGTTATGTTTGTCACTCATCATATTTGCTGTTCCAAGCATATGGTATGACATGATAGGAAGGATACAGTTCAGATACAGATATCAAAGGCTCTGTTCAGGTGGACCAAAGTGAATGAGCAGGAACTGAACCTACGCTTGGACACTGAGCATGAAAGGACCTTTGGAGACACACTGAGAGACAGCGGTTAAAGCTTACCCTACATCACGGGTCTCCCCAGTCCTCATTCCATTGATCTTCTTCTGAACTATATCTGCTGATTCCTTCCCTCTGACTCTCAACTATCTCAAGACCCTTCCCTCAGCGACCTGGCCAGCCAGAAAAGTGAACAATAGCCATTATTCCACCGTCTTTACCTCTACACCAGCTGGAACTGAGCTCTGCAGCTTGTCTGAAGGGGGCTATAGGTCAGAGGTCAGTCCAGAATAATCACAGCTGACACCAGTGTGAGTTCTGACCATCAACACTATGATCATTCATTTCTATGTTTTATACCAGCATGTTTTAATTTCATTTGAAAGCACTACACATTTTGAGCTGTGAATTCTAATGAACGGCAGATACACTAAAAACTCGTTAATTGGTAAATATCAACTTGAGGTATACAGCAAGGGCTGGTTCGCCTCATACATTCCTCGGAAGATAGATAATCCCCGGTGGATCCTGTACAGCGTACCTGTTACTGTGTGGTATGCATGGGCTTGCATCTTTCCCAGAGTAAATATGAAATCTGAGTCTGAAACTTGAAGCGCTACAGCTTCAGATATCTGCCTTCATCTTCATAAGGTCATTGGCATCCACTCCTCTTATAAAATGGATTGATCCAGTTGCCAGATGCCGATTGACTCAACCATGTGCAAAGCACCGATAACATTCTCCCAAAACAGCAGCAGCCATACGTGCATCGTTAGCGCGAGGCTAAATCTTGATATATATATTATAAAACAGCTCCGAAAATGCTTTGATTGTTAGATAACTATTCAGCAACAAAGGTCCCGCTGAGTAACAACAACATTCAAGTTGTGCATAATCTTTATTTGAGAAATTTAAAAAGCACTTATGATATTAGCTAACTGTTATTGAGCTAAGTTAGCAATAGCATTTCTGCACTTATGTTCATTGTTTTATATTTTACTGGGAGTTTACTTGATTTTATAAAACATAGAAGGCTGAGCTGCTGCGAGAAGAGCCACGTGTATGTCACCTCGACCCACAGTGAGGGCCTTGTCACCCCTCCAATCGACACCTGCCTCTTCCCGCGTCCAACTGCATCTTGCCAGGCAAAGAGACCCTCCGTCCTGACAAGAGCAGAACGCTGTCAGCTGCCCTCGTCTTCCCAGAGGACGTGAAGTCATCGTGGACTGCCGCCGAATCGGAGATGACGGAACAGGCAAATAGGAAAATGTCAGGGGGTTGGAAGAGAGGGATGGCTCTATGAAGGACTGTATGGGAAACACCATCTGCTCAGTCAGTAAGAAGCCTTAACATGCTCCTTATTGTGTGCTGCTGAAGGTTGGATTAAACCAGTCCACCCCAGCAGAGAGTCAGCCAGCCTGCTATTCCTCAGCTTTGGAGTATAGGGTTTCTCCCCGGGCACCAAACATCCACAAGGAATTCCAGACTCTCTAATTACTTGGCTGGGGTTTCCTGGGGTGTGACAGCAGACAGATGGAAGTCCCCTAGCACACAGAGCCTGATCCTCAGCTCCCTCCCTCTCTGTCCCTCTCTCTCTCTCTCTCTCTCTCTTGCCCACCCCCATGGATGTGCCAACCACATGAGTAAAAGCCACCTGCTCGTGGGAGACGTGCAGCCAGGGAGAAAGTGCCCCACCTCCCACGTGCTGCCCGATTGGCGGAGCCACCTGTCAGTCAGGGCTCACGTCACCATTTAGGGACAGGATGGGCTCGTTAACTGTCGGCGCACTGAAGCAACAGCTGAGGACGTAATTGCACTATTGAACTGTGATTTTAACAAATCACTGAAAATGAATCCTGGCCATATGACCCTTGCCGTCTGGGTCCACATCCACGATGGAGATTCGCCAGCTGCCACGAAAATATACTTTTAACAGATACTCTTATTGTCTAAGGGAGGCCTTACAGATGGTTTAATTTAGTGTGACAGTTAAAATCAGTTTAAAATAAATGTGATATAAATCAAATCAATTTTTCACCAAAATGCTCTACGTTCACCTTTCATTTCAAACTTTTTAAAGTCTCTACGACATCTGTTTTGGCTCAGCAGCATTTTCAGACATCCATAAATTTACATTAGACTCCTTTTCCCGCTTGATTTCAATACTTCTCTGTTTTGCATCCACATGGCTGGGGGCAATGAGAAAATCCCCTTTTGGGCTTCCCAGCTGTTAATGCGATGCCGAAAACGCGCTCTTCGTGCTGCTCGCACCCCATCCACACAGCACCGGGGGCTTATGGGAACCAGCAACCCTCGGAAATAAAAACCGTGGGCACGGTCGCCCCGCTGACGGCGGTACACCTTGCCAGGTCGGCGTGTGGATACAACCGGGAGACAGGAAGCTGGAGTCCCGCTAAGCCCCAAAACAAGGGCTTCATGCGGAGGGCAAATCCCATTAAGCGCAGTGGGCAGGAGGCCGGGCCGGGCAGGGGGTGCAGATTGTGGCTCGGAGCCGAAGGCAGTAACCCCCACGCTCCTCGGGATTATTATGCTAATGAGCGACCCACATGCAGTCTCTGTAGTGCTGGGCTTCAGGGAAGGAGGGGAGCACGGTTAATAACGGGGGCCAGGGCGGGCGGCCCTGCGGGCGGGCGAGGGACGAGCTGCAGCTGGCGGGGGGACCGGCCGGCACCTGCCCCCCCACACACAGCGGGATTCAGCCGCCGCTCAACGGCTCACGAGCCTAGCACTAACTCGGCAAGCCCCGCCTTATGGCTGTCACCGGCCTGAGCTGCTTTCATGACAGATTTCAGAGGAAGCCCTAAATGGATGTCAATCTGCCTTATGTAACCCAACTTGACCTGATCTAACAGATGCGGACACACTGTATGGTGTTTCTTCTGGACCACTGCCGAGCTGACTTTCCTGCTTTGCTCCTCCAGTGTACGTATAACCAGGATAGATGGCTTCCTCTACATCAGTGTTTCCCAACCCATTCCTTGGAGATCCCCAGACATTCTACATTTTAGCTTCCTCCAACTTCCAGCCAATCAGGAACACCGAATGCCTGGTGCAGGCATGTTGGGATCTGGGAGGGAGCAAAAATGTGGACATCTGGGGAAACATTGGTCTACATCAGCTGTACAGGTGAAGACCTGATTTATGCATATACATAAATGCATTTCATTTTAATCATCCATCCATCCATCTTCTGACCACTTATCCTGGTCAGGGTCACTGAGGGCCTATTCCAGGCAGCACAAGTCACACGGCTGGGCATATTGTTTCAATATTACTTTAAATTCTAATCTGTCTTTTTTGTAACCCAATTAATCAGGCCTTCTGGTGCCCTGCTGAAATACTCAACCAGCCGTGCCTGGGATTATGGTCTGTGATCTAGTGTGAGTTACTTCGTTTTTAAAATCCATCTTCCATAACCGCTTGTCTCTTATAGGGTCACTTTGAGCTTGCAGTCTGTCCCAGGCAGCACAGGGCACAAGGAAGGGGCCGGCCTGGATGAGACAGCATGAATGGTGAACTAAAATGATCATCACAAGGTAGATAGACTGTTACAAGCTATTGTTATTTTAGAGGCAGCTTTTCAGATGCTTTTGGAATGGAATATAAAAGGAACAACCAAAGGAAACTGGCAGACCTGCAAAAGGACGGACACACACACACACACACACACACACACACACACACACAGACCCTGTGGGCTTCCTTTCAGACGAATGATATTTTATAGACCTGGAAGCATAAATATCAGCCACAAAGACGAGGTCTGACCAGCTCAGAAAGACCATGCATGAAAGCCTGCTCCTAACTGCAAAGATGCGTCTGGTCCGGCAGCGTGGGCGCGGCATGTGGGAGGACCGCAGGGCAGCCGGGCCCCAGCAGAAAGGCTGGGCCACGGCCCCAGATCCGACTCGGAACCGTCCGCCCACCGGCAGTAAATGCTAATGAGCCCAAGGTCACAATGGGCCCATTGAGAGGCTCGCCCACCGCGCAGTGCCCACGACAATGGGCCTCATCGTTAACCAGGGCCATGGAGCACCAGGGCCAAATTCGGCTCCATGACAGAGAAAAGGCCACAACCGCTAGGAAAGGACACGCTCGTGGCTGGGTGTTTGACTCGTACATGAAATGCAGATCAGGCTGGACATGTGCAGGCGTGCGTCTGCATTTGTGACGCACCCTTTCTAGGGGGAAAGGGCAAGTCTCGGCACGGTTTGGTACATGGCGTCACACCGGGCCTGCGGGGTTAGCGTGTGACGGCAAGGAGGTCAAAGGCTGCTGAAGCGGAAGCTATGGGAGATAAGTAAGGGGCTTCAACAACCATACAGCCCATCTGTACAGGCTGATTCACAAACCTGGTCAGAGATGCAGCCCATCTCTGCAGGCTGATTCACAAACCTGGTCAGAGATGCAGCCCATCTCTACAGGCTGATTCACAAACCTGGTCAGAGATACAGCCCATCTCTACAGGCTGATTCACAAACCTGGTCAGAGATACAGCCCATCTCTACAGGCTGATTCACAAACCTGGTCAGAGAT
>JAODJW010000015.1:18207215-18231317 GCA_026777045.1 Hyperopisus bebe
CTCTACAGGCTGATTCACAAACCTGGTCAGAGATACAGCCCATCTCTACAGGCTGATTCACAAACCTGGTCAGAGATGCAGCCCATTTGTACAGGCTGATTCACAAACCTGGTCAGAGATGCAGCCCATCTGTACAGGCTGATTCACAAACCTGGTCAGAGATACAGCCCATCTCTGCAGGCTGATTCACAAACCTGGTCAGAGATACAGCCCATCTCTACAGGCTGATTCACACACATCCAGGCACTAAACCTGGTTAGAGTAAAGGCTGATTCAAGCACACATTTGGACATTAACCCTGGACAGAGATACAGTCCATCTCTACAGGCTGATTCACACACATTCAGACAGTCAGTTACACATTGTCCATCACTGCCATGCAGTGACAGGAACGGATCCTCCTTTACAGCCCCAAATCCTGAACCTGCTGAGATACAGACCCCTCCACATTTTGAATAAAACAATAATCCAGCTCCAACATCACAACTAACTTGTAAGACACAATCACATAGTATTTGTAGGCAGGTGGGCATGAAACCATTGAGCAGATGGTACCATTTAGTTATGTACTAACTCTCATAATGGCCCTGATTAACTAGGTGATTTGGACAATAAGTATGGGATATCTGAGAAGACCCCAGGACTGAAATAAGGGCTGAAACTGGAGCATCTCAAGTGAAAGTGAAAATCATGAAGGGATCTTGAGTGGAATAGTCTAAACAAAAATGCCATAATTCGCTGTCAATATTGCAAGACATTCATCAAAAACCTTAACAGAAAACCTCAAACATGAGACATTCTTACTCATTTATTCAAGCAACAGCTCAAATTCCATGTTTAACTCCCTTCCCAATCCAACATCGAAAATTCATGTTTCCATTTGTAAGGTACAGTGTGCATTAAGTCATTGACAAGGTAAACATTCACCTTATGTGCTGTTTTCACACATCTTATAGGGAAATTCCATCAAAATAGTTATTTTCAGAAACTGTTACATGATACATGATTTGGTAGGAATGTACACCACAAAATTCACTTTTTCACAGGTAAGAAATGGATCATTTTTTGTTAGACATTGTGTCAAAGGAACCACAAATCCTCTGAGAGGCCCCACTCAGCATAAATGCAATATAAGATTGTTCTTTGTATTTAGAAAGTGTCCAGTGTTGACAAGATTTAAAACTTGATTCAGCAAAAAAAAAAACGTATACAGAAATGCTTGGAGCTGGTGAGTATTACACTCATTTTTCAGTAAAACATCGCAGAGATGTTCCTTCCAATACACAGTGAATTATCTAATGTCAAGCAGAACTGGACTGGAACTCCCTTTGAGTGTTGTACAAATGAACAATCATAGAGCTATTTTAATTGGAAACGCTACTTTGGGTAAATCACCCAAAGTACTAAATAATCATTTTTGTAGCATTAAACACTTGTCCAATTGTCCATTCGCATATGTTCCCTTACCTATTGAGACAGTTTAAGTTTTCCATAAGCATTATTTAATGGAAGACCTTGTTGCATTTGAATTGGTAGTTTACCAGTTGCTAAGGCCTCTGATACAGGGGTCAGTATTGGAGCCATTCATAGCGTTGCATTAACACTGGCCTTTAAGGCACTTAAGACAATCACTTTTCAGCTGAGGTCTACAGCAGGCAGATGGACATGTTGATAAGCAGTGATAGTACTAATCCCTAACTGAGGATGAACTCAAAAGGATTTTGAGAAACCTTGGGTCTTCAGACAAACCTTCCCCTATTTGAACCAAACTTCCAGCTTAATGAATCAGGGGACAAGTCCACAGACCACTTTGAAAAGAACTCTTGAACAGTGACATACTACTACCATATAATAACAGATCAGAAATGTTCCAGCACCCAACGGACAACAGGCAAAATCAGTTAAATTAGTCAGTTTGAATCCACAAAAAGTCTAACTGAATTCTATATCCTGAAATGTCATGAGAAGCAGCCTGAATGAATGCCATTTTTAATCTTGTATAACAAGCCTGTTATTCTCCTATCTAGTTTACAATGCAAAAAACCATCTACCTGTTATTTTTGGAATTTTTCCATCCAAAATATTTCCAAAATACAATAGCTAACGACAGTCCTGTCGACCAGTAACCTAAAATATTTTAATGTCCTTCCTTATTAAAAAAAGAAAAGAAAAAAAAATCAGCCACTTTCTGGATTCCAGATTTAGTTCTTCTCGATCTGTTCTAGATCCAAGTCTCCACAGTACAAAGGGAAGATTCTCTCCTCGATGCTGTCAGTGTCACTGATGTCCTCATCACTCTCACCCGCGACCACGGCCCGGCGGAATCCAGGTCGCTGCGGGGGAAGGCGGAGTGGGTCATGCTGGGGGTCCAGACCCCGCTGGCTGGCCGACACCTCCAACAGCTCTCTGACAGGGCTGGAGCCAGGAGTGATGATGTTCACAAGGTCATCAGCGGAGCCACATGGCGACGAGACAATGGTCCTCATGTGAAGGTCCTCGTCATCCAGGGAACATAGGCTTTTGGAGTTCTTTAAAGTCTGCAGGCACAGGGGACATCAGACACATGTTACAGTGAATCTATCCAAAGGAAACAAGACACCTTCAAGACGTAAATGTAATTCGTCAACCCAAGCCGGCACGCAGCCCCTGATGTAAGCCGACTGTAAGCTGGCGTGGGAATTTCCTACAACAATGACAGTGGGTCCATCACCTGTCGATTTATTCATTAAACTGTCTTCTGAAGAGGGGTGAATAATGGACGGTATAATGCACTTAGCAGAACTTCAGCTCACATTAAAGCTCCTATGGGGGTGTATGAAATCTGCGCTGGGGGAGGACACATCGCCCTTCAGTCTCCACTTTAGGACAGTTCAATCCTTCATATGTCTGCAGGTCATGGATGCCAAAGTTTCCCAGAATGCTCTGAGGATGCGTTCAGTTTCTTCAAGGAACTAGCAGGTCAATTAAATGACTACTTTAACTCTTCCCCACCAAGAAAAAAAAAAATTAAAGATGTGCAGTGACAGCTCTGCCAGCAAGTGACCCAGAGCTAATCTCTGAGCGGGACAATAGCATAAGATGTGGGGAGATGATGGCTGAAACTGCAAACACGGGGCAGGTGAGGGGCGGGGTGCACTGCAAATCTCCCCAGACCCTGCCCATTAAGGTTGCGGTTACGTTTCCTGGTCCCAACTTTCTCCAGGACGCAAGAAGCTGAGAAGGCCGGTGGCCTCCGGCAGGGATTTGTGAGCGAGCGAGCAGGCCCACGGACAGGGCCCAGTGCCAGATGCTGTGGCTGGCCCTTTCAGGCCTCCAAAGAGCCCAGAGCCCTTTTATTCTGCCTGTTCTCCTCTGTGCCGGGGGGACAAAGGGCCGGCTTGTCAGCCCATCGGCCTCCACACTCCATTATCATTTCCTGGCTCCACCCAGGGCTATCATTTTCCCCTCTCCCAGGCCTGCAGGAGCCCCGGCTTTAATTGGAAGCCCTCGGCACACACAATGGCTGAAAGGGGGCCTTTTGATTGTTCATGCGTGCCGGAGAATAAAGGAGTGGCGCGGGCCCCTGCCACGGAACGGCACCCGGCGAGCTTGCCCCTCTCCCGTCGCCACGGGGTGGCATAAGGCCCACTCATCCACTCAGACCCCCGCGTCCGCGTTTCCATAACCCCTGTCAACCCCATCCGCCCTGAACACTTACACTGAATGCCATAATGGGGGGGGGGGAGAGATTTAGCGTGGGTTGTGCTAGAACATGGATTTGGACCTTTGAAGCAGCATCACCTGTTTTCACTTTTTCTGGGAACTTGGCACTTAATTCTAAACGTTACTCAAGCCGGCTGGGTGTTAAAAGCTGAAAGAGCCCCATTCTGGAGCTGGATGCATAGTACACCCCATAGTACCAGCACCAGCTTTACGGGTCAGCTGCCCAGCCTGTACCGCAGGGGCCTCTTCAAGGGCCAGTCGGCTTTTCGCACGGCAAAGAAACACTGTAGGTTGGGCCTCTGAAGAGGTTCCCTGCGCTGCCGACCAGCTGCATCAAGCCTATGAACGGAAAATCTGTCGCTATTCTCTGTCCAGGAATGACCAGGTGGACGGCTGAGAATAGCTACCAGCCAAAGTTTTAGCTTGATTAGTGGGTCCACATATTAACCATACGTTTTGTTTGTGACCCTTTATTCAGTAAAACTTATAACCATTATCATCTGACACTATCCACATAAGATAATAATTTGACGAGAGTTCTAGAAGCCATCAATAACAGCAGAGAATGTTCAGGAACTCGGAGGCTGTACAACACATGCGTTTACAATATCAATTTCATTAGCCTTCTGCTAACCTGTGAGGATTTCCAAAACCTGCATGTGGTATTGTACTGGTGCTGAATGCTTTCACTTTTATTTAAAACGAGGACTAACACTTATAAAAACCTTAGAAACAAACCCATTTAGAGACTGTGTGCTTGCAGTAAATATACATTTTCCTCCACAAGTTGGGATCATTAACGCTCTTCAGAAATAAGACTGAGGGGACACTGGGACAGGTCCGGTGGTGCGATCACTCTATAATCCCACAGGGTGCAGGACAGGAGGTTGAACCCCAACTCACTAGCAGACCTAAGCCAATGTCAGGTCTCTGACCCCCATCATGTTCAGGGCAACGAAAGCCGACTGGGTGAAGTTCCACGTGGCTTCCAAGGCAGAGATGAAACGGAACTGATGTCTCAGAAACTTTCCTCTGAGTTTAACCTCACTGCCCATCTGTCCTTAACACACAGGACGTGTACAGGAACACAAGAAGAAATGTGGCCAACCACCACAAGCAAGCAATCCATGTAGCATAGCTGGGAGGGCAAAAGCTCGATTCATGGAGTGCTGCCCCTAACCCCAGCCATCTAAATCAGACCGGGTCTTAAATGAACTTAGTGATACCAAAGGCCAGCTTCCTGTCCAACAACGCTGGCTTCTGCCAGTGCACCTCTTCACCTGTGCGAACACACTCAGATTTGTTAGGAAAAAGCCTCAAGCAGGTCGTAATATCTACATTCTTTAAGAACCTCTAAATTTAGACCTTCTGAGAGGTCAAACGCCCTTATAGTTAAATCAAAGCCAGAACTATGCAGCTCACCCAAAATATCTTAGAGCTGTAATTTTTCTAACTCTGAACCATTTCTTTGGAAAGGCCAGATCACCAATCAAAGTTAAGTATGAAAAAAATGACTTTTGAGTTTACTTTTTTAGTAGCGTTTACTGCGCACATATAGTCTAGGAGTGATCTCTTGAAGCGACGGTAACGTTGAGATTCAGAAGGACAACTGCAGAAAAGCTGTCTAACCTTGTGCTTGAAGAGGAATACGGAAAATTGTTGGGCTTTCCTGCTAAAGGGAAACACTGAGGACAATGAGCTTGACTGTCCGGCTGTCTCTTTACACACACAGAGCACTGACAAAATACATTATGCAAACTACTTATGCAAAAAAATAGTAAAAGAAATAAAGGCTACCACATACACATACAAATTCTACAGAAATTACTGGCTAATTTAAATGATGCCTAACTGGCTTCCTGGATTTACCTCAAGGAATTCACAATGATATGGTTATAAGTTGAATAATACTGAATAAAGGGTCACAAACAAAACTAACAATTAATGTCTGCCAACAGAGAAACAACCTGTACTCGAGAATTTTACAATATTAACGGTATGTACAGCTTTTCCATATATAGCAGCAGAAAGGTATTGCCTATGTGATGCAGCAAAATGTACCAGATTGTTGAGAGCAAAGCAAAGCACAAACTATCACTGGAGGGAGAACTTAGGTGTGCGTTACAGGGGAAGATGCACCAATTGATTGGCCAGTGACTGGAAATGCCCGATTTTCATCCTGATTGGTGCTGACCAGCAATCAGCCAATCAGTCCAAATATGGGCAATTTAATGAGCCCATCAACTAGTTTACCAACTAATGCTGTCCCAACTCAGTTTCCATCCAGTCATGTCCCCTGTCCTTCACCTTCCCTCCCCCCACTAATGTTGTGTGATAGGCGAGGTAAAACACTTGTGCAAAATGTCCGTTGTTTGGAGATTATTTACGGTGTGGGACAGAGACATTAGTGCGTAAGGCGTGCAAACTACTGGAAGTACCTCAAAAAGAATTGAAAGGACCGATTTCATTCAACACGTGTGTAGCCATTTTCATTCTGAAAGTTCATTTAAAATATTTTCCCTGCAGAAAGCAAAGTGCATCAAAGGAGTGTTAAAAATTCTTCATGTGACAATTCTTATTAAACTAAGCCAGAACTAGAATGGAAATAGCCTGATTCAGTATTGGCAGGTCAGGCTTATCAATAATAATAGTTTATTATATTATACTATACTATATATTGAGACTGGCCAAGGAAAATGCATTCGGTGCATGGCTGTGTGTAGCTAATATTGCTACACACCCAATATTCTACTCAGCATCCATCAGGATTGACATCACCTGAGAAAAACACTAATGAAATTGGCCTTATATTAATGTAGAACTGTTTTGTCAGTTCTGTGACTTCGTGAAGGAATTTCATGTATGACTTTAGTTTATACATTTTTGTGGCAAGTCACATTCAGGTTTTGTTCATTAACGTTCCATTCCATGGTTTAATTCAAGCTTTAAAAAACAGCCTTTATGGGAGGGCACTGAACTTCACATTTAAACGCTTCCAGAACTTTCCGACGAGCAGATAAGGACCTTAAAACATGGTCTGTCAGCAGTAAATCCCGTCACACAGAAAACCATGCACAAGTCATTCCCAAGGGAGACTAAAACACTCACCTTATACAGTTAAAACCAACAAGCATTATATAAAACTATAATTCATATTCTAATCAAATTTTTATATAGGGACACTGAAGATAAATAAACTGAAATTGAAAGTCGGTAACTGCTACGTACACTCAATTCCACTGACAGACAAGTTACTACAAAGTTCAGTAATCGAGCAGCTGAATGACCCCACAACAAATAATTATGAACGGATGTCTAAACGCTAACACATTTCGCTACACGACTTGTGCTCCGTGTGCAAATAAGCTCAGGACCCAAGAGCAGCTTGACGATTCACGTTCCTGAAGTCCAGCAAAACAAAAGGAGACCTCATGGTGGTCCCCCCCGTTCAAAAAAAAAATGACGGGGGAGGCCAGGGAGGGGGTGCAGCTGACCTTTTCAAGTAGCCTGACCCCTGAGAGGAAGAGGAGGGTAGTCGCTTCTCCATTGTGCTGCTGCTTGGTGTGTGAGCTCTATAGCCTAAGGGGTCTCCCTGAAATAGTGGGGAAATCCATAAAAGAAAGTAGCAGATGGCAGAGAGGCCTACAGGGGGAGAATTAAAGCGTATAAAGGAGCCCTCGCACATCCAAGGTGCGGCTGAATGTAGCTCTGGCAGCGCGCATTTTAGCCGCCACAATGCAACGGCATGCGGCCGGCAGAGGCGCATGTATCCCGCGTTGCAAGGCGCCTCGCGGCGCACGAGGCGAGATGGCGAATGCGTCAGCTACGGCCGATTAACCGCACGCCGAAACCGGGACGGCAGCAGGCCTGGGCCAAGCCGCGCTTCTCCGTATTATAGGCGAATTAGTCACACCGCAAGAAGAAAAAAAAAAAAGAGGACTGAACCATTTTGCCCTAGTTGCAGCTGTCCCCCCCCCCGCCCCCACTCTACTTGCCTGAAACACTGGTAGGCCTGTTATTGGGTCCGAAAGCGGCTGAATGCGCACAGACATCAGGGCAGGGACTCTGTCCCCAAGGCCCAGGTGGTACAGAAAGATTCACACTACCACCCCCCCCCCCAAAAAAAACACACATGTACAGCACTGTATAAAAATCTTAATCAGTCCAAAGAAATGTTTAACGCTATTTATCTGGGTAGCAAGTGCACTTCTGATCGGAACAAGTACACGCAAATTAAGAGTTAAAATAAAAACTACTAAACATTTCTTTACTTTCCAAAAAGTGACTAATATGCTGCATGACGAGATGAACACCATTTTAGTTCCCAAACCTCTCCCCAGGGGCATTCAGCCATTACATGTATTTATTAAATTTCACCAGCTCACTTAATTTAATTTAATTTAATTAGTTTAAAAAGTCAATGAGATATTGATTAGCTATACAAGGTGCACTAGGGGTCGAGTTAAAAAAATACATGGGTATATTAGATGGTTACTGAAAATGATGGGGTGATTTTAGCAGAATTTTTGAAATGGCTAAGCTAACACACTTTCAGCAGCATAAAACAGTTTTACACCAACATGAATATCATTTAAACATTTTCATTGGCTGCCCAAGACTTTTGCCCCGTACTGCATATCTTGTGTTAAGTGTGCAAAAACTGAGACTTGAAGAGATTAGCTACCAGGGCTGTTGCAGCATGTAGCCTTGACCCCTACATGTCATCGATGGATCAGGAAGATCTGCTTTAAGCAGCCGCCCCTTGGCCTTCCTGCCCACCCATCCCGACAATCGCTCCGGCTCTCCCGGCGCATGCAGCACACTAACCTGAGTCATTTTGAGGAAGTCCAGCGAGGGCCGGCTCCAGCGTGCCTCGTTCTCCCGGGGCCGCTTCAGGCCCGCCTTGCGCTCTTGCAGCACGCAGGGCTGGGAGCGGCAGCGCAGTAACCCCGCGCGGCGGCCCAGCTCCGGGCTGGAGGCCGGGCTGCTACTGCTGGAGGAGGCCAGTAGGCCGTGGGCCTCGGGAATGTGCTCCTGGGAGAGCGAAAGCCGGCAGCAGGGCGAGAGCTCGGGGGACCTGCCGGCAGGCCAGGGAGGGGCGGAGGAGGAGGAGGCACCGCTGCTGCGCCCGCTGCAGTCCACGAAGCCGCTGCTGGCCGACGAGGGCCGCGGCACAGGGGACACAGCTGGAGCAAAGGCACTACAGGGGACAGAGAAGAAGCCACAGCCACCAGGAGGCGAGGAAGAGGAGGCGGGGGGGGCAGCGGCCAAGCTGCAGCTTCCATGCACTCCGCCATACTGCAGCGAGGCCACGCCCCCACTGTTGCAGCGCCTCTTGGATATCGGAGTCCAGATCTTGGAGCCGTTGCCGGGCTTCCAAGGTGACCGGCAGCGGGAAAGTTCATCCGGCTCAGATAAGGACCGGCAGTGGCGCTTAGTGGGCGGGGCCAGAACAGACCCACCATTGTCATTCAGACTCAGATCGCTGATCCAGCCAGGAAGGAGCATCGCTCCGGCAGCCTCACACCACATGGCAGTCCCAGGGGTGGACCGGGGTGGCGGCCATGATGGGCTCTGCCCGCTGCTGAAGGGAAGTGCGAAGGAGCTTGAGGCAATTCCAGTCTGCTCACTGCAGCTGCCGTCGGTTGACCTCCATGGCTTTTCTTCTGCTGGAAAGAGAGCAGGAGATCCCGGGACCATCAGCATTGAGAGACCCAGGAACTCGTCACAGTACAGTTACCGGAGGCAAACGCGGCTGACTGCTATCACAGCTGAAGACACCAGACAGGTGTTCCTACAGAAGCAAATAAAGGCACACTAATGTAGCCGGAACTAAGGGGCAGAACAGAGTTATGCAACAGCAGTCAAGGGGAACAAAGGCCAATGGGGAAATGTACAACACTGAGAAACGAAAACCGAAAGTTAGGAGAACTTACCATGGTTTTCATACGGGTACTGTCCGAGTGTTTGCCGGAGTTTTTCTGTGCGCTGAAACGAAGGAAGGGACGTCTAAGAGGAGTGTCGATGCACTCACCCAACCAGCAAGCGCAAGGACCACAGAGCCTAGATTCCACTAATCCCCGCAGGTTAATTAAAATACAAACAACTGTGAAAGTCAATCTGTGCAAGTATAGAGAAGAGGCTTGTACAAGTTGGTTAAAATTCCTTTAATGTTACGTAGCCCGGTTAAAATGTAACTTAATGCTGTAACAGCTCTAAAAAGTGTTTCACGAGAGCCAAGATGGTGAAAGGGATCAACTTCACATAAATTCTTTATGGTGCGACTAAGGTACGAGGTAAATCTAACATGGAATTAAGGGTCTAGAGATTACACACTTTCAAAGGCACAAGGAAAACATGAAGCCAACGAGGGGAGTATGGAAACTGATAGTATGCAGAGGGTGTGTCATTGGGGATAATGGAATTACCATTTCAATTCACCTACTGATGCCAACTAACCAAGCACCCCTATAAAAGGTTGGTGAGTTCTTCCCTACGGCCAATGTGAGTTTATGCCAGATGCTCCGCACCCTGGTTTCACTTTTCTGAAGGGGGTTTGGAGCTCATAGGATGAGGGACCAGTGCCCAAAAAAGTCATGGGTTCAAATCCTGTGGCCTGTGACTCACTGTTGGGCCCTTAAGCAAACCATTAACTCAAACTGATGCAGGGGTTAATATAATTATTATATAGTAAAGAAGTTGGGTTGGTTACCTCCAGAAAAGGGATACAGCATGAACATTGTTCTCTGATTAAAAACAAAACAAAAAAACATGGCAAAGTGCAGCAGAATCATTTCCTGCCAGAACTTCCTGCCTGAGACAACAAAGGCCATAATTAGGGGGCTTTTTTCATGCAAAGAGCCGGAGCCTTGAAGGCCGCTCTGCCAACCCCAGGCCATCTATAACCCTCACACCAAGCATTTCGAGCTCCACGAGGAAGGTGAGAAACACTAACAATTAGACTGGCTTCTGGGGTTTCTAACAACACGAGAAGCTTACATTCCCCAGAGTTCACTTCACAGGGGTCAGGAAAACAAGCTTTCCTCTTGGGGAATCATGCTCCAGCTGTAGTAGATCTAACAGCTAATCATATACAATTATACTCATATACAGTCATATATGTATAATCATATCATCATATAATTCATTTCAGGCTTAGAAATGTAGTGCTGAAGTCTGGAAAACAAATTCAGACACTACTCAACCGCCATGAAGCCCAGATTCTCCATACTGAGTTATGCCTGGTTCAAGTCCCTCTAAGCAGGTTTTACCAGCTTGGGGGAGGTGTAATAAAAATGACAACTAAATTAGGGGATAAGGAGATTACAAGCTACCTGAACTCTGGGGTGTCACTGTTTGCTATTTGCTAGCAGAAAACAATATAGGAATCAGGGCCAGGGAAGAGAGGCCTTCAAAGGTCACACCTGCCCCCGGATGGGATGTCAGGTTCCCCCCCACACACACAAGGGGAATTGAAATGAGTTTCACTAAATGAAATGTTAAGATACTGGTGGCTACAACCTAATATGGCCACTGAACACCAACTCGTAGCTTTTTTGCACCAAACACAGCTTAAAGACTACCATGGAGACATCAGTGACAGATCTAGTCAAAAAATATGAATTGAACAGAAAATCGTAGACAATTACAGAACTATTTGGATAAATATCGTTATAACTTTGCACTAATTCATGTTTAGACTCCCAAGCTGGGAACCACTAACATCCTGTGGTAGAATCTATTTAGATCGGGATCTGAATGCACCCATTCCTCCTCTATGCTATCGTCCAACTCAGAGCTCCAGAAGTCTCACTTTGAAGGTCTTCTCTCTTTTTCCATACTTCAAGAATATTATTCCTGTCTTATAACTATTGCTAACAAATAGTGTTGAGTTACAAGTTCACAATCTCCCACCTACAATATGGTCAATTGACAGAAGGAGGGACTCACCTGACTTATTCTATGCGATAAACAGCCACACTTGGCACGTCACTCCACAGCAAATTAGGAGCATGCTCAGTACGTACACCCCGCCAAAGGGGCCAAAGACAGTTTACAAGCTCGATATATTCACTGGCTATTTGGCAAGCCCAAACATGGGCTGTTTATATTCACTCTTTTTCTTCTGCAATATATGGCTGAACACTAGGAGTGCAAATCGTTGACAAAGGTGATTCGATGTAACGATTAACTGGGAAAAGCCAGCGTAAATTCTCAAAAAGGCCAACTCCATTTACAGATGAAGGAAGCATTACCTGATTGCCCGCTGTCACCGATACCGATCGGCAGCTAACCCCTGACCTTCGTGCCGAGGGGGCGTGGGCGGAGTGAAACTCGTACAGCTTGCCGGCACAGATTATTGAGTGATGTTATATTGTCTTTTATTCTCTGGAAAAAGAAAGACTGGTCTGTGCACCAGATGTAATAGTGAATCTGTACTTTGAGGCCCCTTATGAGCATCGAATGAGCTGACAAAATCCCTCATCCTCAACTATGGAAAATGGATGATTGTCCAACGCAATCATCTCCACTACTTCAATATCTGTGCTTGTAGCTGTGGTGCTACTAACTTTAAATCTTCATAAAGATTGAACATTGCCTGACAATTTCAAAACCGATAAATCGAACTGAAGCTGATTTTATTCTTAACTAATATCATCCGATATTGATATGTTATATGCATATGCATCTCTGAGGCTAACACTATTTTTTACTTTGCTGCCATTGTAACACAAAGATTATCTTGACCCTACAAAAGAGCATTCTGCACTACAAGAGAGGTATGAGTTTCCCAATAACACTATAGTGCAGAGATCACCAGGGAGCACATCCTTTGAGGATTGTCATTGATGAGGCTTCCCTTACCATCCTATGCTTTGGAGATTCACATGCCGGTGATGTTACTTTGCCCATCTACCTGCAGTATGACAGAGTGGCAGCACGCAACCTGGAAAAGTACCTTGAAGGAGGACGTGCTCCCAAAAATCAATTACGACTGATCCTGACGTCACAGATCGATGCAGGTGAACCGGCCCCTTAATAATCAATTCATCACAATGCATCAATGCGTCTTTACACCCGTACTGGAAACAACCAAGAGAGCCACCTGATTTCGTTCAGCGTCACCCAACCAACAAGGGAGACCGACAGTCTAGGCTGGAAAGTCAGACAGAGCCCATCAAGATAACTGACCTGTGCTATTTGGGAGGATAGCATCAACACTTGGAGTCTGCCCCATCTGGTTAATCACACACACCAGCGAGCAGGTCGGCTTCTTGCTTAGCAGTTCTCCAAAACCGGCTTTTCCCCCCTCACCACAAAACTGTCGGAGCTTTAAATGTCAAAAACTGTTCTGCTGACAGCGTTAACATGACAGGGCGTGATCATCTATACACAAGGCACCCATAAATCCTCTAAGTTAACCAGGCAGGTAGCTCTGAATGTTTTGATTACTTAAGATTAATATAATTACAGGTAATGATAGTCTTCCTGTTCATACCCACTTTGGGTTGCAATACAATAAATCTTAAATGATTATAGTCCAACTTTTGAAAACCAAGACTTACCTGATCATGACAGGACTTGAAAGACTCAGGCAGGACATTTCGACAGTAACATACCAATGTAATAAAGAAAGTATTCAAGACAATGGAAAAAACCTCACTCTTTTGGGTCTGGAAACCTCAAGCAGCAGTGGAAATGCTCAGCCAGCAGATGACCTGCCACCCCAGTCTCTCTGCCTTGGAGTTTCATGCATTAGTACAGATTCTGGTTGAAGTTCAGAACTCTTATTACATATTTTATGAAGGGTCAGTGCTGTGAAGAGCACAGTGGTGCAGTTGCTGCAGCAGGCCGGCCATGGTGGGGGGCATCGACACGATGGAATTCTTGGCACTGGCAAGTGTTTGCGGAGCAGCTGCGTTGACACTGTGCTTGTGAGCTCTTGCTGACCGCTAGCTGACCCACTTACTATCAGCTCCTTACATTTTCCTCTTACTCAGCATGCCTCGTACATACTGTCATCATGCAAATGCCCGCCTAGCACCCCCTGGTGGGTACTCACCAGGCTGACGCCATAGGCCTCGCGGGGTCGGTCGCAGAGCCGCGGCTCCCGCAGCTTCTCCACGATCAGCGTCATCACAGCACCAGTGCCCTTGTCGCCTGGCTCTCCCACGAGCATCGGGGTCCTCCTGGTACTCACTACACTCTCCAGCCCACGGAGCTTACTAGGGTGTGGGGCACTCCAGAGCTTAGAATCGCCATGAAGGAGGAGCGGACCTTGGGGTGCCTGCCTGGGAAAGCCCCTTTCTTGTGGCGATGGGTTCACTTCTGCATCACCGGATGCCTCTGAGGAATAGGGAGAGCCAGCGTAAGAAGCAATAAACCCAGAATATCTGTGAGGAAGCCGCACGGGAATGAGCAGCACCAGCTTGGAGGTAGATTCACCAGTGATGTTAAATCAGGGCTGTTCATTTCAGAGCTTTCACTGCTAAACTGGAGCGCTGCATGTTGGTTAATCAGCCTTTTCTGGATCTCCAGAACTTGTGATCATTTCCAAAGATGCCCCTTTTATAGAGCTGGTGACATCTTTCCAGGAGAGCATTTGTGTCATGTTTTTTGGTAACTTCTCAGTTACGGCTATTAATCTCCATTAGAACTGAAACTATATTTGAGAAAGGAAGTGAAAAATTAATCGGATGCATATTAAAATATTTAATATCCTCATAAACTATGCTGACGCAGTCTAAGTTGCTCAGTGGTTAAGTCATCTGCAAACAAAATGGAAAGCTAACAGTTTTAACATTTTTAATTAATAGAAACACTTAAACTGGAGACAACATCTTTGTTACATTTATCGCAACTGATGCTCCTAAGACGCAAACTTGGACCAGAGGTGATCATATGACTCCGTGCATGGTTTATCTTATATGAAAAGTCAGTCTCAGCATAAGGGCAGATCGTTTTACCATTAGACACAATTCACTCAAACCTCGTCTTGATAATTATTCAACAGGCAGCGTGGGGCGCTGTGGTTAACACTGCACCCTCACACTAGCAAGGTGGGGGGGTTTGAGTGTGCAGTGGAGAGCATGTTCTCCCCATGTCAAGAGGCTGTCCTCCAGATAACAGGACATGCAATGTCCCTACACTGTCTGAAAACATCTGAAATGAACGGCATCCTGTCCAGGGTGTACCCCTGACCTGCATTCAATAGCACCTTGGGTCTCCCTGTCCTGCATAAGGGATTGGAAGATGCATGGAGAATTAGAACCCTGGCCTAAAAATGCATACATCACATGGCTTATAATCAAAGAACGAGAAACATACTGATCTGCAAGACCATTAAACCTCATTCTAATCAAGTACAATGGGGTAAACTGATAGGACATTCAAAACTCAGAAACCAACCGTTTACATAACACACCTAGATATACATTTCTGACTTTCATGCTAGGCGACTTGCATTATGTCGTCCAAAGCTTCCAGTCATGCTTACCATTAGATTAAACATTTAGATTGAAAATAAATATATAAACTTAAACAACTTCCACCTATACAGGTATGGGGCAATGTACACCTCAACAGGTTAGGGATCTATTGAGCGTTTACATCCTGAGGCCAGCAGAGTAACCACATCAGCGTTGGGCCCTTGGCACCAAACACTCCAGGGGTGCAGGCTGACCCTCATCTCTGGCCTCAAGTTCTCCTCACTTGTGCAGCACTTCGGAGAAAGGAATCTGCTAAATAAATATCAAATTTTTCATTCCAAATAAATTAAAGCAACAAAGCCTTTCCTCTTCAGAGGCCAGCCCTGCAAGTTAACACAAAAAAAACATCTGAACTAGGTTGCTTAAGCACTGAAAGACCCCATTCGCTCTGCAAACCATTACCTACACCTCAGAATAGAGGGGCTCCTTTGTTTTTCCCAGTTTAACTTTTTTTTAAATGGGCTTCACCGAGTCCATTCCATGTCAGCGTGTGTAATTTACAGCGGGAGCACAATTAGGGCAGGAGGTTCCCCTCGGGAGCATGGCTCCACAGGGAGCAATCTGCCGGACTGCCATAGCTGCCAAGTGGCGTCATCCCCCCCCGAAACTGAAGAGGAGCTGGGAAGACAATGGCAGCAGGGAAAGGCTCCAAAAACAGGCAGCGCTCAGCAGGCCCATGGCGGAATGCTAATTACCAGAGCAACTCCTTCACAATCAGAGCTGCCCCAGAGCACGGCGTCACCTAGGAATCACTCCTGACTACAGACACACTACAGGGTGCCCCCCCCCCATGGAGCACGGCTCAGCATACGGGCCAACTGACCCCAGTACAGTTTAGACTCCCTCAACAGCACCGGGCAATCAGCACCATCACGCAACGGGTCACTTTTGTAGCCAGGCAAGGCGTTCTCCCCAGAGCTCCGGACCAGAACCACATCGACGGCTTGTCACTAATTAACAGGAGGCCGCCGGTGGCGTGGCGCTCCAAGGCCACGGGGTACGTCTTCACGGGGCTCCGGTTTCTCTCTTATGTAGGTCAATCTTCATGGGCAGGAGAAGACGTGCAACGTAGATGACTCACGCCTCAGACAGGCATCACCCTCACCTCCAGCAGCAACTTACCTGCCTTTCAGACAATCTTCCCTAATCACCATTAAGCTTCAGAAAAATATAAACTGAGAAAAGCTTCTCAGACTTCTGAAGCTTATTTGGAATCCAATCTGTAAAGACAGCTATTATTGCTGAGTTTAGTCAATACAGTCTAATCAATACCATTACGAACATATTATTACTGAACTTATTAAATATATCATGGTTTTGGTATTATAAATTTACTTTTACATGTTTGTGATAGAGACAAACATGTCTCAAGGGAACGTAATGCGAAAGTTCTATGGAGAAATCCACTCTAAATCAGTACAAACCTGGTTATGCAAGACACAGAATCAAGTCAGGCAAACTCTAGTCACACCTAAATTACAGGTAGCTTTAAAGTTTGACTCCCACAAACTGGAAGCCATACTGCAGCTTTACTTACAACATGATATCCCGTATACCCCCAAAAGGACAGCCAACTCACCAGAACAAAGATCTCACCAGTACTAGCTGCCTAGTGGTAAGCCACAAAGCTTCATTTCCTATTCCTGTCATTGCTGACAGTCTTGGTTGCCCCCAAATAAAAAAATTACTAAAGAAAAAAAAATCGTAATGGCTAAGCTAATAAAACCTGGTTTAATACACACCTTTGCTTGATAGCCAGCGTCTGTATTAATGAACACCAACACTCCAAAGGCCCACTGGCACTTATCTACGGCATACGGTGTCAATGCGAAAAGATGAGCACACTTTTCCTGCAGCTTTTTAACAAAAATAGCTGTAAAGTATGTTAATGGTCTGGGTGTTGCATCTAAGCCGCTCTGAGGATCAGCATGTGAGGAATCCTAACTAGCAGTTCTGTGATTACTGCAGGTCACCATGTGGGCAGCAATCGCCATGCCAGCCAGCGTGGTGGCCACGACAGTGCTACGCTCACCCGGTAAAGGCCTTAATCATCTGCCTCCGTATTCATACGTTGTTTAAACCGAGAAATATCATCGGATCATACAACAGGCTGGGGCGCGCTGCTCTGTTAATACAACCGGTTCCAACAAGTGATGGGGGATCCGAGACTAGTGAGTCTTCCGGACAATCGGCATGCATGGTCACTTTTCACTGGAGTCTTGTGCGACCGGAGAGGCCAAAACTGACTCAACCTAATGATCCTTTCACTTTTCACTGCCGCCGATGAAGGCTTAATTCAGTTTAAAGGCTTTTAACTCATTTCCACTTGGCAGCAATCCAGTGATTACGATCACTATGAATGCAGCATTGGCAGGACGAAACAGTGGAACGGATCCAGTTTTTTCGCAGATGGGAGAACATGTGCACTTTAAAGCTAAATTTATTTTTCCGGCACAACATGTTTTACACCTGACCGCATCAGCAGCATACACAGCTCTGATCACAACTGGAGAGTTTCCTCCCAACTTCAAAGGGCTGCGACCTGAACAAAAACCGAAAGTTATGTAACATCGCTTTTAGACCAGTAGACTTAGTAGACCAGAGACAAATGATACACCCCATGTAGTCAACATGTTTCTTCTGGTCCAATCATATAATTTATACATACAGATGGGTTCACATAGAGATGGGTTCTGAGCTGTAGACAGGAGGTACTACCATTAGTGCATACAATACCTAGAGGTTTCTGAAGATGGATACGTGCAGGAATATAGTCCCCAGAGAATGTCGAAGACGGGGAGAAGAAAACATTAAGATGAACCAGAAACAATTCCAATGCAGTATTTCGTCTTGCCACGTCTTCCCCTACAACAGACCCGAAGCAGACGTGCTGCAAACGCACGTTGGGGATGATAATACCTTCGGCGATACCAAACCGAAATACTTGAGGAGCTTAGTCTACAAATAAGTCTACAAACAGAAATCCTTTCGGTTCAGCTACTCTGCACGAATGTACGCCTTATAAATAATTCTTATAAAAATTAAAATTAGTAGTTGTTAAAAAACTTGAACAACGGAAGGAGCAGAAAAAGAGATACTATTCACAGACGATGTGGAGTACCCTCTTCGCGAAAAAAGCAGTGGACCCGGCCATCCGCGAACCAATCAGCGTCTCTCTCGTAACTACTGGGAACAAACAAATGACCCTGTTGGGAATTTCCCGAACGGAGATACCGTCTGATGTTGGGGTGGGTTGTGTGGGTCCAGCATAGTGTCATGCCGCAGGAGTGATGCTCCCCAAGCCCTGTATGTGAACGACGTCCATAAATAGTATCTATCATAAGCATATTTAAATGTTCTTCTCCTGCTAAAGCCAACGGCAGGTACCGAATATATTTCTTATTATTGAGAAACTTTATCCCCGTTTCAAGTTCTGATAAAAACGCAAATATGAAATAATACATAATTCTTTATTATAAAATGTAATGATTAAAAATTAAAAGTAACCAATAAAAGTAAGAAGCCTATATTAAAAATAATGACTAAACTGTAGATAAATAGCATGAAATTCTACATAAAAATGTAACCTGAGATGGTATTGATTTTAATTCTGTTTGGAGAAATCTTCTAAATGCAATGACAATCGGTTTAGTTTTCATTTGCATACCTTTCTTTTATGCTTTATATATCACTAAACAGCACAGTAGTTTGTTGGGTATCACTTTCACCTCACACCTCCAGGGTTTGGGACTTCAGTCATCTCCCTGGTCTGTGTATGGAGCTCTTAAGAGAAGCATTTTTGGATGAAGAGTCACATGTATAAGAGGCCTGCATCATCACAGCTCCTTCTGGAACCTACCATAGCCTTCCTCATGCTCTTAGGCACCTTCTCAGAAGGAGACCCCACCTGCACTCAGATTCCACCACCAGCTGCCGCTCTGAATCACATATGTCCCCCATCATGCACCTTGTATGGAGCAAGAGGAAGGACCTTATGAAGGTGGACTCTTTATAATGTAGCCTTGTCTCCGGGAGCCCATGACAGAAGTGTCCAAACACTGTCAAAATGTTGCTGACCTTTACTTCATGATGCTGCTGCAGAGTGCTTCACAGGCCAAACAAAGGACAACGTCAAGCATGTTAAAAGTTCCAGACACCCAGCCAGGGCGAACTGGGGGACGCCCGTGTGGACCGCTGAGAGTGCCGCTGGTCATCACATGGGTGTTACCCAGCCCCTACTCAGAGCCTGGCAGCCATAAAATCCTGCCTGTTTCAGACTAGGTCATTTGTCAAAGTTTTGTCACCAGCCTGTGATAGTCTGTACTAGACAGTCAACCCTAAGTCAAATATGCTATATAATCATGTATACGCTGTTTTAAAATTTTCCATCATCTGGCTACTTCTGAAAAAGATTCGAGCACAGGGCCAGGCAGACCAGCCCAATTATATTCTAGATACTTTGAGGCCTGAGAATCATCCTAATGCCCCCCCCCCTTTAGAGCCATCTTACAGTATGAAATTATAACATAATCATACAATGAATACTTATATGAAGATCACAAACAGTGCATCCTTGTGCTTGATTACAATACAATCCTGATCGGAAGAGAACACGGAGGCTTAGTGTTGTAGCCAGGAACTGTGTAAATCACAAAGTAAACATGTGCATGTAAATATTCAATAATTCAGATAAGGTTACTAAATAATGAACCTCTTTATGTCGTCTTTACGCTTAGGGGATGGGCTGTGTGGGTGTAAATGATACATATGTGGCTGAAAGTGTGGCGGCAGATTTGAATGTGGTTGGGCAAATGTGTGGGGGGCAGAGCTATATGGGCAGGATTATATGCAAGTTTTTGACCACTAAGTTCAACTTGTATCCCTTTCATTGATTGTTTTGAAATAATTTTGTTTTGTCAAAGGTTGATTAGTTTGATTATAGTGTCATTCCAAACAAAACAGGTTTTGTTTGGAATAATACAAAAACTTTTATACAAATATTGCCTGGTGGAAGTGCGTACAAAAATGACCACGGATTCAGCCTTTCCACGACTTTTGCTTAGGTGAAAAAGCTGATACATTTACCATGAATCACAATGTAGTGTAATACGTGACCAGTAGAGGTGATATTTTCACTAATTATTTTTGCTAAAAGGTGAAATGCAGGAGTGAGACCCATGGCTCCTGTGTTTTGTACAGTACAGCACATGAAACTCATGCCAGTGTTGCAAATGATTATCACACGATCGTGGGCTGTAAGTTATTTTTATTCTTTGCTAGGTGTCTGTAGGTAAAGTCAAAGCGTGGTGCATAATAGCAATACCAGATTGAGTTATCTCACTGTATATGTATCTAGCCTGCGTGACCTCATATTGTTGAAATGGAAAATAGCTTTCTCTAGTATCACCAGTTATTACACCACTCGTATTAATAATCGTATATGCAAAAGATATTTGTGTGTGTAATAGAGAAACGCAGGGTCTCATAAAACAGAAAATTATGGGAATGGTTAAGGTGCGGAATGGGTTGGAATAAAACTATTAAGGCTTAGAAATGGGTGGAAATAAAGTCAAGGGTGGAAAATGAGGGTAATAAACAGGCTGGAATAAAATGTGGGCTGGAGAAAGGCACGCAATAAAAGCCAGCATTGGAGTGCCCTCCAAGGAACAGGTGAGACATCTGATACTGACGCACCACAAACAGGACGTAACAGTGAAACTGGACTTGACCCAGGTCATTAATAAATCACTTATAAAGACAGACTGAAGGCGCTGAATCTCTTCAGCCTCCATAAACAGATGTTGGAGGGATCTGAGGCAATATTTCATTTCCTACAGGGTATTAATACAGCAAATCCCAGACATAGTTTCCCTATAAATTCTTCCAACAGATGCAGGGGAGTAAGTTGCCCTGTTGTCATTTGTGATTGCACACTAAGGCCAAAACACACCATTAGCCCCCCAAGAACAGCTAATATGTGCCCTATGCTACAAATATGAAATATAATTAAAGTTAGCACCATTTTTTGACTCTGCTGTATTAGGACTGATGTCTGTTAGCTTGTTTAGCAGAAATTTGAAACACAGTTTAACTGTGTGATGACCAGTCTGAATTAGGCCAACAAGTACATCCTGTTCCAAGGATGTGGATCTGCAAGACCATCCAAAAGGAAACCAAAGTATTAATCCCCTAAGTCAGCATGAGAGAGACAAGGGAAAAATGAATTGCAAATGTATGGTATAAAGATCATTGTTAAAAATATTTCATTCGGTGGATCTTATCTGTGCCGACAATCAAGGACAAATATACGAAGACTAACTTATTTATACTATGTGTATATGTGCAATTATTTTACCAATAATGTATCTTCACTATAAAGACATATCCAACATGTTGGGATAATTTACTTATATATACAAATATACACATCATCATTAATAAACAGTCAATCTATGACATATATAAGGTTTTAAAAACATTTCTTTTTTTGTTTTGGCTGTGCTGTGCTCCAGCCCGCCTTGCCTGTGGGACCCGTCTACCCCCCATCTGGCAGCCCTCCCAAACTGGGGCCTGGCCCATCTGCCTCTGTGACTGCACTGTCTGCCCTCTGCTGGCTGCTTTATTCACTGCATAAAATACCGACAAATCCCCTTTAGCAGAGGGGAAACACAGTGCCCTTGCATCCTCACGCAGCAGCCTAAATGATCAGGCTACTCTCTGACTGAATAAAGATCTTTCAATGAACAAAGAAAATAAAGGCTCCTCTATGACAGTGTTTCTCAACCCGGTCCTACCAGCAGATGGGAAGAAGCAAAAACATGCACAAGGGAGTTGACTGAGAAACACCACTCTATGATTCACATGCTGAGCAAACAAATTCGCTTTGCCGCACAGAAAAGCTTGCGGTTCAGACTGTACCCAGTGGCCTGGCAGAAGCACAGAGACCCTGAACAGCACCTCACGCACCAGCAAAGAGGGAGTAAGCAATGAGGACGGCAATACAAAAGGACAGGCCCACCGCGGCACTGCGTCAGCGGGCAGGGCTAGGCTGCTGGCCTGGGTCACATTCACGCTTCTGCAAGTTTCTGCCCCACAGGAGACAGATCAAGCTGGCCATGAAGTCAGAGATAAACAGGGAGCAGCAGATCCACAACAGTCACTGGATCATATGTGTCACATGCAGAAGCTTTTAAACCATAAAGAAAACTGTATGTTTGCTCATTTATTTTACTTAATAGCAGGGGGAGGAAATAATTTTATCATTTTAACATTTTAACCAGCAGTGTCTTTCAAGCAGTCAAGCAATAATGGAATAACATTTCTGTGAACAGTAACATAAAAAAATATCTATATATCTTTAGACCAGGGTATAAAATGAGGGCTGGTCATCCAAACCCTGCGCAGCCCCACCCGTGTCCAAAAGTTTCATGGAAAAAATAAACGATATAGTGCAGGTTTCGAAATTTGGCAGCTGAATAGCAATTAACATCACGCTCACATACATTTATGGATGTGAGAAATTAATGTTAAACAGCAGTGTGATCATCTACCGTAGAAACCCCAGGATAGACGGCAGGTTATAATGTAATTATGGATAGTGAGAGATGAATATGCTAATATTACAATGTAACCCGCTTGGTCAAGATTCAAGGTGCAGGACTTGATATGTACACAAGCTTAAGATAATTTCTTTGTAACTTAATGAAGATGCTGTGCATAGTATGATATATTAAATAAACCACACCATGTGATCTGAGGTGTTGTGTTTGGGAGGAATACATGTTTACATTATGTTCAAATAAAAATATGACATTGATTTCATGAGTGTAATATTACAATAGCCACAAAGCCTCTGAAAAGATGCAGTGTGATCAAATGAACAAATGAATGTGACTGGACTGACTGTTATGAGTTTTCATGCTGAATCTCTGTTACACACACTCTCACAGTCACACACACACACACACACACACTCTCCTCTCAGGCCGTAAACCACACAGCCCAGTATAGTACCAGGAATTATGATGGTACTCTTAACGGACTTTCACACCCCGGCAGAATCTGATAAGGCCACCTGTGTCTCACTGTAGCCATGTTACCCTGGATAGGTGGACACTGCTTCCCCCAGCACTCACTGGATCAGCACCCTCCCAGGTCTGCTCCCCAGTGCTCACTGTATCAGCACCCCCCCCACAAGACCCCCGATGTGGATGGCCACCCTGTTGCACTCACATTGGCCCCCAGTGCTGAGCCCCCCCAACACTCACATTGGCCCCCAGTGCTGAGCCCCCCCTAACACTCACATTGGCCCCCAGTGCTGAGCCCCCCCTAACACTCACATTGGCCCCCAGCCCTGAGGGCTGCTGAACATGAAGGGTGCTCACCGATAGGATTCATTGCTCGGCTTTTCTCATGCAGTGCAGGCCAGGGATTCTCCAGTGGGGGGCACTACTGACACGCAGGGCCAGCCACTCCTGCTGCGAGGCAGCCAGGTAGGACTGGGATGGTGAGGTGGGCGGCAGGTGGGGCACCAGCGAGCCCTGAGCCTCCGTCAGGGCCTGGGTCCGCGCCGCCTGGATGTCCATGCTCTCCAGGCTGCTGAGGCTCCCAGCAGCTGCGTCAAAAGGGTGACTCCGGTTTGGGCCTGAGGGGGCGCCAGGCAGCAGAGCCTTTAACACCGAGGTTTAGTCACCTACCCATTGACCTTTGCTGACCTCATTTCATTTGATTAGATTTTGCATGAAAAGTACCTAGACTGAATATCAGTGTTAAATTCACTGAGAGAGAAGATTTAATTAGCAATTTAACTGAGAGGCTGCTTGTGATAAAGCAGTTGGATAAAGTGGATGGACAGATGGACGGATGATTTTATCTTGCAGCTTGACTGACACATGGTCACTGCACATGCAGT
>JAODJW010000015.1:18244072-18261175 GCA_026777045.1 Hyperopisus bebe
AAATAACATCATAACAATCATAATGTACTAAATTCTATATAAATCTTCTGTTGTCTATTACCATGTATGGTGGCATGTCTGTAGCAATCAACATCCCTACAGCCTATAGACAGAATTTCCTGGTAAAAGTGCCTTAAATGTCGCGGGGATGCACACACTCGGATGATGTTATCTCAACTCTCAAATGAATCAGCAGGATGGATGTGCTTTCAGCAACATATCCGAGCTCGGTACAACAGAGCCGTCAGACTGTCTTGGCCTTATCAGCTGCTTTCTCTCCAGGGCTGATGTAATTAATTGGGAAACCAAAATGTTCCCAAACTGCTGATTACAACTGCCTCACAGCTGCAATTAGCATGATGTTTTTTGTGTTCAACATGTAATTGTGAACTTAGTTCTGCCTGTGTCACTAAATGTATTCAATTTTGTCTTTGTGTATACCAAACTGAAAAGGATATCCCGAACCGTATGTGATGAATATGTGTTCCATTACAGCCCTAACCCTATCTTACCTTATCATATCATATCATAGACAGACACTGATTCAGAACCATAGAGAGCTACCCCACAGCCACCCACACACCTGAAAGAGGACATTAAGCGCGGCCTCAGAGGGAAACTGGTTCAGCACCATGGACAGTTATTACATTCAGTGACAGAATAGATATAGGTGCTTGGGCGGTGCCTGGCTCTCTGCATTAGGACCCTGTGCCTGTGATCATGAGGTCACCAGTTCAAATCCAGTGGTGATTTCACTATTGGGCCCTTCAGTTAAGCCCTTAACACCAGCTGCTCCAGGGACTGGCTGACCCTGCTTTCCTAACTGTACATCACTTTGGATAAAAAGGCTAAAGGGATGGACTACGATTAAAAACAGGTCCTGGACTTTGAGGTCCCCTACAGCCCCATGATGAATTTTACCCCATTGTGAGTTTGGCCGTGCCCAGCCCAGATTATTTTGAAAATGCCCTGAATGCCAGCTGGCCAGTCCAGCCCGGCCTTGGTCAGTTTGTGCCAAGTGATTCTCAGTGTTAAACTCCAGTTCTCCACCTTATGCTACATGCAGTACACATCCAGCCCGTTTCTTACGAGCTCTTCTTAATCCGCGCTGTAATCCTGGTTACAGCCGTACAGCCTCCGCTACGGCAGGATGGATAATCGTGACGGTTGTTGACCGGATTCTCAGCTCCATATCCACACCTCTCATAATGGTCTTTCGATCAGGTTTCTGTTGACACGTTATTTTGAACTAAAATAGATCAACCTAATGCTCAATGTCATTTAAAGCAAAGTACTGAACGAAAAATAATCAGTGCAGTTAATCACTGTAGTTGGATAACACTGAAACATTATTCTCTGAATATAAGAAAGCCTCAAATCAAAACTGCACATTTCAACTCAATTAAAGACCAATCTGAAGTATGTGCGACAGAGTTCATAGGTTTGTGTATGGAGGGCAATGAAGGCACCCTCTTATTTTTATAAAATCGGCAAGAACACAGTACGTGACAAAACAAAATTACCTGTTATTCAATAACAGCATTATCATAATTTAAGTTCCGCATTGCACACATTCAAATCTCTTTAACCGCGTTTTGACTAAGATTCAGTAGTACGGATTAGTAGCCGCTTAGCTACATGCGGCTCTGCAGTTCTATTACACAGAAAAAGTTTGGTCGGACTCACTCGAATCGAAGCATCTGTTATTTCTTCGCAAGTGCCACAGGTTATCCCGACGCCGTACGCACAGCGCTCCGCGACACCCGTCCCTGCTTGCATATGGTCACTTTATCCCCCTAACAACGAAAAGATAAACAATTTTGACCGGAAACGCCGCCATTACTGAACTGACATTTCCCTGGTCCAATAAGAATCCTGTTTCTGGTGTAGTCGTGTGCGCATGCGCAATCCCGCGACTTCTGACGGAACTTCATCTGAAATGCACTTCAGCTATTCCTACTATTAAAGAACTGTTTACACAATCACTATCGATATAACGTACTAATCCTGAATAAATTTGGCTTCTGCTCCACCCTGTTAAACATCTGCATCTCTCAGAACAAATCTACGTAGCAATTCATGTACTTTGTCCACGCATCGAAAAACTGTCCAACCTGGTATACATCTTTGTGTTAAAAGTGTATTGAAAGTTGTTTAAAAGGAGTTACACAGTGGGTCACTCGTGCGAAACCTACCGTAAGATGATAGACCGGTTCATGCTATTGGCGTGATAACAAAGTTCTGTAATAGTCAGACTTAAACTAGCCTTAGAAAACATCTTATTAATTACAGGTACTAAGAGCTTTGACGACTACTCCAATAAAGATTGTTTTATGGATGACACCCTTAGTCTTCGCATTTATGTTAATTTCACGAATGTCAATAAGCTTTGTAAAATTACATTTGCTTTTATTTTTTTTACAGATAGAGAAAATTCTGTTTTTACAATGATAATTTAACAGAAACCGTTATGGATATTTGTTATTTCTAAATGTCTATTTATTGTCCCTAAGTATATTTACATATCCATTACTTGTTCCGAAAATAAACTTGCAATGTAATATTTACAAAGAAGTGGTTACATGCAATGCATTAAAATAAACTTCGTAGTTTGGTTAAAATTATTTTAAATGCTGTACATGTTAAATTATGACTGTTACACATCAGCCAACACCATAAACCGAAAGCTAGAAGAGAGGAGAACCAATTAAAGGGGCGTGGGGGAATTGGGACGAGACCATAGATGGGGGTCTGACGTATTTATCGAGATAAAATAAAGACAATTTTAAAAAAGCTTTTACCATTTATAAAACATTTTTAATGACTTATTACTTAGTTATTTAGCACACATTACGATCATTATTCTGAAATTAAAAATCAATATTTCGGAATAAGACTGTAATGATGACTTCCCCCATGAAGTTTTGAGATTTTGGTACAGTCCAAAACTCACCCTAAGCTTGGCGCGTCGTATTGAAATTGTCTCTTCTAACAGATTAATTTTTAGTTTTGCTCCCGCTCTTCGAGCTTCTGGGTGTCTACTTTTGTTGTCCTTTTCGCAGTTATTTTTTTTTTTAATAAAATGTCTTCGAGACACGGCTCCAGACGTTACGATGACCGACGGAGAGATGATAGCAGGTAGGGAGCTTGGTTTTAATCGTGAAGTTACTTTTAGCTGACATGGGCGCCTGTGCTCTTTGTGTCAGCTTCAGCCCTTAACCAGCCGCTTAACTAGTCCCGCTGTCCTTGGCTGCATGGTTTACATCCCCAGCCTGTGGTATGACATTTAAATAGGAATAATTCTGTGGTCTGGCGGTAGCTCGTGGCGCAAATCCTCTGATAAAGGATAAGTAACCTGATAAATAATATCCCAAAATACGGCTCCGTGGGTGTCTATAAAGTACCCAAATCATGTGATAATTATGATGGCCGGGTAGTTTTAAGGTCAGAGGGGTAAAGCGGCCGTCTGTCGGTGGTGTTTCCAGGCCGGCAGCCGTCGTAGCCTGGCCCCCGGTCTTCGACCCAAAATGGCGGCTGGCGCGAAATTTCAAGCGCCGAAATTGCCGGTGTTCCGAGCTGCCGGACACCAATCGGTGCGGATTTTAATTACCCCACTGTGCTGTGTGTGTTTTTTAATTTCAGTGCCCGGGGTTCACTGCTGCTATGGGTCACGATTTCGTTAACCCTGAAATCCCATTTTGATCCCCCTGTAGTTTCAATAAGTAAAATGGATATATTGCTAGTGAACTCGAATTTAAACGAAAAGCTTGATCATCCACATCGTGTTATGACGAATGTCTGTTGAACAGAGTAGGAGCTACCCTGACCACCAACATTCTCTTGTGTGTCGATGTTTTTGTCTCTGCGGTTCCCTTCCTATAGGAACAAGGGTCCTTCTAAGTGGTCGAATAGCAGGAAACGGAGTGCGGATGGGAATCTGCGGCCCCATGGCGACTCGGACTCCACCGTGTTTGAGGAGGTGGAATGTCAAAGAGATGCTGATGACAGGCCAGCGAGGTATGTCTGCTCCATCCCATTAAAAGCTTACCGGTGTACCTGCTGCAGGCAGTAGTGTCAGATAAGTAAATGATGACGGAACAGACAAGTGACATGGCCCTCGTCTGTGTTTAAATCTGCCTCTTTCAGTTTTACCACACCTGAGAGCCAAGGCCCCGTCTCCAGGTGCTCAGACTGGGGGACTGAGGTCGAGCTGGAGGAGATGCGCATGGGTATTCGTCGCGACGTTCAACGGTCAGCATCCACTGCATGCAGAGAGTACCCATATCTCATCCCAGTCTGGCAGCCTTGTCCCAGAATAGCTCTATGCGCCTTTTGCATATCAAATGTGGGCCAGAGAGCTAACACTCATTCCCTGATGCGCGAGACTTTAGCCGTACTTTACTGCCTTGCCATTAAGCAGCGCTCTGCCCTGTGTCTGGAGTACAGTGATGGGCTACAGCTTGATTGGTGTTAGGCATATTAATTATAAACATCCTGTCGAATTAATGATGTCACTCATCTCATGTAACATTTTTGCCAAAACGCCTCAAAATGTACGTTTACATTTTTAATTCATAAAATGAACATCTGAGTGAATTTCAAGAAAAACTTGCATAGACTCAGGTGTCTTGAAGCTGAAAGATGCATAATTAAATATCTTTTTAAAAATGTAGTAGCGGTGATATTGCTTGGAGTACGGAGTGATGAACTGAGGCACCTCCCGCGCGTTTCAGCAGGTTGTGCTACCGAAGTGGCTATTGGAGCCTTTCTGTATAATTTTGCCTTTTTTCTCTTTTTTTGATGTAGCTAGCAGTGATCTGTGAATTTTAATATGCAGGAAACACTTTTTTCCTTGGTCTTGCTCAGAAGTAGAAGTGGAAGGGCTCACTTGTGAAGTCTATAATTTGTGGTGTGCCATTTGGTACAAGGACTGAGTGGGCACTGTTCTTTGTATGAACATTGTGCCAGAATTAATGATGGCTGCCCTGTATGTTGCATTTTTATACCTTTGTCTCATATAGTGTCCTTTCTGCACAGACTAATCTACATTTTCCCATATTCTTTGTACAAAAAATGTCCTCAGGTGTAGCTGGCCTTGTCAGAACCTGTCTCCCTGGGTGCTGTGTGGAATTCCTGGGTTTGTCCTGCACTTCTTACGGTGTTTCCCTTCTGTATTCAGGTATAGGAGGAGAATCCTGGCAGCTGAATTTAATGAAAGAGAGCGAAAGACATCTTCTGGAAGGTGAGTGTATGCCAACCCCTCTAAAATCTAGATGGACGTGGGCACACTGTATCGCACTCATTTCTAAGTGTCCACAGTGTGACAACTGACTCTGACATTTCAAATTTTATTTGTCACATACTGATCATACACAGTATGACTAGCAGTGTTATTTCACTGTTAGTAAAAGAGAAGAGTTGCACGTTTAGCGAGCAGGTGACACTTTTGACCTGAGGTGTGGACTCTTCCTTTCCCTTTTGCAGCTCTGACTCCAGAGAATCCCCCGTCCCAGCAGAGATGGAGACGGACGAGGCGGTGCTGATGAGGAGGCAGAAGCAGATCAACTACGGCAAGAACACCCTTGCCTACGACCGGTACATCAAGGAAGTGCCAAAGTGAGCCACACTCCTCTGTGAAATTGTACAGCCTTGTTGCCACTTTCTTAGGGACAGGTTTCTTTAGCTGGAAAAACAATCTTTTTGCTGTGTCATTTGTGTCTCAGATGATGTTGCTATATAAAAATATAAAAGACTGGAGGATCTGCTGAGAGGCCATGCCAGTCCCATGCCTGGGGTGTCTGTCGACCTGTCATAACCGCCCCTCCATCTGATTGGTCCAGGCACCTGCGGCAGCCAGGAGTGCACCCCAGGACTCCCAACAAGTTCAAGAAATACAGCCGTCGTTCCTGGGATCAGCAGATCAAACTGTGGAAGGTCAAGCTGCACGCGTGGGACCCCCCCGTGGAAGACAGCAGCGACCTGCAGGCCATGTGGGTGTCCTGCTAATCCACACTGTGCAAAGTGGACTCTGAGCACAAGATGTGTCTGTATAATGCATGAATAGTGTATGTGTGTTTAAATGCTATGAGTGAGGTTCCTGACAAGGGATGGAGGGCAACGTACGCCTTTATAAGTAATCTATCAGAAGAAAAACTACTATAAGGTAGGGCTGGGCAATACCATATCGATATTATATCACGCACGCACGGTAATCACCAGGACTTCAGATGACGGCCGAAACAGTTGGCTGGACAGCAACTTTTTGGTAATAAATGGATGTTGCTTACGCTCACAATTTGGTGAGTAGTTAGTAGTAAAGTTAAAAATTTTTATTGAAGTATTTTATGATGCCAAAAGGCTAGCAATCAGTATGAATCGGGCATCTCCTTATTTTGAATAAACGTGTCAGATTTTAAATTGCAGAAAGTACCAACATACCACCAATGTCTTTTGACCTTGTTTATCCAGAAGGTCTCCTCTTTTAAAAGATGATGTGGTTGCTGAGCTGTTCCCTTTTTCACCGTCACTTCAGTGCATATCGCACTGAAATATACCACACCATAGCATGCCAAAACAGTATTATGTGGTGTGCTCAACTAACCTTATTTAATAAAGTTTACAGACACCGAGTTTATACAGATTACTAGCTTTCAAGTGTCACAAAACGCATCTCGATAATATTTTAGCTGTACTACAAATCTGTTTATCAAATTATATGTGTAAATAAACATCCATATGGTGCCGAAAAGCTGGCATCCGGCCAAATGTTTCACCTGTCATCTGAAACCCTGGTGATTGTTGTGCATGTGCCACATAATATTCATATTTTGCCTAGGCCTACTATAAAGTGATTTGACATGCATGCATTACCATACATCAGTGAAGACTCTTTGAGGTGCGGTGACCTAATTCCTTAATTATAAATCTGCTCAGTCAGGAGATAGACCTTGATGACATCATGGAGGTCGACTTGGGATCCAGCAGCTCAGCTGAGCTCAAAGAAGGTGCCCCGCGATCCAGACCTGGCAAGGAGCCTGCGTCCGTCCCGGAGGTATGCTGTGCCCTGTGTAGGTAAGGTGTGTAAGGAGTGTTTTTTAGAATCGGGATTCCAAAAGGTCCTTTTGTTACAGGAATCCTGCTTGGGGACTCCCAGCAAGATGGTGAAAATGGAAGCAACGTTTGACCTGGAAACTTGCCTGAAAGCGGAGGACAGCAGATGGCTGGACTTGTGATCCCCAAAATGCTGGCCACGCAGCACCCCAATGGGGGAGGGGGGCTGCAGCTTCGGAAGACCGAGCACCGGGCCATGTCTGCTAGGGCGGGGAACCAGGGGCTGTGGTCAAGTCCTTGTGTAGCGTTGCACTCTTAAGACACCCAGCGGGAGCTTAACAGGGTGCTCAGTGCCCAGCCTGACATCTCATTCTTAATGTGTTCTTTTATATCCTTGAGTTTAGCAAGGATTCCTTTTTGTTTTTGGTTCTTTTTTTTGTATGTAAATATTTTTCACTTTCAAAATTGTTGATATTGACTTTGGAGGCACGCACTGACTCACGCATGCATTACATGTGCTCTCCGAACAAAATAAAGCTGGAATGAAGCCAGCGTGACTGGTGTGCGGTGCTATGAGGACCAGCCCACAAATCATAGCAGTGCTGTCATGTGACATTAACACTGACAGCTGGTTGGCTGCTGATGTTGGGGGAGGGGCTGTAACAGTGGTCTGATTGTTTTTGATGCTTTGCAGCAGCGTGTTCTTTGCCTCCCCTAAAGTGTTTGTGCTATGACCAATTTTAAGTAATAAAGAAGGTTTTTGTAAAGGTGAGCACATTATGATTCTAAATCCACTTGTGGGTAGTACAGTGCCTTATACCTCTGCTGATGGCCCTTTGAATCCTGTCTGACCTAGGTGTTTCTTTCCAGGTGTAGCTTAAATGCATTTCTGTCTTTAAATGACCTTTGATGGGTTGCATGTGCCCTGTGTTCCCTATAAGCTGTAGGCTCCCGGAAGCCTTGCACTGGATGAGCATTTCTGTTGGGAGGATGGACAGCAGTTTATCCAGAACATAAAGGTTTATATGCTGCTTATGCAGCAACCCTAATCAAAAATACAAAAAAAAAAAAACCACACAAAATGTTTACAGTCAAAAAATTTTAAAGCTGCAGAGTATTCCTAAAATGTTTATGTGGCACGTTTAACAAAAATATGCATATATAAAATGTATCAGATGACACGATACATAATAGGTGTCCCCAATGACTGGGAAAGTTCTGGAAGATACAGGTAATATAATTTTAACAGTGACCTGCTTTTGTGTGCTCGGGGTGGTTGGCCGGTTGTGTTTGGAATTAAACCTTGCCGTGAAATAAGTCAATCCATGCCACCAGCAGCAAACTGAATATTTTAATTACTGTTCTGTACAGTGATCAGTCAGCAACAGTGCCACAGATAACCCATTATACTAAGACAAGAGCCAGAGTATGCCAATAGCAAATTATGAGCAACAGCAGAAGGGAGAAATGATGAGTGAGTGGGACTGGGACGTAATATATGACCAATCATTGGGTCAAACGTCGCAGCCTGAAAGCATGAGGCGACCCCACTTACTGTGGTCTTCAAGTCTCATATTAGTCACATAACTAATAAGTGCTACTGCAGTATGTTTGGAATCATGATTTTAAAAGTCTTCATAAAACTAGTAATTGCCGTAATCTGTCTTCCCCGAATCCCAAATACCAAAGACCGCAGACGACAACTCCTCCCCCACAGGGCTGGGTATAAGCGGGCAGGTCTCCTTGATGTCATTTCCTTTCTTCCCCAATCAGAGCCAAGGTTCAGTTTGTAGCAGCAGAGAGAAGAATCTAAAAGTCTTGTGTGCTGATGGCCGTTCTCCGGCTCAGCGCACCACGCAGACATCCAGGATGCAGAACCTGGCTTTACAGGTGGGACAGGGCACCCTGCTGGACAGCCAGGTCTCAGGGTGCTGCTGGTCCTGCCGGCTGGCAAACCACTTGCCCATGCAGGTGAGGCACCACATGGGACGACAGTAACACCTCTGGCAGCCCGCCCCACTGTCGGGCCCCCCCTCGCTCTCCTCCTGACACAGCCTGAGCAACTTGATGTTGGCATCAACCTGCATGCAGCCGATGCAGGACTCCAGCTCCTGAGGGTAGGGAGATGCACACATTCACACTATCAACCTCTCCTCCAAAAGACTTAGAGAAAGGAACTCATGCCTACGGTGATGTAAATATTGCACGACGACGTACACTGCATAGTAACCAAGATCTGCAAAGGGTTTCAAGAGATTTATCGAGAGGTCACTTATTAAAGACTGTCCCCCACTTACACGCACTTGCACATACGATCAAAAGGTTTAAAAAAGTGAAGGACATCTCAGGGGTCCATATGCCCAGCAATGCCATGCGACCTTGTGCGCTGTGTGCTATAATAAGGCTGCTGTGGAAAAGTACTGTAATGTACAGCACCTAGAGCATCCCAGCCTCATATACATCTCCCAGTCCCATTCTCACACATAAAATTAGTGCCATTAGCCTATTCAAACATACGTCCATTCTGACATGTAAACTGTCGGAACAGAGTCAGGGACAGGCTATATATCAGTCATTTTTGTGAGTAATTACAGGTAGTCCCCAGGTTACGAACCAGCTCTGTTTCCTAAGGTTGTCTTAATGTTGAATGTGCAGGCAAATCAGAAAATTAAGAATACAGTACATAACAATTATACATAATTATTAAAAGTAACACTGTACTATCCCTCAAGCTGATGAACTACTTAAGCCACGCAATGTTTTCACAAGCATCACAAAGTTCTGCGTGCATTCATTAGTATGAGCCATTTATTTAACTGAAATGTTTAACATAATTGACTTAATGGTAGTCTGTTTGTAAGTATGAGGTGTCCGTAAGTTAGACGTTCTTAATCAGGGGACTGCCTGTATTACAAAATGACAGCTCACCTAGTGACTGAAAAGCAGATAAAAGATGAATGATGGTTCATCGTTACTAAATAGTTATACACCCTGTTAAACAGATGTTCTAGTCCTTTGAAAGCACAATCAGCATCTACATCTCATAGAAACATCCTACATATCTCACAGCTACGCGATTGCTGTGTTTCCATGGTAACCTGGCCCTTACCTGCCCGCTGGGCAGAGTGTACATCTGGTTCGCTTCGACATGGGACTTGAAAGTCTCCAAGAACAAGTCGCTCAGCGTTTGGTGGATGACAACGTTGGCGGCATTCCGGATGGGGGCGTGCAACTTCTCCCGCAGCTCCCCGTACTCCGTGGAGTTCAGCCTGGAAGGAAGCTGGTGTTAGCAGGACTTTAAGATGATCTAGAGCAGATATTTGCCATCTGTGGACACCTCTTGCAGGATCTCTCCTGTATGCCCTGGACCGGTTATATGAGGGGATGTCAGCTAGGATTTGTCCATGCTTAATTACCAGTGAGTTGTACAAATATGTAAATTTACATTTAGTCAGTAGGTGCATCTGTCCACAGTGACTGTATGAGTGAGGATCAGAGGGCAGGGTCGGACAATCACTGGAGAAACTGGGTCCCTCTCAATGACCCATCATCACATCAGCTTTGCATCAATTCCTCGCTAGACGCACCTTATATCAAACGGCTTGACACTGGGGTTAACACTGTTCACTGAGATGGTCAGGAACTGCACAGGGGTGTTGGACTCTGGTGAGATCTCATGGGCCTTGGACTCCACCACGGTCAGGTGGGCATCCTGCTGCTGGGCGACATGCAGTACGTAGGTGGTGACCTTCATGACCCAGCTGTCCGTGACAATCACCCTGGCGCTGGCAGCGCCTGTGGCAAACTTGTCGATGCGGCGGAATTCGGTGTTGATGGAGGAAGCCACGGCCCTCCAGCTGGACTGGGGCAGAGCATGCGCCCTGAGCTTGCGCGAGATCGGGTGGTTGGCCCATTTGTGCCGCGACCAGTGCAGGACCAGCAGGCCGCTCAGCAGCGGCAGTGTGACGGATATGGCGAAGTACAGCTGCCAGCCCTCACTGGCCAGAGGAAGGTATGTCAGGTTTTTATATGGAGCCGCGACGCACATCCCCGCGTAATAGCCTGCAGAAAACGACACACAGATCAACACACAACCATATTTCAACCTATGCAAAATTGAATTAAAATGTATCTATAAATTACTCGTATATTATTTTTAGCTGAACTTATGTTTGAAAACGGTGATGGTCTATGCATGCAAAACGCATTAAATTCACTCAACAAATCATTCTCCAAATTATTAACAGAAGTATTCGCAGGCCTTTGACAAACAGCTCCTGCCAATTAACTAGGCCCTGGAACGCCGACATCGTCGTCCCATTATATTTACCGAAATAAACCCCCCGCACTCCTCAGCCATCTTATACTTACTGTCATTTTATGGCTTGCGATGATATCATATCAAACTAAACAACAGCTACCGATTCGTGTTGATAATTACACAATGAAATTGTAGGGACCTGAGAACTCGAGTGCTCGTCACCTATTAAATCATTATTTACATTTCATTCGTCCATGGCGTTTAGACGGATAAACAGCTGAGTTAAATCACTGGATAGGAGAAATCAAACAGGTAGATTGGTATCACGGCTTACCCAGAGGTAATACAGAATGAACAAGAAGAGTTACACTGGTTCTCTTGATATGATATTCAACGAAATTAACGTCTTCACTTCCCAGCCACCCAGAAAAGATGTTCTGGACGGTGACACCTGCCGATCTAAATTCATTCGGGGTGAAAACAAAACAAAACACGAATACGACATATGCTACTGTGAACGTAACATCGGGAGGCTCCATGTTTGTAAACGCCGAAGTCACAGGCACGCCACGCTGGCTTTATTTGCCGGAAGACTATGGGACTTGTAGTTTATAAGTAAACTACAAAACGTCAACCTATGGGTTCGCTGTTCGGCGATTGTCGTAAATAAACTACAAATTGACGAAATGGAACCGTACGAACGTATCCTCACGTTCGCCTTTACTGGAGGTTTTTTTGTAATCGTAGTGTTCAAGTTATGACTAGGCTGTTATAATATGCCAGGAAGCAAATGTACAAACCGATCCAGAAATGAACTTTGGCCTGGCAGACGGGAACAGAGAGGGAATTAGAATCACCTCACCTTTTTTCAAAAATTTAAAATTGTGATGTCAAACGGTACAAGGTAAACATTAATGAAGACATTACGATGAAATTTGTATTGCTAAATGAAAATCAATATCCACTGGGGTGGTTTGCAGCTGAGTGTGAGGCAACCGAGAGGAGGATCAAAGTAGAGTCCGTGCTCCTCCACGTCGAAAGGAACCTGTTGAGGTGGTTCAGGTATCTATCTAAGATGCCTCCTGGACAGCTCCCTGGGGAGGTGTTTCGGTCTTGTCCAACCAAGAGAAGGCCCTAAGGCAGACCTAGCACACACTGGGTTGATAGAGGTCTGCCCCAGGTAACACACATATGTTGAAATGACATTGATTCTGTATCATACAAAAAGGTTGAAACAACGTTGATCTTCAATCTTTCACTTTACATCAACATTGAATTGAGGTTTTGCCACCATCAAATTTTCAATGAAAATCTGATCAAAAATCTATTTCGTTTCAATGTTGATAATTTAACACTGACCATACTTCAACGCATTTAACTATAATTCAACACTGAAACAATGATATGGTGCTATCTGGGTGGCAATCTCTGCTCAGACTATATAAAATGTCTCAACTCATGCATCAAATAGCTAATATATTGCTATATTCCTCAGTCTCTTCCATAAAGTTTTGAACACTTGGAAAGTATTTTTAAAAGTTTATAAAATAATGACACCATCTGTGACCATAGGGGTCAGGTCTCAGTGTACCACCAGTAAGAAATCAAATAAATCAATAAAGGGGACAAGGCCAGGGATCATATAAATTTTAATTTACAAAGCTTTTAAAAAATCTTAATACAAATTCCCCGGTCATTTTTTCAGTAGTATCTTGCAAACATGTTCAATACTGTCGTTAATTTTATGTATTTAATTATTAGTAAAATTTATCAAAAAAAAAACACTTAGGACATCACAGGCCATCAGAAGTTGTCACTGCTCTGGGGGGTCATCGATGACTCAGATGGATCTTACCTGTCATAAAGATACCCTAACAGCACTGATAACAGTACAGTGGTTAAGATATACCAGATGCTGCCATTAATGGAATTATGATTGACATCTGGCTATAATTCTAATCATTTATTAAAAGATTTCATAAACACAAATGCCATTCTCTTAAAGTACACATGTCCTTGCAGGTTCTTGTCACAGGGTGTCTGGTGACCCTCCAAAAATGCACAATACATGAAGGTCCAGGGTTGTAGGCATGAAGAAGGACGCCATGTTGAAATTCCTTTTCGTCTTTTACTCAAATACTTGTCAGGGTGCTGAAGGGGTGGGCGCAAAAGGCTAGGGTCCACCCGTAATGGGTTGCATGTCCACCACAGGGCACACACACGCACACGCACACACACTGGGTACCAAAGATGCCAATTAACCTGCATGTCTTTTTACTAAAGAAGGACACCCCCAGTGACATGGGGAGAACACGATGCAAACCAACCCCCCCCCCCCCCCCAAACACACACACACACACACACACACACACCACAGGGGTGGGACTTGCACTCTCAAGAGGTGTGAGGCAACAGTGCCTCCCACTGAGCTATTGTGCCACTCCCCATTTTGCTGATTCAAGTTATGATGGAAGCTTGAGCTGCTGTTTGGCCTCAGCGATATGACGTGTGAATCACAGCCCTGGCTACGCAGCATAGCACCAGAGTGTCACTTAATGGCACAAGTAAAAACCCACATATTTAGTGTTTCACAACGCTCCCTCTTCCGTTGATGGTGGATAGACCTCCTGGAGATCGCGGCATCCAGACCTTCAGAGAGACGTGATCCTTTAGAATGTTCCGGTCCATGGCTAGAAGATGGAATATTTGGAATACTTCTGAATAAACCTGTCATAGGCATCATAAATAGCCTGCCTGTGGAAGAGAGAGAGAAACAATGCAAATTAATCTTCAGAAGACACATTACCAAGGTACTTAAAAAAACAGCTGTCTTGCAAAATCTCCATTTTTGGAACTGTAAACAAAAATTTTTTAAAAATTATTAAATGTTTTATCCAAATTAAAATATGACCCTTTCTAAACAAATACACATAAAAAGTAGACTATAGATGACCCTTCACTCAACATTTAGAAGAATTCTTTAAAATACACTGGAAATTGATTGGAAGAACTTTAACATAAGTATGTATGAAATTAATCAGATTAACTGCCAGGCTCCTTTAACATAATACCTACTGAAGAGGGCCTGCATGAGGCTCTGGCTGAGGACACCTACCTGAAGAGCCCTTGCTTGAAGAGGTAGGCGCTGATATGTCCACCATTCAGATAGCGTACCTCACAGCCTGGCCAGATCTCCTGGAGGCTGCGCACGCCCGAGCGTGGGATATAGGCGTCCTCCTTGGCCTGGACCACGATGACCAGGCTGGGATCCACTGGCACTGAGCAGCGGGGGGTGGCACATAAACACAAACTCAATGCCAATAACACTGCAGCTATGCCTGTTTTCTCTGTAGCACAGCTAGCAGGTTAATTTGAACCACTGACTAATAAAAAAGACAATTTTGCATTATCTTTTTTGCAGGCTCTTTATTGGGATTGTATGATACGTCATTCATTGGAATTTGTCCTCCCCTATCAATTTTAATAGCTAACTATAATCATTCAGTGAAGCATGACAATGCAGTCAAGCCGATGCATTTTGTAAGCTTCTTAATTGTTTTCCATGTTTTCATGGACTATTCTAGATCAGTGTTTCCCAGTCCGGTCCTCAGAGACCCACAGTCAGTTGATATTTTTGCTCCCTCCGAGCCCACTACCAGACAGTTCACGTTTTTGCTCCCTCTGAGCCCACTAACAGACAGTTCATGTTTTTGCTCCTTCCCAGCTCCCTACGGGACCGTCTATGGGTCCTCGAGGACAGGATTGGGAAACACTTCCAGATGAATATACAGTTGTGCAGGGAGCACAGTCTCTCACTGTAAGAACCACACAGTCCCCCCTCCGGAATCTCAGAAGCTCAGGCCCCTTTATCCCCAACACAGTATTTCTGTAAGAAGTGACAACAGATGGCTCATTATAGCTAAATGCAGCTGAACCCACTACCAACAGGTACCAGCAATTGCTGTAGCCCTTGGTAAACTGAAGGGAAACATGCTTTATAAATGTGTGACCTGGCTGTCCCCCGGCATCTCACCTGAGAAGTTGGCAATGTGTGTACACTCGTCCATGACACCCTTCATGAAGCCCAGGGACTCGTGCTGTAGGGAGCGGTGTGGCTGCCTCTGCTCGGCCACATTCCTGGCGGTCAGCATGTCCATGTGAGGCCGGCTGCTGCTCACGGCCGACAGCATGGGATCCAGCCCGCCGCCGCATCCCCGCTCTCGCCATGAGGCCTGTCCGCCGGAGCGCCCCCTGCACCCGGCACTGAGGGCAGAGACCTGAGGTGTGGGCATGCTCAGGAAGTCAGCTGGCAGGTTCAGGCCGGAGAGGGTATCGACACTGCTGGGTGAGTTCTTCACAAAGTCCTGCCCCATCCTAAATGAATCCATCTGTAAAGACAGGGATGGATCGCAGTGAGAATTTGGAAGATAGCGTTCTCTCTCAACTTGGTGCTCAATGACTGGTTCACTTTCTAAAAGAATATTGTGGATGTGATATGCTTTTAAGAAATGTGATACTTTATGTGAGAATGTGGAAAGACAGATTTGAGGTATATCCTGGAGACTGAAACGGACCCTACAGTACGTTAGCATTCCAGTGATGCCTGACACAGATCCTGAAGTACTCCGGGATCCCGGTGACACCTGACACGGACCTGATGGTACTCTGGCATCCTGGTTATGGCCAACACGGATCCCACAGTACCCGCCATTCCAGTGACTCCCGACATGGACCCCACAGTACTCTGGCATCCCAGTGACACCCGACATGGACCCCACAATACTCCGACATCCCAGTGATGCCCAACACAGTCTCCGCTGTACTCCGCCATCCCAGTGACGTCCAACAGAGACCCTGCAGTACTCCGGCTTCCCAGTGACTCCTGACGTGGATCCCACAGTAACCCAGCATCTCAGTGACACCTGACACAGACCCCACAATACTCCGGCATCCCAGTGATGCCCAACATAGTCCCCGCATTAGTCCGGCATGCCATGACAGCCGACAAGGACCCCCCAGTACTCCAGCATCCCAGTAACACCTGACACGGACCCCACAGTACTCCAGCATCCTGGTGATTTCCTCTTCATACACTGTGTCTGTGGCATACTGCTTCTCCAGCTCCCTCCAGTTCACTGCCTTACTCAGGACTCCCTGTGAAGCAGAAACCTTTGCGATTATCATAAAGCACACAGGGTTTGTTTATGACTAAATATTTATTTATTTAGTGTCCTGTACAGAATACACATACAATGGGAACAGTATTATAACAGTGACTCCAGATTTATTATTGCCAAAATCTATTTTCTATGTTGTATTTTTTTATTATATTCATCTATATTGTTATACTAAGACTAAATACCGCTACTGACAAGTTTCTTGTTCTGTACCAAACCAAAACCAATTCCTGTATTTTCCACGTAAAGAGTTCTGTAAAACAGGTCAGGGCATCTCACCGTAGTAAAAACACCAGACGCCGTGGACCAGGACAGACAGGGCACCAGTGGTATAGGCTTTGGCCAGTTTGTCACTGCTAAAGACGCCATCTGTCAAAGGGCCAGAGTGAAGGGTAATTATAGCAATCTCAGATCAGCGTGATGAATCAAAATCCTGTTTTAGGGTGTAATGCTGTACATGTACAAAATGTACGAAAAATCATCATTTAACTCAGGGGTGTCAAACTGCAGTCCTGGTGGGCCAGAGCCCTGTGTAGCTTAGTTCTTTCCCTGTTCCACCACAAATGATTCAGCTCAAGAGCTATGTGGTAATTAGCACAAGGAGTTGAATCAGGT
>JAODJW010000015.1:18265065-18276406 GCA_026777045.1 Hyperopisus bebe
TCGGATTGCACTGCATCGTAACAGGGGTGTATCGTATCGCATCGCATCGCTAACTGCTTCATGTATCTTTAATGTATTGTATCGTTGGCTATGCATCGAGATGCGTATCGCATCGGCCTCAGTTATGGAGATGCACATCCCTAATACACAAGCGCACGCACACACACACACACAAAAGGAGATTGTGTGGCTCCAATCACTGCATTTGTCTTTAAAGCACACATATCAAAAAAGTCATTTAAAATCATTTAAATCAAAGACTTACACTTGCTCTTTAGGTTTTCTGTATCCATGTAAAATTTCAAGTCAAGAACTTTTCTGCATATAATAAAGAGCACAGCATGATTCCCTCAGTAACCCTTAAGCCCTCTCAGAACAGAGACATCTCTCATGACATGCGATGAAAATGGTTAAAATGTCAGCGCTATATGCAGAAGGCAAAAGTGTTTAGAGAAATGTTCTGAGGCTGCGCAACACAGAGGCCGTAAGGAAAGCATATTAAATGTTAGAAAAATGAAGCACATCGCATGCTATCATAGACGAGGCTCCTTACATGCACATGTGACAATGCATTATGTAGTAATAATATATTTTGCAATAACTCAACAAAAATCGTAATATAACATCTTCATAAGAAAAATTTATGGAAATCTTCAGGTATTTCCCGTAAGTATTTCCTGTAAGTTTCATGACGCTAAGTAGTTTGTTATCTCATACTTAAGATGACTTGTTGATTAATGTTTCTCAAAAACCTTTGTAACGAAAGTAACTTCATTACTAAATTAATCCGACATGCTTGTCACTTTCTATATTGCTCTTTGTTTGAACTTCTTCTTGCTATTCTGTCGCAGTGGCACAGAAAGACACACAAAAGAACATGCTAATGCTCTTTTTTACACAACGGAATAATAATAATAAAAGGTTAATGCTGAAATATAAAATGATAATACAGGCTATAAATTTGTAACTTTTTTGTTATTACATAATGCGGCATTATTGCATTAATGTGTTGTTACAGCGCAGCCTGTAAATAATGCTGATTAAGCATTGCCATGGTTTCAGGTGGAGCTGTTAGAAACACAGATGCTGGTGCAGCACCATAAAGGATATAGTATGGATTTTCCAGGAGCAGCGACGCCATTCCCGTCTCCTTCATCATCGGTTTGGCCATCAGGGTGCGCCTTCTCCAGAAGAACTGAAACAGAAGCAGCAGCTTTGTGTTAGAGATGATGATCTGTGCAGAACATCAGGATGTAGACCACAAACTCAATAAGGACCTAAATTGAATGTCTGGCCCTTTGACTGTGTTATACTGGCTAAGTTTATATAGAAGCCTTTATCAGCCTTTAATCATTTCACAAACCCATCAATAAATATTATGCCCTTGAGGTGTATTAAAAATAAATTAGCATTGATATGTTTTATTCTAATTGCTTCCATGACAGTTTGCATTGGTTTCATAGATAAAAATATAATGACCTCATGAGGTCAGGAACCCAATCAGATTCACTGGGGGTACAATCAGTAGATTCACGGTCAGGTCAAACAATTACTAACAGTCATGTCATGTGGAAGTTTGGAAGTTGAAAATATTCAAGCTTCAAAAAGTCACTGAGAGGAGTATGAAAAAAAAAACAAGGCAGCACGTCATCAGCGTTCTTTTATTTTTTTTTGTCTTCTTTTGATCGGTCAAAGAGAGGGTCTATCCCAATCCTGAGATTAACGTCTCTCCCCACATGATTTACGCAGCTCTTCTTATAGGTATTTGATGATCTCTTGATTAGCAAGGAAATTACATTTCATTGGTTAACCCTTAAATAATTTGACACGCCCCTAACACACCCTAGTCTGACTTACCCATTTCTGATTGGCTCCCCTTCCTTAGCCCTCAGCTCAGTGTTATCCCAGACGTCCAACCCCAGAGTCCTTGATTACCACAAATCAGTGTTTCTGTAACCCATGATTGTTATTTTTCTACTAATCAATTTATCCTTGATATGGTGCCAGTACTGGTCCAGTCGTCAAAACCATCCTGCCTCACATGTCCTCCTGCCTTTGTCAAAGGACAGTCACTCTGGCATCTACCCCCACCCACCGTGCCTAGGCAGCTGTTGCCACATGCTCTGGGTCACGATACCCCAACAGCACAATAACAAACCCACCTCCCTACCTTCACTGAAACTCTACTTCCAGCTTAAAATGGAGCAAATGTCATGCTAAAGGATTAAGTGGGATAAATAGGATAAATGTCAAAAAATAAATGCAACCCAGCCTACTAACATAACAGCTGCTACTTAAAACCTAAACTACCGATACTAACACTTAATATTTCATACTGAAACTCGTATGAAACTGCTACTATCAGTAAGGAATGTAACAGACTTTAAATTATTCTCCTCTGGCTTCTCCCCCCCCAGCATTGGAGGGAATGGGACACCCTCCGTCCTATCCCCCCCCCCCACCACCACCACCACCACCACCACCACCACTGGAGGGAATGGGACACCCTCCAGCTACCTGTCCGAAGCTGACGTCCTCCATACTCACATGATCCCCAGTTCCGGCGAGGTGAATGCATACTGGCTTAAACTTCTTCCACTTCCTGGGTAGAATGAATTGAAACCTTTGGAAAACAACAAAAAGTAAACAACAAAAAATAAATAAATAAAACTATAAAACCTATTCAATTCCTGACCAGTCATTAATGAGAAATCTGCTCTGTTTAATCAACCATGAATACTGATTATTTTGTTGAGTTTTATCGATAAACACCAACACCGCCATTAGAACAAGTGCACCTCTCAACAGCTTACAAACACTGACATGGTTTCAGATTAAAACACAACTCTGCTGCATGAACCTGGAAAATATTGTGATGAGAATTTTTGTGATAAATATTAAAATGTTAATAAGGCTCAAAAGGAGTGAACAATTTACCCAAAATAAACTTTAGCAAAATACAGCTTGTTATTATCCAACATAGTCTGTTAAACAAGTTGGCGATGTTAACATGAATTGTGCCAACAAATCACGTGCTTTTGTTCAATGTTTTCTCTGTGGAATCCAAAATATTTCCATACAGCTGAAAGTAAACGACTTTTGGTGACCAGTTCTTGTTTGCTTTTCACATCAAATTTCTCATGAACACACCACTCTTTTTGAGTGAGCCCAACAGCAAGGATGAAATGATTATGGTTGTCTCAAACAGTGCATGCAGAGTTCATGCAGAAACAGTGGAGGTAAACTTTGCAGACTTGTGTGTGTGTGTGTATTATATATATATATATATATATATATATATATATATATATGAGCTGAGGGCTAAGGAAGGGGAGCCAATCAGCAGAAATGGGTCAGACTGGGGTGTGTTAGGGGTGTGTCACATTATTTAAGGGTTAAATAAATTATTAAAGGATTATTTAATAAGAAGAGTTGCGTAAATCATGTGGGGAGAGATGTTAATCTCAGGATTGGGATAGACCCTCTCTTTGTTCGATCAAAAAAAGAAAAAAAAAATAAAAGAACGCTGATGACATGCTGCCTTGTTTTTTCATACTCCTCTCAGTGACTTTTTGAAGCTTGGGTATTTTCAACTTCTATAAATTACATTTACAAAAAAGTATGGGAGCAAATGGTGTGAGCCAGTGGATTAGACTCAAAGCAAAGAAATCGCAACAGTCAGTCTGACTCTGATCTTGGAGGAGGGGCTTACTGGAGAGGGAGGAGGGGCTTCCTGGAGTGGGAGGAGGGGCTTACCTGGCCTTCACTGACTCAGCCGGTAAGATGCCAGGCACGAAATGTTCCAGCGGGGATGTAAAATGACCATTTAGTATCCTGCAGTCATTCTGCTCCTCTATCTGCAGGCAGACAAAGAGCCCATCAGTCCAAAATAGGCCCTTTGGTAGATCATAAACATGGGTTGAATGCCAGCAAGTGGTGTGCTCCTCACATAGCCAATCAGCTGACACCAAGTGGGAGGGCTTAGAACTTAAGAATTGATTGGATGACCAGAACTCACAACCAGTTGTCCAAGAGACGCGAAAACAAGTATTTCATGATCTTAGGAACTTAACCGCAATCCTGGTTTTTATTTGAGATACATTTTAATGCAAATCAGAGGTTCCATTTTCATTGTACATCTATAAAAAGGGTACCTTGTCAATGAAAACCGGGTAATCCTTAGGAACCAAATCCTTACACTTCTCTCTGTCGCCAATAATCTTCCGGAACTCAAATATTCTGCGGTAAGAACGAGCCATAAATAAACATGCAATTAAGGATTTCATAAATGCAGTGCATTAATGACAATTTATCCAATGCCCCTCTGCATTTCATATAGATGATATTATGTACCCTATGAATTTCCACATCTTACCAAGGAAACTTTTTAATTATTATAGATCCTAAATAAATGCAACATTACAGTACTTTAAGCACAATCAATGTAGGAGTTGGCATCAGATGTTTATCGTGGGTCAAATGTCAGAGTCAACTTCATGCTCACTGTGAGCATACACAATAAAATGAGCTATAATATCAAATCACACTGTAACAAACCTCATCACATGTTACTCACACAAAAAAGGACAGAACAGATTTTCTGGTTTTTTTTTGAACATATAAAGCCCTCTACCTGCTGTATTAGCACATACTCTATCTGCTATCTCATAAACATAATGTTTATGAATTTTCTCATGAATATCAGACATCAGGCCCACCATAATGTATATAAATCTGAGCTGCTTTCACAACATACAAATATACCACCCCACCCCCAAAAAAAGACAATTCCTCCTTTCTTCCTGAAGCAAAACCTCAATCATTATTCTGCATTACACAAAGAGCAATATGTTATTGAGTCTTTTAAGGTTGTTGTTTTGAGATGCTAACACTGTTTAGATCGGGGGTGTCAAACTCCAGTCCTGGGGGGCTGGAGCCCTACACAGTTTTTGGTTGACCCTCATTTAACACAACTCCTTGTGCTAATTACCACAAAGCTCTTCAGCTGAATCATTTGTGGTGGAACAGGGAAGGAACTAAGCTACACAGGGCTGCAGCCCTCCAGGACTGGAGTTTGAGACACCTGGTTTAGATGGAACAGAACCCAAAAAATATCCATACATTAACCCACTGATGGAACTACATGGAAAATGTTAAGATACAGGCATCTATAATGATACAAATTAACTCAACACAAATTTATAGATCCAGATTTACTGCTTTTCAGTGAAAGGGTACGACTGCCATAATATAAACATGAGGTCGCCATCAAATTAATGTCACAAACTTCAAATCATACTCTCCGGGACACTTTGCATTACAATCATAAAAAGCATTACCAGCATCTCCTGTATGGCATAACAATCAGGTCACACAGTATCACTGAATTATAGGATTCAATAAGAAAAGCTGCTGAATGGCTGTGCAGTGTCTAAAGAATTAAAGAAAAATATAGAATTAAAACCTGTATAAGACCCAGGACCCAGTGCAGTGCTACGGTACCTCTTCAGATCCTCTGGCTTTCCCCAACCTTGGATGAAGAGCTTGGTGAGAAGAAGCCTTCTATAAAACACATCCAGGCGGCTCACACCCATCAGCAAGGACTCGTCGCCTACACAAAGGGCACACCCTGCGTTTGATCACATCCAAAACGTAGCCAGATAGATCCTGCAAATGAATAGGCTGATGAAGCTGGTGATGGCTTCAGCCCTAACAGGAGCTCCACAGAATGTCAAGCTGCAAATCAGCTGCAGCACATGTTCCTGGATGGTACAAGGGCCTCACTATTAGCACTCCAGGACGACATATTAATAAAATCACTCCCAGCTTAGCAGTGACTGCTCTATGATGTCATTACCAAATATGACAGATAACTCCTATTGGCTACACCTGCCTCTGTTCCTTACAGGGTATTTATCATGCCAAAAACAAGAGCGACTGAGCCCTGATCTGCCAATGTAGCTTCCCCCTCTAACCAAAAACAACAGGCGTGTCAGATATTGGTCCAAAGCAGTTGTTTTCCTTATGAATTCATACAGGCCAGCATCCGAGTGCAAACTTGACAACCTTGAAGCAAGACTACTTCAACAAAAGTATTTCACCAAAACTATTTCACATTGCTAGAAAAGAACAACGTTGCAGAAAATGTAACTTAATGCAGACAATTGTTTCGAAGAGATGCATGCAGACTTGAACAGACTGGTCCACAAACTGCACCAATACACTGAACTTAATATCTCAATTAAAAGACACAGGCGCATCATCTGACCCTGACTGAATAGTTTGTAGCTGCAATCAAGTGGTATTAGGATGCTCTCGTACTAATGATTTTTACTGGGAACATAAAACCATATTCATAGGTGAAATTGAAAGGTTTTCTTCTGCAAGATGGATTTGTAACATTGCGACAGAGCATTATCGAAGACAAGAACAGCAGATTGAAACAAATGACAATTTAGTAAGATCCCATTTACTTACATTACATTTACAGCTGACTACCCGATGTAGCAAAAGTAGGTACCAATGAATTCGGTAGGAATTTAAGCTTATCCTTCTAAAAATGTACTTAACTTCACTAACTGTGGCCTTACTATAGAACACAGCAACTCTCAAAGACCTCCGCCATTTATGGACACTTAAACTGTTTTACATGAAAAATAACGTTATACAGTTGACTTTTAAATAAAAAAGAAGAAGTCTAATTCCCACTAAAATACTTAAAACCATTCTTCCTCTAATCATCGTGTTTATTTCAAGGTGTAATCCTGGAGACCCGGATCGGGGCACCTTTGGTGTTTAATCAGTGGACACTTGACAGCATAAACTGGAACGACCTCAGTTCCCTGCCTTCAGAAGTTGTCCGATGTACTGATACTTACAGCGCCAGCTAGTATGGTCAGACCGCTACCTTTCTCATTCAGCCACCGTGTTCCTAATCGCTAGGTTGAAATATCTAGAAAGCACAGCGTCCCGCACGATTATTCATTTGAGACTCCCATAAGGTGTGTCCGTTACTAAGGACGAACTATCAACCATATTCACAACTTACCCTGACCCCGGTCGGCGACAACGAACCAATGGGAACACGGAACCGGTCGGCTCCCGGAAGTGCGTCACAGATATGCTTTCCCGGAGGTATACCACGTGACACGGGAAAGCTAAATGGCGGTTTTGAAAGTCTGATTTCGTTGATAGAAGCTCACCTACTAGTGACGAAATGTGCTAAAACCAGAGCCTTCGAGATAGCAGAGCTGTTACTCAACTAGATAGCAGAGCTGTCATTCATCGACTCTGTAGCAATTTCTTATTTTTTTCTTTTAAACTGTATGTTATTGCACAACTTGTGCAGTATTAAGCAGTGACAATCACATATCCCTGAAGTGTAAGATCTGGGTGATTCACAAGAGATCAAATTTGATTTCAGGAATAATGTCTCAGTCACTGGAGTCTGACGAGAGCACACCTTTACTAAAAGTTGATGTTGGGAGGTAGGTGAATCCAGGTTTTTTTCTACTTAAAACATTGCATGGTATTCTAACCACATCCATTGACAACACATAATACAACACTTAAAAAGTGTAAAATGATATACTATTCATATATCATCTGTATGACGATTTCTCAGTACGTAATCATCTATAGGGCAGTGTAATGTCATACTTCGCAATGTGTTCGCAATATTATATGTTAATATTTTTATTTTAAACCGACATGTTTTGCCAGTTTAATTGTAATAGGCTCGAAAAGCTGTGGATTTTTATAAAAGGACGATTGCAGTTTGATAAGCGTCGCTTCATTTTGACTAAATTCAAATTTCAGGATATGTAAATAATATCTAACTTTAATTGTAGAGTGGAAAACTTAACGAAGCACTTGGCGATATAGCAATACTATGCTATAAACATTTCCTATTGACTACTGTGTTTCACTTCCTAAAAATGATCTTTCTGCCGTTAATGTCGATCGTACTAATTACACCACCTCTACCGTTGCAAGGTAGCGTGGCTTTATGATAAATGTCTTAACGAAATGTCTTAATTCTAACAAAAGCAGGTTTATGGTTAGTTCTGGTGCTCAGTAAAAGAAAAACTTCCCCTTTTGGCAGTGGTATTTTCCCGATATTTTCACAGAAATTATTTTACAGATGGCGCAGCAGTTTAATTTCGAGTATGAGATCAACCTCATAAAATAATGTGAATAAACACACGGGTACCTGTTACCTGCAGGCTGTATCTTTAGACAGAGAAGCGTCTAATGAGGAACAAGAACAGTAAAAATAGCGGTGTTCTGGAAATGTACCAAAGTAAATGTCATTACACAAAGAGTCGTTTAAAATTTCGCCTGAACAGTGGATGGGTAGATTTAATAGGTAAACCTGGGTGGATCTATTGGCAGTTTTTATGTGTTGCATATTCAGTCTTACCAGATTCTCGCCCGGATTTTAAAGATATTTGTACATTAACTGCATGTTGCACCTGAGTCTGCACACTTAGTGACAAGTTAATGGCATTTCTGATTCCACAAATATTTGTATAATTGTTTTCCCCATAGCCGTCTTGCGGTGATTTCTGGTCGCTCACTGGAATCTCAGCATAGCAGCCCATATCAGCCCCTTGACAGCTTTGGGCAGAAGCATCTGCTAAATAAATAAATGTAAACATAAAATGCTCCACTGATACTCTGCTGTCACTGTCATTGCTGTAGTGTCAAACACAGACATAAAGTTGAGCCTCTCTTCAAACGCATCACATATGAATTACCCAATACATGTAGTATTTCACTGATTAACCACATGCAGTTGAAGTGTGAAAACCATGAGACCTGCAGCTTTTCTCTCATTTACAGTGATGATATCGCTGAAGATTTGGCTGAGTACAGCAGCCGATGGAAGTCTATCCGAATCATGTACTTTACAATGTTCCTTAGTAGTGTTGGTAAGTGTTTTACAGTAACTTCATTATTTTATTCACTCCTTATGTATGCAGTCTGCCTGTCTGAGATACAGATGTTTCATCTCACCTTGGTAAGGCCTTTTGCCCCATTTGGTTTGGCCGTCTCTCATTCAGCAATGAGGGTTTGGTGTTTGAAGGGAATGATCCCACCACACCCAGGCAGGAGCAACTTCAGAGAAAAGCTCTCCCCACATTGCTGGCACATTTGTAGGCCCCCTGCCCTCATCTGGGGCCCCTGAATCATTCCCATTTACAACTTAGAAATGAATTCATGTCATGTTCTCTACTGTAATGATGCCAATACTCCCTTTTTCCCCCCATGATTCTTCAGGTTTCTCTATTGTAATAACCTCAATATGGCCCTATCTACAAAAGGTAAGTGCCGCGTTCCTGTTGATTTTGCCATGAAATACTTCAAAATACCTAAATATGGTACATTTTCATCTAGGTTTTATTATTTTCTTCTGATAATGTGAAGTATAGTAACTAACTGACAAACACCAATGGAAAAAAATGAGGTTTGAAAATAAAAAGTAAAATAAAATATCGTCCTATTCAGCCTGTTCCGAATTTCTTCTTTTGTGTCACTCTAAATGTCTTGACATATAGGTCTTCCTTTGATCTGCAGGTCTGTTGACTTTTTCAGGTGAATGTCTTGCTGGGTCAGATACACTATTAAAAAAGGGGGCCAGTTTAACATTTAAGACTGCAGCCCCAACAGGCCATGTTGCATTTAAACGCTCCGTTTTGTCCCCACGATGAATGGCAGCCTCAAAGAAAAAAAACCAGTTGTCAGTGTTTGAGATTCCTCTAGAAGTATCAGTATTTCTGCTTTAGTTTGACCTAAAATGTTATTTAATAATGTTATCAGATCAATGAATAGATGGATAAGTAGATCATCCATATTTTAGCTGTTATTGGATAAATGCCGTATATGGTCATTCTATATGAAATCAATGGAGGCCTTCTTACCGATCATGTTGGATTTGCTTCTTACTGTAAGTAAATAATGTCATTGCACCCAAGAACTCGAGTACCACATTTTTGGTATGGATCTTCTTTAGTTTCTGAGATATGGAGACTTTAAAAAGTGGACGAACCTTTTATAAAATCTGTTCAATTGACAATACCCAAATTAGACATTTCAATGAGTGCTTATCCTTTTCACACATTGGTTTTGAGGTCTTTTGTCCCATTTATTTCCTGGTCTTAAATGTTTCCCCGTTTCAGTGTCATCCAGTCCTGCTGTTTGGGGTGAGATTTACTCATGTTACTGTTATGCTTCCCGACCTTTGTCCTCTGTATATCATGCTTCCCGACCTTTGACATGGATGGAGTCATGACACTAGTCTAGTTCTGTGTCTTGTTTTCTGCTTGCATATGCAGTTTACAAAACCAACCTGTGTTTTTAATATAAGATAAAACCAGGGCAGTTACTTGAAATGTTTTCATTTTTTTCCTATAATTGCAGATTTACACAAAAAATATTCTACATTCATGACTACTTTGAAATGTGTTAAGTTTATTATACAACTTCCTGCTGCAATGCCTTTACTATGGACATATGTCACCCTTTCAAAAACAGTTATATTGAAATTTACAGATCAAATCATATACCGCAGTATATACCATGTACCATCTATGGTTCAAATTATACCGCAATATGAATTTTATGCCATATCGCACAGCCCTAGGCCGGAGAAGTTCAGTTTTTAGAAATTGCACACCTTGCCTTGTTATACCACCAAAAACGTCTGTGAGAGAAACGTTTTCAGAACTTCTTCAAAGTGCATACAGGCATGTGTCACTCTTCCCGGATGTACGTTTTTATTTTTGAAATGATCGCCTGCTTTATGAAACCTCAGCCGACTTCTTTGTTCCTCATTAACGTCACATGAATCAACTGCATTGCAGGCAAAAGGTCACTGTGAATACAGGAACAAAACAAAGATTTTTACTCATAAAAATATTATCGAAACATACCTTCAGTGGCCAATGTATTAGATACAACATGCTGGTATTGAGTTGGCCCATCTCATGGCTCCAGAACCGCTTCAGTGAGTTCATCGAGTACACCACTTTACACGCCACTGCACACCAGTGAGCCGTTATTTTGCACCTGTGTTTTGCTGTTAGCTGTAATGAGTCTGGCTATTCTCCATGGGTCAACAGGAACCTTTTCCACATGGTAGCATAGTTCAACCTTAAGCTCAAATGAAAGGGCGTTCCAACTAAGAATTATGGTTGTATCATTTAGGAGTAACATTGTCTATGCAAAGTATCAAAGTGTTACTTTGTGTTATACTCAAAACATACTCCATTCCCTCCCAAAAGGAGTTGTGAGTTAACTTTAAGGTTCCTTTCTTTGGCCTGGATGGATTTATTGACCC
>JAODJW010000015.1:18282903-18293677 GCA_026777045.1 Hyperopisus bebe
TGTTGATAAAAGGCGCAGCCATCTTGGATTCTGAACTCGGGATCCTCTGTGCTGCTCCGAGATATTTCTTGGATCTCTGAAAAAACGGGAGCGCGCATGCCGTCACTTCCGGCTTCAAAACTCGGAATCCGACTTGGAGTACGAGTTCCCAGGGCAAATGGAATGCATCAAAACTGCCCCAAATGGGTTGACAAAGACATTTCAGGGATTTTGAGTCATTCTGTGCTGCAGATGGGTTAATTTTTAATCAGATTAATCATGATGATGGATTAATCCTCGTTAACCCATTAATGTTGACAGCCCTAATATATATACACACACACTATATATATTATATGTATTATATATATTTAATATATATATAAATTTGCATATGTTCTAATGTTAAATTGTGTTTTTTGTTCTGAGAAAAAGTACACTTACTGCCCAGATAAACAGCTTTAAATGTTTCTTTTGACTGCCTAAGACTTTTGCACGCTACTGTATAACCAGTAATACACAACTGTCACGATAGTGTAACCACTATAGGACTGGTTCTACTTTTTCAGGGGCTCTAGGAAAGGCTTGGGGGCCCCTGCTGAGAGAACTTCCCTCCCTCCCTGGGAAATTCTCTGTTCTGCCGTATAGAGCTGGCCCCGGCAACTAGGCTAAACATATGACATTGACACATGAATTGACAAAGTATATTTTAAACTGACATTTTGAAGACAAAAAATCTGCTGCTTTTGTGTTGTTTAAAATTAATATAAAATATGTCAATAAAATCTGTTCCTTGGTCTTCACTTCATATTATTATTCTTATCATAGCTAACTCAAGGACAGTTTACCTTCAGACATGCTACCAAAATGGCTGCTAACAACCATGTTCTGTTTTTGAGGAATTATTGTGTATGTTAGGGTTTACAGAGTGTCCTGTCTTCCTATGCAGTCCAGGTTGTAGTGTCACCTGTCAGGTACTGCAGAGCCCTGTATGAGGGATTATCATGAAGATAAATATGTGGGATTTGGTCCCATGACCCTCCAAGGTAAAAGTTAAAACTCCGTCTCTGACTTTTGTACCTAACACTCCAATCTGTATCAATAACAGTTGTAATAACAGTAAACTCCAGTGATTTACATACAAGTTATTTCCTCAAGAATTTTGACAAAAATATGCATAATTAAAATTAAATATCAGTTTGTTAGGGTATACAGAAATGTGGGGGATAATTAGGTATAATTAACAGCAAATCCACATCTTAAAATACCAAAGAAACAGCTCAGAATTTTAACTTAGTCTTAACTTTCAAACCTTCACAATTAATTCAATGAATTAATGCAGGGGTGCCCAACTCCAGTCCTGGGGGGCTGGAGCCCTGCACATTTTTGGGTTTCCCCTCATTTAACACACCTGATTCAACTCCTTGTGCTAATTACCACACAGCTCTTGAGCTGAATCACTTATGGTGGAACAGGGAAAGAACTAAGCTACACAGGGCTCTGGCCCCCCAGGACTGGAGCTGGGCACCCCTGAATTAATGAATGAACTTAAACAGATCCAGAACCACCAAGAGCTGAGAACAATTAATATCCTTGTCTTTATTTCCAAATCATTCATAGAAATAGCAGTACATGACAAGAACATAAGGTCGTACTTCAGTCGATATCTAATATTTGACACATTGTAGTGCGTAAATAAACATACATGATCTGGCACAAGCTCAACAGCACCACCTAGCGGCCCAAAACAAAGCATCATCCACAGGCTGGCTGCTCTGCTGATGGCGTAGCTCTATTTTCTCTGCTAGCAAAGTCCGCTTAATAAAGTGAACGCCAGTGACCCCTATTTACCACAACTGGTTCCCAGGACAACTTTTTAATAATAATAATAATAATAATAATTAAAAAAAAAAAGACCCAGGAACAATTACAAAATATTCCCCCGCAAATTATACCGAACCTTATATTTCAAATATAAAAAAAGTGTTTCAGCTTATTGTCAGCACAATATAGTCACAGGCAGCATGAACAACACTGGCAAGGATTCATTTTAGAACCTGTCTGTCCAGACACAATATAACATTTATAAATCTCTCAGTTCAGTAGTTTATCTTTTTTAAATAAACTATCTTCAAAGATCTCCTTCAGAAGCGATAAAACTAAAATATTCTCAACACTTTTTAAGTAAAACAGGTAAAAATTAGCAATGAACCTTAATCTTAAATATGAGTCTTTTATACCCAGTTTGTCATTTGGCTTTTAACATCACCCAAAATAAGAGGAAACCTACACCCTTAATCTAACCTAAGAAACCTAAACATCGATTTCATATATACAATTCCTCAAAAAAAACGGAAACATTCGACAGTGGTAACATTAGATGGCATGCAAAATGATGCAGATCTCAAAATTCGAAGCTCTTCAGGTGGGTTTTATTAAAAATGAGTATCTGTCATCACGCCTACAAACTCAAACAGTAATGGCTTGTGAAACCCAACTCTTTCGATGAATAAGGAACACTATGCTTCACTCTTACATGAACACAGCAAAGCTTCTCAGCTCATCAGCTCCTCCCCGAACTAGAGGCTTCGCTGCAGACTAAATGGCGAGTCCCCTGTTGGCATCGTCTCCTCAGAAGTAAATCTGCTTGGCGTCCGATGGCACCTGCTCCATGGGACAGTACGGGCACTTCAACCTTAAGAGAGACACAAATAGTCAGACACAGGATGCAAAGCAGTTCCGTCTACATAACAGCTGCTAGCTACCGTCTCAAGGACTATAAAGCCAGACAGGACAGGGAACCCTGCAGACTAATAACCTCAGAAATGTTCAGTGATGAGGAATAATTTCCATGTTTAAAATCCTTTACTTTAAAAGCTGCATTCAGGATGGGGTGCCAACCCATCGCTGGACGTTATATTAGACCCATACAACGTATATACTTAGAAATGTCATCCATTACATGCACAGACTGTACCAAGGACAAACATCTTGCTTGGATACATAGATAAGCTTAACTTTGAATAAATACACATTCATTGAGTATAAGCATGTAAAGCCGCATAATTTTATGGTCTTGGAGAAGCTAGACTTCTTTCAGTCCCCCAGGTATTTTCTTGTAGCCTTTAATAGTTTGACCTCTAAAAATGTGCTTTAATTTAATAATTTTAATACATGTTTTTTAAAAATGTAAAAATCATGGAGATGGGGCTCCCAGCTGGGAGCCCTAAGTCTGTCCCTGACCGTGGGTCTTACTTGCTGCCGTTGATCATTTTGTTGAGGGCGTCTTTGGAGATAATGTGGCCGCACACCAGCTTCATGGGAGGGTTGCTGTCCGTGGTCTGCTGCCTGAGGATGGGGCAAGCGAACACCGAGTGGTACCAGCAGCGCTTACCCAGGTCCACCTCGATCTCCACATGCAGAGACGGAGAAGACAGTGCAGTCACACCACAGGCTGCCGCAAGCGGAATGAAGTACTCAGTGATTACTCAGAGAGTATTCACTTCCACAGGCCGCCGTAAGTGGAATGAAGTACTCAGTGATTACTCAGAGAGTATTCACTCCGGAGTGAGGCACTGTCTACATTATGCAATTAATGTTAGGTAGGCGTAACTTGTCAATACAATCTCAGTTCCTATAAATAACTTCAGGAACAATAAACATATGCAGATATCAAGTTACCAATGGCAGTAAAACATTACAGAGGAAACAGTTTAAAAGCAAACAGGATTAGATCATTCTGTAGTTATGCTTTTTCTAGACCAAACCTTTTCTTCATGGAAATTAGAGCTGCAGTGGCCTTTATATTCTTTCTTAACATAGCTGTGCTACACCTACACCAGAGTTAGCCAGTCTTATCCACAAAGGGCCAGTGTATATGCAGGTTTTTGGGATAACCTGTAGGTCAGCTGTTCAAACCCAGGTGTGAGGACTCAGCCAGTCAGTCCTCCAATTAGTAATTTAATTAGGGAGATGCAGCTAAACCTGCATATCCAACGACCCTTTCCAAACAAGACTGCCCACCCTTGATTTGGACAGTTTATTTTCCACAAGACAATAAATACCTCAGGCGTCTAAGAGCAGACAGACGTGGCCGTGTTAAAAGGGCTGTTCTTACCGGGAGTTCATCCTTCTGGGTCCACACCCCTATGCACTGCCTCTGTTCAATGACCGCCTTGATGTTAATGAGGGCGGGCAGAGCGACGCAGCCAGCCGAGAAACTGCAATGAGGAAATGCCCCATAAGGCGGTGGGCCAATCGAACCGGAGCACACCAACACGGGCCAGTTTAACTGGATTTCCTCGTGGAGGCCCCACCCCCTCACCTGACACTCAGGGGAGACTCCACGGAGAGGCCCAGCAGTGAGCAGGCGTCGCGTGTGAAGATGTCGCAGATGTCAGACCACTGGTTTGAGTCGAGTAGGTGGACGTAGGGCGAGTTCTCTATGCCCTGGCGCAGGTACACCAAGCTGCCCATGAGCACCTGTATGTCTGTAAGAGACCAGAGTGTGAGTCTTCAAAAAACCCCATTTATCTCACCCGATCTGTTCATTTATTTCATTAAACTATCTGATGTGCTCTGGATCACGAAAGGCTGATCATTTCCTCAACAAACCGTCGAACTGTATCCTGAAAGCACTTTAGCTTTCTTCTCCAGTTCCTCAGTTTATTACCATAAATTAAAGTTAACATTTTTATTAATTAAAAAGCAGACAAAGTATGGATGGATGGATGATCAGCTACCACAGAAAGAAACAATCAGGTTTTAAAGCTTGATCAAATTCAAACACGGATGTCAAAATCGGCTGTGGTGGCCCCTGACACACAAATTATAAACAATCTCCTTTTCTTTAAAAATAGAATTTCCCAATCCGTCGACAAAGACCCCCTCAAACACACACATACGAGCACCTGCCTGTTTGCTAGTTTATGGTTTTATTGTTCTAAAAATGAAATTTAAGGGCATACTAGCACACATTTCTGTTCTCCAAAAAATCTCTGAAATTATACTGAGAATAAATTTCTTCACCAAAGACAAAATGTACCAGCCACTGTGTCACTAAAAATGTATAAAAACGCAAACACAGGCAGCTACGCAGATGTATCTCAGTGTAATGGAATCACTCTGGTAGCGGTAGAATGTTTGCCCCAACAAAGCAAACAATGTCTTCATGTTAGACAAGAACGTTTATGTTCCCAATGAAAGATGTTACTTGCTGATCCAAATACATCAATTAAAAAAAACTTGGAAAATGAAAGCAGACTCATGTACTGTCCATGACCTGGGGTCTTGAGATCCTGTCTAGACAAACCCATTACATCTCCTGACACTTGCCAGGCCAGGTGGTGAAGCACAGACAGGGTCCCTGGCTGGCAGAACGCGGCCCGGTCCGAACCCAATCACTCATGATGCTCCAGGCATCGTCTCACATCTGCAGGGTTGTTCAGCACCAGCACCCTTCAGACAAACTCTCTGAATGCTTGTCATTCCAGACCCACAGGGCGGAACACTTGGAATTACTCTGCTTCAGTCTCCCAGGCAAGAGTATTAAAAACACGCCAGATTCAGCTAAAAATTCATGTGGACCCATATTCCTGTTCAATATTCAAAAGTGCGATGAAATAAAAGTGACTCCTGTTTTTCCCACTTGATATAGACTTAAGGGCTTAGAAGACCAAAGAGTAATATTGCGTGCAGACCCTGATGGGTGAAATTATGCTTTATTATGTGGATAGTAATTGCCAAAAAAGGAGAGGAAAAAGTCTAAAGGGAAACATTCATCAGTGAAATTTAATTAAAATATTAACTTGAAATCTGTGTACCTTTCTGATGGTTGACAGCAAAAGGTTGAAAGTTCCTTGCATACTGTAGGGCTTCTCTCTGATTGGCTGTCCCTCCCATCAACAGCCTGATGAAGCTGAGGCGGTGAAGTTTGAACTCCAGGGAGCTGTTTTGGGCCATAAGCATCTCGCGGTTCTCCACTGCCCACCTGCAGGTGGCGACCAAGTGCAACAGCAGAACAAACGTCAATGACACAAGTGACATCAAAGACGACATCTGACCTTTTTGGTCAGGTGACTAAAGGGCAGGGGAGTTCTGGCAGGGACCACTGGCTTTGGCAAAAACAATTAAGCAAATACAGCATGTTGTTACATATTCATAAAATGTAAAAATTTTCTTACCACTCATAAAGTGAGAATTACCTTGCTACTTTTTCCCATTTTAGTGTTTATATTAAGCACAACTATGAAAAATATAACTCTGAACTGAATGAAATACCATGACTGTTATATATTTGCAGAAGCTGCCTGTGGAATCTATAGGATGTAGTTGGGGTGTGGCTTATGTATCCAAAAAAACCTTAAAATATCTACAAGGATAAACCTTTCCTAAGAAGGGTTCCTAGGAGGTTCTCTTTCGGAGTCATTTTTGTTTTAAAACCATACAAAGTGTCCTGCAAAAGTATTAAGAATGAACTTAAATGAACTATCATTAAAAGCCAGTGTGGGCGGGGGGTGGGGGGAGTATCATGAACTGCCAATCACTACCTGGATTCCCCCATAAGACCAGGAACCAGAGAGCAGATGAGGAAAGTAAGTTTGTGCTGATACATACAAAGACATGAGAATTAATATGTGGCACTTACTCTAAAGCAGGTCTTAAATCTCTGAGTTTAAGTGCTTCTAATATCCTGTTTAATTCTATGAAAGGTTCCCTTTGGTTTGGGTCAATGCAAAGTCCAGCTTCCTACAAGAGAGACGACAAACAGCTTTTAGCTTTTCTCACCTTCCATCTACGTCACAAACACACACACAGACATGAATTTTTACGTTAGCATGTCCGGGGGGGCGTCTTCTTACTATGAACTTTTTGATCATCTCCTTTTGGAATCGTTTCCTCTATCAAAAACCATTTGTTTAGTAAGTTCTAATAATATACTGCCACACAATCTTATTAAGTGCCTTATAGATACAAGTGTCCCCTGGCACATTCGGAGTGAGTGTGCCCTCCGGGGGCCGTGAACCCTACTCCCATATCCCACCCAGGTGTGTCCTTACCTGATGAACCCAGCACCCGGCCTCCCTGAACCCCCCCCCCAGCTGGTGCGTAGCCCACCTGACACAGCTCCTCCGCCACGTCCAGCACACCTTGCCTGAAGAAATGCTCAACCATGACCTCACTGAGCAGCCGCTGGCTATCAGCCTGCCAACATCCCTCGATGCCCACGCTGCCCAGGTCCGAGTCCAGGTTCTGACCCGGACAGAGAACAAGTCAGTAACGCTCGAAAGAAAGGCAGAGAATCACATAATGGCGGCGCTGTGTGGCTCAGCCAGTTAAGCCGCCGTGACTGATCAGAAGGTCGCTGGCTCGAATCCCGTGGTCAGCAGAATGACTGGGCCCTTCAGCAAGGCCCCAAACCCCCAACTGCTCTAAGACCATATGACTGATTTCTCAAAAAAAGAATCGGCAAAATAAATTACATCTAAATGGCACCTTATTTCCACTTAAGCCAAGTCTTCCCTGTCTGTGCACATAAAGAAGATTTTGATTAAAAATTTCCCATTGTCTATGCAGCCCACTTTGGGACTAATTTAAAACGACACATTAAAGCAAAAACACAATGCTGTCTGATATTAAACTGTGCTGCTGGCTGTTATGAGTACTGTGATTATGAGTAGCATGATCATGTCAACAGTCTGCAAACGGAAAACAGCTTTTTCTTGAGCTGAGATTGCCTGCATGCCTCTGACATATTAAAAAAAAGATTATGCCACACCATGAACACATATTATAAACTACAATAATACCCGTTTAATATTGACAGTTAATGCTACTGTAAACCGTAAAAAAGCAAAGATATTTTAACAAAAAAACATAATAGCTAAATCATTTTAATCCCTGTAAATATGTGTGTGTATTTCTTCATTTGTATTTATTTCTTTAGTCTGCCATTCCCTCTGATAAGATCAAGAATTCAAGAAATATGGGAGTGTGTTACATGGACCAAGCGTGCCGGACCACTGTGTCTTAGACACTCCTGATTGACACTAAATGTTTCTCTATCATATTTCTTCTGCATTCCAACAAACTGACAATGTTAGTTTTAAAAAATTGCCGCTTAAAAAAAGCTCTTAACATGTTAACAGTGTTACTGACTACACAGCATCGCCATCGGGTACCGCTGCCTTCTGTCCACTTCCATGCCAGGACAAGCTTAACTCGTCTTTGCGGATAGGAAAATGCGCTCATAGTGATGGTGCGAAGGCATTCGTACCTTATCGATGGCTTTTCCCACCCTGGACACGCTGCTATGGATATCCTTATGGTGCACGGCCAATTTCTGCACCGTGTCTTTTATTCGCTTGCAGCACTGAGACAGAACCAGCGACAGGGTGCCTGACAGCTCTAATTCTAAGCAGAAAACACGGAAAGACATTTGGTAGCTTTCAAATGATCCCTATTATTTTCATTAAAATCGACATACGAAAATAATTTTTAGATAAATGTATCAAAATAAATTAAATGCACATCTTATTATTGGATGCAAAGATAATCCAAGTGAATTTCGGTATTTATCAAGCGGAGCGAAACGATCCCTCACTCGCAGTGCTATCGGAGTTTTGTTTTGCGGACACCTACCCTAACATTTCTAAAAGGTTATAAACAAGGTCGAAATCAGTGAAAATGTTTAAAATCTATTTATGTGTTACAGATATATAACTGATATCAAAGTAGTCCTTTTAGCCTTTGTTTTGGTTTTTCCTCACTTAAAACCGATTCTCCACATGTTTGTAGGCAATAATGGCGCCGTTGATTCATTCGTATGCTGGAAATGCACCCAAAGTTTGGGAGCGATGTAAGAGCATGAAGATTTGTATTAGGATTTCAAGCATTAAACTAAGCCATTAAACCGACTGCACGTAATATTTCAGTGACAAATCGTTCAGCATATTAAATACGCCTAGTACAAAGAACATATTTAATGGTATAGACTTAACCTATATCAGATAATTTGCTGACTATAGTTGATTATTATAGCAGAAAAGTTCGAGTCATGTCATATATTCGCTTTAAACAGATGAATGCATTTGTCAACAGAAGGGAAATCTTTGTCCTACCAACCAGATTTTAAGCATTACTTGCAGCGCATCTGAGTATTTATTTTATATCAAGTAAAAAAAAACGTTTCCCCAAAAACCGCATCAAAAAAAAAAAACTTACCACCAGCCTGTACAATTTCGTCCTTCAGCCCACTTGTGTAATCGACAAGTTCCTGTAGCACTTTATCGCAATGTTGTCCATAGCTGGAGAAATTTTGAAGCACTTTCTCCAACTCTCGCTCCACGTTTACACATTGATCCATAGGCTTGACAGATCCAGAGCACTCTGATCAATTACAGCTTCTTAAAATAGTAAATACGTACCAACCAACACTCTATTAACAATGCGATTTCAATTTATTGTTAAAGGTGACCGTTTGCTACCTAACAACTTCACACACGGTCCGCGTAAATAACGACTGCTGTCGAATTTGCTGACTTGTGTAATCTGGTGTCGGCATTAACTGCAAAATTAAATAAAGAAAAGCTATTCCAGCTCAGATCGGTTTACTAGCAACATAGCAAAATACCCTTTGTAAAGTAAACACCGTACAGCCAATGCTAACCCGTCCACTAAGTGTGCAACGCAGCTCTTATTTATTTCTGAGCATACCTCCCAACATCTACAACTTCCCTTGCCATATTTTTAGTAACGTGAAGGGAACGACAACAAGGTGTAGAAAATGTACTTCCGGGGGTGGGACTGCACATTTCAAAATAAAAGTATGCGCTTTCCGAGTGTAAAATTAAAAATAATAAAAAAAGAAAAGTAAGAATTAACTAGATTTAAAAATTGGCATAATTTATTAGTAATACATTTCATATGATGATTATAATGAATAATAAATGATATCGCAAAAAATTCTTGTGAAACATTTGATACACAAATATACGGCTTATGTGAGAAATTAATGAAGATATAATCCGGGCTGATATAAAAACACTGTAAAGTTATTTTTCCCCTCTGGTGTGTATGGACATGATGTTGTCGAATATCAGTAAATATTTGTACTTGTTTGAATTGGATACTATTACACACGTGTTTACACACGGTGCATTTCTGAAGAAATATCAGGGGCGCACTTAGGCCTATTTTAGGGGGGCTTTAGCAGTCCAGAAATACTTTATAGCCCCGCCCTTATAAATTTAAGTATTTATTAAATTTAATAAAAGTATTTATTTAGTCATGAATAGCTTCTTATATGACATATGTTAGCCACCGCTAAAGAGTCCGCCCCTCTGCCCATTCAACTCTACGCCCTCACAGTTAGTTCTCACATTATTTCACAAATCAGTTCAAATTAATGCTATAGTGTGATTGTTATTTATTGTGACACCGACTTTAATCTTTAACTGATTTTATGGGTAAAGTCCACACACATAAATATATGTTCAGTAAACCTAAAACGTCATTTTGTATTAATTACTTTGAAACAATTTTATAACTTACTGTCCATATTATCTGAAAAAGCAGCTAAAACAGTGTAATATCACTTTAAACTTAAACCTCACTATTAACGCTTGACAGAGACCATATATAAGTAATTAAGTCGATTCTCAAATTTAAACGCCTAAAAGAATTTTGAACAGCTTAATTTTGGAGTAGATATGTGGATATTTCTGCGATGGGCTGGCCCCCTGTCCAGGGTTGTTCCCTGCCTCGTGCCCATTGCTTCCGGGATAGGCTCCGGACC
>JAODJW010000015.1:18293777-18313893 GCA_026777045.1 Hyperopisus bebe
GTGTGTGTGTGTGTGTGTGTGTGTGTGTGTGTGTGTGTGTGTGTGTGTGTGTGTGTGTGTGTGTGCGTGTGTGTGTGCGTGTGTGTGTGCGTGTGTGTGTGTGTGTGTGTGTGTGTGTGTGTGTGTGTGTGAGTGCTGGCTGGGGATCTCTGATCTCAATGTGTCAGTGTTAGTCCTTAGAACTTTGTTAAGGGTTTATTTTCTTTTTGGGGCAGATCAGTTTAGAATGCAAGTCTTTGGTGTGACATCATCAATGATTTCAGTTGCTTTATTCATTTAAAAACAAAAAAATGACACCTTTCGGAGTATTGGAAAAAACACGTAAATTTACACTAATGGCAACTAAATTTGTTCATTCATTCCTTCTTTGTGTTGAAAATTGCAAAATAGAGGCACAAAATGGAAAATACCAGTAAAGTAAATCCTTAACCCTTAAGTACCTCTGAATGCCTAAGGAATATTATTTACGTAAAATTTCGAAAAGGCAGTAAAATAGTAGAATATGGTACCTCCACATCTGATCTGTAGATCTGCTCATTGGAACAGGCTGTCCTCCATAAACCTACACAGCCTGCAGTCTGTCATTCAGGCTGCAGACTGAAGCATCAATTAGTGTTCAACATAAATGTTTAATGTCATCTCTTGGCCTCCAAAACAGGGCTGGACTCTTTAAGCTGAGCACTTTGAACATGCCACCCATTCCAGAAAAAGGCAGCTGACCCTGTAAAGGATAGCAGTTGGGCAACAGGTCTGTCTAAGGGCAAGGATGTAGAGAACAGATCTGCCCCCATGTGTGACACTGGGAACCCTCTCAACCCACCTGACCTGGTGAAAGGAACCAAATCAACACACTACTTTGTGTCTGATCATATTTATTTTTAAAAGTTTTTTAACTTTGTGGTAAGCTGATCCAGACTCTGAGAAATGCTAACACTTAAATGCATTGGGTGACTCTTCCCAAAATAATAATATTAGTTTCTTTTTTCTGCCTGTTTTTGTGTCTCTAATGTATCCTGTTGCATCTCTAGGGGAACTAAACGTAAGCTGCAAGTCAGTTAGAAGAGGACCAGTTCGTTCATAATGTAGATAAAATGGAACCCAAACAAAACGGTTTTGTCAAGCTCATTTCTGGCAAAGGGTATCATTGTGCTGAACTGGTTAAGGATTAGCCGAACTTTGTACCCCTGAGTGAAGTGGTTATACTGAACTGCTTTGAGTAAAAATATAAAGCGGTGCAGAAAAGTAACAGACCTTAGGATCTGCAAGGTAACTTAATAATAAGGTCTCATCCCACTGCTAATTGAAGCCTGTGAACATGTGATTGTATTATGTTCTGCAATACCTATTCCTATTTATAACCGGATCAAAACATGAAGACATATTTATATTGTGGAAATTTGTTAGTGTTTACTAAATTTACCCAATAAAATAGAAAGTGGGTTTTTTTTTGAAGGAGACCTGCCAATTGGGAGCCAAAACAGAGAGTTATATATATATATGTGTATATACAATAAAACTTGATGCTGACCACTCAATAAAAAATGTAATTCTAAAATGTTTTGTGTGGATGTCTTATTAATTGTCATCTTTGATAACTAGCTAAAACTCTTAAAAACTAAGCGTTTATATATGTTGTGGTGCTGTTTTTAAAGGGAACTTTTTTCTCCATTTCTTTTTTTTTATGGAGAGCTGAAAAACGTTCTCGCATGCCAGGTCTTAGGGATTTCAAGGTGGTGAATCAAATAAGCCAGGCCCCAGGCAATTTGGGGAGGGCACAAAATAAATATCCCAAGTGGCAGGGGTGTCCACAATGACAAAATTTTAGAAACTGGTTGGGGGGGGGGATTCCGTATGGTCTGTACGATTGTGACTTGCCAGCCAATTTCACTGTCTTGGTCAGAGGATACCCTGCTATCGCAATATTGGGGCAGGAGAATAGTGTGACCAATAGGAAGAAGAAATGGTCAATGGTTGAATTATTTAAATTGTCATTGCAAACACACACATGTTGCAAAACCAACAAAAAAGAGTTTATAGTTTGTGTATTGAGTATAGAAATTAAATTCTAGTAACAATCTGTGCTCATATTCTCCAGTCAGGGTATCAAAATTAACACAGTAATAGAGGTAAAGCGATCAAAGAAATAATAATGTGATATGACTTCAAAACATCTGTTTTATATATTGTAGCGCTGGGGATACCCATCAGGCAGAGCGGCATGCTGGACCAGTGCCAGCCTTGTAAATAATGTAAATAGTCCTATGTAGTTAGTGTCTATTGGGCTCTGATTGTGTTGTACGGTACTGTCATGTACTGCATTTAATGTTAAATGTTGTATATAGTGTGTGTGTGTGTTTGTGTGTGTGTGTAAAATCTTATTTCTATTAAAATATTCATCAACTCGAGTCTTGTTATTGTATAACAATCCCTTCAGGTCTAATTAAAATGAAAAACAATCACGTATGCAGGCTTTAGTGTTGAAAATATTAACAAACAGTCAGCTTCCAAAAGCCTGGTAAAATCTCGAGTGCTTTAAGAAATTTGCAAACATAATGTCTAAAATTCTTTTACTAAAGGATAAAATCAACACCAAAGCCACAACATACGTACAACAAATGTTGCTCACAAAAGCTATTGGGATAGGGACATTTACTAACCATTTCTATTAACTCTCAAGTAGATTTCTGGCACAATCAGAACAGGTCACTGTGTGAGTTTTCAGTCTCATGAGATTGGTGAAAAGACTGCTTGAACCAAACTCACCAAAATGTTGAACTACTCAAAGTGTGTTGGTGAACTGCTTCAACCATTCAAAATTGAACACAGAATTTTATTTTTCAATACGGGGTGACGTGGCAACACACGGGACAGATTTCAAGAATAAACTGAACAAAAAAAAGAACATTCATACAAGAACTTAGCTACGATCATCCAGTGGCCTGGACTACAAAGCGGGGTTACTGGCTTATCGGGGTAACTTGTCAGATTTAAGGTAGCACCGTTTAAATGGACTTCATATTTGTTCACTTACATTTTGCCCAGATTACCTTAAATCCGACAAGTTACCCTGATAAGCCAGTAACCCCGCTTTGTAGTACAGGCCACTGAACAGCATTTACAAATCAAGGTATTTTAACCCTTGGGTCTTTCACTTAGAGTCTACAATTCCTTTCCCACAAAATCACAAGGAATATTGGCAAACAAATGACTTTATCGTGCCTGATGGCTGAAATCATTTTTTGAATGGTGAAATGAAGTTAATCACTCTAATTTGCAGACAAGCACGCTGTATTTACCCCTGGTAGGGTCTCCCAAGGCAAACTGTGCCTAAGTTAGATTCCAAATTAAGTGCGATTCTGAAAAACCCCCGAAGAATAATGTACTACCTGGCCAAAAGGTCATCATTTCAATTTAAATCAGCAAAGGCAATGACTAGATCACTATTACAGCTCAGCAACATTATCCAGCAGTAAAGTGAAGTCAGCTGAGTACCTGAATCTACTCAATGGCCAGGTTATCCCTGCATCCATCATCAATGGAGTTTTTCTTCCCTAATGGCACAGGCATATCCCAGGACAAGAATGCCAATATCCATGAGGCTCAAATTGTGAAAGAGTGGTTCAGGAGCATGAGTCGTCATTTTCACACATGACATGGCCGCCACAGAGTCTTGACCGTAAACCCATTGAAAGTCTTTGGAATATACTGAACAAGACTTTACGGAGTGGGTCAACTCCCGTCATCAGTACAAGATCTTGGTGAGAAATGAATGCAAATCTGGATGAATATAAACAGACTGATTGTGGGCTACCAAATCTGGCTCGTGGCACATAGAATGTAACCTCTCTGGTGGGAAAGCAGCCTGAGCTAGTGTAGGAAGTAAAGAGATACTGGCTAGATATAGTTCTGCTCATCTCAACTCACTACTTGGGCTCTCCTGGAGAGAGGCTGGACTCTGTTCCACTCTGGAGTTGCCCTTAGTGAGAGGCACCCGGCAGGTGTATAGCCTCCTGGTTACAGGAGCCAGTTGAGGTGTTTTGGGCATATCCAACCAAGAAGTGAACACCATCTGAGCTGGAATGCTGGTTCAGTCTCTTGGAAGAGTGATATAGTGTGTGGGTGTGACTTCTGAGCCGTAACACTGAGGGTGCAGCTTTCAATCTGCTACTCTGGCATGGAGAACTGACTCATTGATGGACTTTAGCTTTGATCTTGACCACAGTATTGATTTTAGCTAGGAAGCCCACTTGTTCTTTTTCTATAATGTTAGCAGGCAGTTGGGCAGCTAGTTGACCTTGGACCTCCAGAGGCTTTTTTTTCTCCCTACTTGGGGTTCATGGTTCCTCTCCTCTCCTTTTCTTTCTTTCTTTCTTTCTTTCTTTCACAGATGTCCAGTGATTACATTTTTTTTAGTACAAACTTCAAAATTCTGCATTTGTCACAGGGTATTCTACTTCTGCAACATACAGTGAACAGTGAAATGTTTGTTCTGGCAGATTCACCGAATATCGAATACATTATAGTACATATAATTTATCTAAGAATACAAGACTGTAATAAACTATATACTAAATCTGAAAATTCCAAAAAAAGTAAGACAAAAACAATAACATAGCACAATGTGAGTACTGCAGATGTGCAAGGCAGTGTGCAAAGTGCCAGAGAGAAGAGCAACAGAGAACCAATGTGAAAGTGTGCAGTAGTAGTAGCAGTAGTAGTAATAATAATAATAATCAATGAGATTGTTCTCAGATGTGAATTATGAGATTATGAATAGCTCTCCAAGTCTGGTGTCACAGACCAACCCAGAGGAACCCCAGTGATGTCACGTGGACACTTTGTGTAACAACTCCCACGCCTCCCTGGGAATCCCAGTTTGTTGGAACCGCCCGATTAGGGAAGCCCAATCCTGTCTGCGCCCTAACTCGCCGATGATCTCGTTTGGGCCCATGCCCCTTCCCAGCTGTGACCAAGAATTGCTCTTTCACTTTTCTACTCCTGCGAGTCTGGTACACCTGCCAGATGTGAGATCTTCTTGGCTTTCCTAGAGTTTGAGCATTTCCTTGATGAATTCTTTCCTGTCTTTCTACCCGCTCTTTTTTTATCCTGGTTCTGTCCTGAGACTATGAGACCTGCTTAGCCTGCTCACTGCCTACATGCATCGCCCGACCTTCTCCTGTCCTCCAACCCCGCCTTCGCCTCCTGCTTGGATTACTCTGGATTTGACTGGGACTGTTGTCTCTGTGTTTCTGTGCTCCTAATAAACTGGCTTTGGAAACCTGATTCTGCACAAGTGTGCTTCCTGCCATGCATTCCCCTCACAGAAGAACTCGCCATCAAAGATGGACCCAGCAGATCAGATTAGTGCCCAGCAGCTGGCAGAAGCTATGGAGAGCAGGGTATTTTGCTGCAATGACAGCAGACTGTGTGGCAGCAACCTCGTACCTGGAGGGATCTACAATATTTTCTTGAGTTTAGCGCGTCCTAACTCACTAGTAGATCTTATTTATTTGCTATTGACAGTTTTTCTGAGGGTATAGTTCAGTTGCAGCTACCCTTATGACACTCACCTCCACCAAGATCTGTTTTCAATGGACCGAAGCAGCTCAAACAGCTTTTTCCAGCCTATGGGAGCGTTATACATCTGCTCCCATCCTGCAGTTACCGGATAGCTCGAGACTTTGGAGGTTGATTCTTCTGGAACTGAGGTAGGTCTGTCTTGTCCCAATGCACATTGCTTGACAATAAGTTATACCCCTGTCCCTTTGTCTCACAGACACTAATCCCCGTGGAAAAAAATTGTGATATAGGGAAGTGATCCTGACCGACCGCAAGAACCTGGAATACCGTTAGGCTGCGAAATGGCTCAGTGCTTGCCAGGCAAGATGGTATCTCTTTTTCACCTGTTTTAATTATCAAAGCTCCTACAGACCTGGGTCCAAGAACTGTAAAGCTGATGACCTATTACACCAGTTCGGGGAGGATGGAGGTAAGCAGGACTCCAGCCCCATCTTGCAGGTTGGTTGTTTTATTGGAGTGGTCTTATGGGGAATAGAGAATGCTGTAAAAGGCAGTCCAACATTTTGTTAACCACCAGTCAGCTTTTCATTCCTGATTTTTTGCACCCACAGACCTTCCAGTGGGACCACTCATCTCTTGGCCTGCTACCCTGGTGTCCATCACTTCTGGCACTTGCTTAAGCTACATTTTAGGTGGCCCACCATGCTTTGAAATAGCCATAGTTTTGTAGCCTTGTGCAACACCTGTGCTCAGAACAAGCCCCAATGGGTGTTTTACAACCCCTTTCCATTCCTCATTGTCCCTGGTCCCATGTGGCCTTCCTCCTTCCTGTGGGTTCATTGATGTTTTTTCAATAGTGGACTGCTTTTCAAAAGCTTCTCATTTTGTTTTAAACTGGCCTCCACAATGGAGACTGTGCAGCTGCTTATTGAACACATATTTAAGCTCCATGGTCTACTTATTGATGTTGTCTCTGACAGGGATCCATTTCCCATTTTTGCCAAGAATCCTGCATTTTGATTGGCACCACAGCCAGTTTTTCATAAGATTTCTACCCCTAGTCCTATGGAGAAACTGAAGAGGTGACAGCCATTACCCCACATTCCACATGATGCGCTTCTGCACATTATTTAACTGTACAGTTATTGCACAACTGCATACACTTTTGTACATACACATATTTGTCAAATTTTTATGTGTTATATATTTATACTTATATTTTGATTAATTCATGTCACACTATGACTGCTTCAAGAGGCTTTGCATACAAGCATTTCACTCTCATGTATAGTACCTGTGCACTGCTGACAAATGATGTGACGATAAAAAGTAATTTGATTTGAAAGGTTAACCAGGATCCAGGGAGGATGCTACATTGCCTGACCTTTCTCTCACCTGGTACCTGAAGTACCTACCTCCCCTGGGCAGAATACTCTCACAATTCACTGCCTGTGTTGTCCACGTGTCTATCTCCTTTGCATTGTTGCTTTGGCTATCAGCCTCTATTGTTCCTGCCCCTGGAGGAGAAGGTTATTGTTCCATTGGTTCACCAGTTCCTATGCCACTGCCAGCAAATGTGGACGTTGGCCAGAGCATCCCTTTTGCGTTCTAGGGAATGGATGGAGAAGTATACTAACCAGCACCTGTCCCAGACACCTCCCCTGCAGGTGAGTCAAAAGGTCTAGTTGAGTACTAAGGACCTCCCTCTGTGCTTCCTTTCACACGTAAGTTGATGTCCTGTTTCGTGGAACCTTTCCCCATTACCAAAATTATTAGCCCCATTGCAGTATATCTTCAGCTACTGACGACCATGCAGTGAATCCATCCAATGCTCCATGTGTCTCTCCTCTCCTCAAGTCCCATGTGGTCAGTCTCCTGTCCTCCCCTGCGCTGCGTCCTCCTCCACCAAGGCTAATTGATGAAGTTGAAGCATATATGGTCCATCCTTTATTGGATGTCCATTGCAGGGGTTGTGGGCTGCAGTTTATGAAAGATTGGGAGGGGTACAGCCCCGAAGAATGGTCCTGGGTGCCAGTGAAACATGTCCTGGACCCTTCTGTCATTGCTGATTTTTGCCGTGACCACCCCAGGGTTCTGGATCGCTCACCTACTGGCCGTTTTTGTAGCGGGACTACTGTCATGGACCAGCTCTGGGGAACCCCAGTGACATCATGTGGACACTCGACATAACTATGGCCATGCCTTCTAGGGAATAATCCCGGTATGCAAGAATCGCCTGATCAGGGAATCCCCATTCTGTCTGCGTCCTAACTCACTAGTAGATCTTGTTTGGGGCCATGTCCCTTTCCAGGTGGGACCAAGAATCGCTAATTGACTTTTTTTTACTTCTGCTGACACAAGATCTTCTTGGTTCTGCTCGATTTTGTGTGTTTCCCTGATGAATTCTGTCTTGTCTGTATGTCTGTCTGATTTTCCTGATCCTCTTTCTGCTCTCAGACTATGTGACCCACCTAGCCCGGCCACTGCTCACACATATCACTAGATCTTCACCTCCTGATTTGGATTCTGCTTTGGATTCTGATTTGGATTCTGTTTTGGATTACTCTGGCATTGACCTGCACTGTTGACTGAGTTTGAGTTGCTCCTAATAAACCCGCTTTGGAAACTTGATTCTGCAAAAGTGTCCTTCCCACCATAAATTCCCCTCACAGCCTGGTCCATGAAGGTTGTTAGGTGTATTTTGTTTAATCTCAGCTCCTAAATATGGCATCAAAGTAATAAGGACTTGAGTTTTCTAAAATCTGCAGTGGAATGGGTACTGCATTGTTCTCATTTGAATCAATTGTGCTGCACTGAAATACAGCTGGCAAGGTTTCAGATGAATTTCAGTTATTGACTCAAGGTTTTCTTTTTCTTTATGGCTAAATTGAATGACATGTGCAGAAACTACAGTCGTGAGTGCAAAATCATTTAGATACCCACATTTAAAATTTATTAAATACATCAAATCTATTTTACGATTTAATTAAATCAGAAATAACAGAATTGACCCTTTTTAGTTTTTTTGTTTATTTCGCCATTTTTGTTTATTTTTTGTGTTCTTTATCCGAAATATTATGTATGTGCCTATACAAAGGTTATCAGATATGTATTGTTTTATGAACCAAATATCCGACACGGGGTTTTTTCCGGCCTCACTAGTGGCCACTAGCGGCAACACTGAGAGCCCGACGCCTGCGCTGAAGCGCCTGTCAAATGGCAGGAGAGAGATCCGCTCGCGCGGCCGTCCCTACATAAATACATAGGAAACTCCTCTTTGCTCAACATACGCACACTGCCATCTAATCGCGATGGTCTCATGGATTATCTCTAGACTTGTGGTGTAAGTAACATGCTCATCTTTTTCCCCCTCACTTGCATTAAAAGCTAAGTGGCAGTTGCAGTGCAGGCGCGGCTTTGGCGTTAATGGGTTAGGGCTGACTTGCTTTGACACATGCAGATGTTCATATGTCAGATGCCTGTTACAGGGTAAAGCAGGGCTTTCGACGTTGCGTATTAAAGCAAACGAGCAAGCTTTCTGCATGTTTCATCCGAGGGATAAATAGCCTAATTATAATTTCAGTCGGCTTGACTGTTATACTGGGGATTTTGAGATGTATTGCGATTTATACTGATGAATTTCCCTATGATGCCCGGAGAAGCTGTGTTGTAGGCTTTCTGCCGCCCTTGTTTCCAATTGGGAGCCTTTTGTTTGGTTTCCGAGATTTGTTGCTGTGTCTTTGTCGTGATTTCTGGCAACATCCAAGCTTCTTCAGAAACAAATATCTGCATGCGGTGTAACGCATAAACGAATGTATATAAAACGAATGCGTGTATTATTTGCTTTGAATAATAAATAAATCATAACATGATTCCCAATAATGACGATATAGGCGCTGTCCTTGCAGACACGAAGAGCTGACGTATTGTCTCTTTCATGCTCGCCGCCTACCGCCCGGACTCTCATTTTATTGTGTTTAACATAACATGAAATGCATATAAGGAGTTCTATTGACATTGTCAACGTATGGGTTTTATAACGCACTCATTTTATTTGTTATGTACAAGAAAACCTTACATGCCAAAACAATACCATAATTGCCGTTTAGATAGTAATATGTGTTTTTCTGAATTTATAAAGCTTTAGCGTAACCGAAGCGGTCACTGAAAAGGTTCTAAAATGTTTATCTTCTGCTCTGAGAACAATTGCGAAACCATATTATCTCTCCTGCATTAATGCGAGATATCAGTTAATCTAGTTTTTCTACCAGAATGGAAACCTTAAAATATCATTTATGACATTGTAGACGATTCTTCTTTTTGAACTATCACCAAAGTGGGTTTTCTCATTAAGCTATCCAGTTTGACTAAGATGCTATATTCCGTTAAGGGGATTATAGCGATACCCCAATGTTGATGTCTTACTGGCATCTTAGCATTGAGGATTGTTGTTCCCATTAAGGCCTATATCGAGGGTTATACAGTAGCTGTCATGAAGTATCAGACAGGCCGCTTTCTGTGCAGCCATATGGCTCTTCGATCAGGAGTCGGAATACCGTGCCGTTTATAGAACAAGGGCCCAAAGGTAAAACCGGAAAGAAACAGACGTCTCCTGCATTTAATCTCCTTTCAAGTGCTTGAAAAATAAATAAATAACATAGGAATAAAAGAATCTGATGAGTCATGCATAGTTAACCAGTTGAGAATGATTTTGAAGATATTCCTGTTTCATGCGCATGCAGTTTAAGTATATAATGTAAATATATGCTTCATAAGTACTTTGAAAAAAAGATATGTTAAACCGTTTACTAACAAGAAGGACATCATTTAATCATTAGTAATAAGAAATGTTTAATTCCACACTCCTGGTCACTGAAATATTTGTATTACCTCAAACATATTTGCATAGCGCATACAGAACAGTCATCCTATTGTGTTGATTATGGAGGATATGGGGGACTGTTTCTTAACAGCATTAGTTAGTTCTCATCTCTCCGTCAAGATGTCTGACATCTTAAATTAAGCTTAATAGCACATCTGATATTTTAATAATAATTAATTTGTGATTAATGCTTTTTATTAAAATGTACACAAAATGATTCATTTTAGCCTTATTTAATGGACCACTGATGCAGTTGTAGAATGAATAAATATTACTTTACACATTATTTGTTGTTAAAAGATGGTTAGTTAGCATGTTATTATGCTGGTATTTTTTTGTATATGACAATAAACAATGAAATAAATATTAAGGGAACAATGTAACCTGTACCCATAATCTACAGAGTGACACTTCTGGGTAAGAATCTTAAACATGGAGCCATTTATGCCAGTTTACTGTGGTGTGGTATCCAGTATTTAAAATGAAAAAATCTGTTTCTCTCATTATTTTTTCACACATACAGTACATGCTTTGACCAGATAAAACAAAGGACCAATCAGAGGTGTCCCAAGGCCTTATATGTACAGAGCAGCCCTCAGCCAGCTGGAAATGAGCCAGATGCATTGTCTCTTTCTATGCAGCTACATTCCAGCTAACATGGCTGACATCCATATTAATTTCTTTTTTAAACTGCAGCATTCTTTCATGAAAATGATCAAGCCCATAGTTGACTGTCACATGTATGTCTGTTCTTATCCTATAATTTAGGGTTTTCTCTCCTTTTTGTGAGTCCCATGGAAGACCTGAAGTCCTGTGTAAACACTACTGCATCTCTGTCCATGGATCCATGTATAAACTACCTTCAATCATACCTTTCAGAAAATGTTTTTGTAATTAATCCAAATAAATTATAAATTGTAACAAGTGCAAAAGTAATTCATACTGCTTGTCATATTCTAAAGCAGAATACAGGGAGCTGCTATGTAAATCTGTGGTCTGATTCTGCCGGTTTAAATCTTGGGTCAGCAGAAGCCCAGTGGATCAATTTAACATCGTTTAACCGATTCGAATCGCTTGACGAGGCGAATCCATGGGCGGAGCATGAAGAAGCTCAGCAGGTGTAAGCTGAGCTGGTTCCCTTTCAAGCTCCATTTCCTATATGTAGCCCTGATGTTAGCATGCATTTCTGCGTCTGACCATACAGAGCAGTCTTTCTTAAATCAGGCCTCGGGGACCCAGCTCCAAAAATGTGGATTGTCTGGCAGGGAGTTGGGAAGGAGCAAAAACATAGACCGTCTGGGGGTCCCTGAGGATCGGGTTGAGTAACACTGATTTAGGGGACCATTCAGGGTCAAAGCAGCAGGATAGCGGACCCAAACCATTGATATAGCCTGATATTAGCTTTGAAAACGTCATACTATCGAGCCAGATATGAATTAGTTTGTGTGCTGCCTTGGTAACCCTCCTTTGAGGCTGTGTTAGCTGCAGGAGGCACAGGGACCCAGAGAGCGGAGCCCCCCTTTGGGGGCCCCACCCTGCTCAGTGCTCCACAGCGACACTGACCAGGCGTCTACGTGGCTCTGAGTGCGTCGCTTGGTGACACCCGCAGCCTGTAGACTGAAGGGGGGCAGGTGGATGACAGCTGACCCACTGGGGAGGGGGGGGGGGTGTGTACTAGTCCTCACCCATCCCAAGCTCCCGTGTGTCATATGTTTATGAGGGGAGACTTCAGATGAAGTAACTGGCCTTGGCAGGTTGAGAAATAGCATATCATAAAGCAGGGCCTGGAACCTATAGCATATCATAAAGCAGGGCCTGGAACCTGTAGCATATCATAAAGCAGGGCCTGGAACCTATAGCATATCATAAAGCAGGGCCTGGAACCTATAGCCCTGTAATCCATGGTGTTAAATCGGCACTTATTATGGGCTGCAATGTGGTGAATAATGAGCAGAAATGTTAGCCCTGGTTTTGGGTTACCAGGCTGTAGGGAAACTGAAATTAGTGTAAACTGCAAAAAGCTATTTCCTGCTTTGTTTTCTTATCCTAGTTCTGTAGGAAGTTCAAAAGGGTAGCAATGCATCATGATCTCATGCATTCTCTGCTGGAAGTCAGGGCTACAGGAGCCATACTTAGGTAATCTATAAGCACTGTGTTTGTCAGAATCTCTATCCGTCTGTCTGTCTCTCTGTCTGTCTGTCCTTAATAATTGTCAGGTTTCCTCCAGATGTTCCCCTTCCTTCCCTAAAAGGCTAAGCGTCTTTAGGATCTCTGTTCCATTTGGTTGCCAAAATACCCTTGTACCACAACACACACTACCCAGGTCACCATTAGGGACTAAAGCAACAGGGACCTACAGGGTGAAATCCCAGGAGATACAAATGTTGTTGGGCTCAAGAAATTTACATCAAAGTAACCAGCACTAGTCAAAATGTCGTTTTTTTTTTTTTTTTTTTTAAACCAGCCAAGAAATGAATTGTGTAGGTGAAGATTGTGATGGAATGTACTTCCCACTTAGCCAAAGACGACATTAGCATCCAGAAGCGCCTTACATTGCACGGATCCTGTGACATTAGCTCCTTGGGCACCGGGTAATCAGTGAGTAATGTGATATTCGATGAAGTCGTACCTTAAACTGGAACAGTTTACTGCTTTATCCTCTCTGTTGGCACACAAACACATTTAAAAATAACTCATGTGGGGGTTAGAGTGCAGCAGCTGAAGCTGGGCCGTTACAGTCCGCATGGAGATGCCTGTGAGCTTCAACAAGGTAACGCAAATGCTCCCCACACCACACAAGCTTTCCGCTTCTCTCCTGCAATGTAAGATCCCCCAAGCAGAAAAATCTAATGCATATGTAAATAAACAATGCGATGCAGCATAGGCAATGGATGCCCCATTTTCTTGGGTGAAGGTTTATGAGACGGGTGAGTCATGTTTGTCAGCAAGTCAAATGTGGGAAAAGTCTCGAAGATTTTTGCTACAAAACCTGAACAAAAAAATGGACCCTTAAGACATGCATACTTAAGTGGATTGTCCTAGAACTGTAACCTGTATCCTACAGTAAGCAATAAATCAATAATTAGTCCCTGCTGAGGGGGATTCTGCCTGTTCAGCTTTGTTCAATTTAGTTGGTCTATTATAAGGGCCAGTAAGTGAGCTCAATTTGAAAGCCAGCAGAGTGTCGGTAATGGGAAAACAGGAAGCTGTAAGTGATGAAATGTCATGATTCTTACCACCTTACACCGTCCACATCTGCAATTTGGGGCAATGTGTAGCTTAGTGGGTTAAGATTTTTTGCTCATGTCCAGTCGGGCATGGGTTCAAATCCTGTGGCCAGCAGAGTAATCATATCACTGTTGGACCCTTGAGCAAGGCCCTCAATCTGCTGCTGTGGGGGCACCGGACAGCCTTGTGCTCTGACGCCAAACATTCCTCACTATGTTGTATTGGGCAACAAGTTTATTCTCAGTAAAATCTCTTTTTGTGACAGTTCTCAGTACTGACTTTATTATAGCTTGAAGGTCAAAGAAGAGAAATGTCACAAACCTAACTTCGATATCACTCCGTCTTCTACACAGTTATCCCGATTGGGGTCTCAGGAGTTTAATATTCAAATCTGATTTACACATCAGAATATCAGTTACACACTTGCTTTAGCTGTCATGTGAGAAATCCAGCCGCAAAAATCAGCTTTAATGTGCTGCGGTGAAGGTGTAGACGTAATTCTAAAAGTCAGAGCGACAGTCAACAGCCACAGATATGTCAGGCATCCGCAAAATAACTAATCTTACAGGTCGGAGTAACTAAGTCTAATCTTCAGTACTTTCACTATTATTTACCGTCTGATGACACGTGTTTGTTCAGCCTAACCCAGACAGAGTTAGGGGGACCTTCACTACTGTCGCCTACTGTAGACAAAATAAGGTGCAATTTAGGCCCACAAAAGGCAAGTCAGGATGTTTTTTTGGTCTGTGGATGGTGCTGGACCAGAACGCCATTAGCTTCTGCAGCACTGCTACAGCGTGTTGAGCCTGTAGTGTGGGTTTGTTCCCAGGGTCTGAGTTACAGGCTAGGTACACAAACTGGAGCCTGGTATCATTTACGGCTGTGGATCTGCAATATAAGCTGTATCAATGACACGATGCAGAGCAGTATAACCCAGCGCAGATGCTTACAAGTCGTATAAACCATTCACACATCCATCCATCTTCAGAGCACTTATGCCGATCGGGGTCCCAGGGGGGCCTGGAGCCTATCCCAGACAGGGCAGTAAGGGCACAAGCTAGGATCACGTCCCAGATGAGATACCAGTTTGTATACATCAATATCATGAAATGAGAACAAAGCTGGTTGAAAACCAAACTGGTTCACTCAGTAAATATAATTTAGAACCTATATCATCAAATGGAAAATGAGGAAATTAGGGCTAATATCAGGGTTTAACACTGTGTCGTGCACTATTGTATGCCAAGTCGAAAAACTGGGTAAGTTACTAGCTGAACCAATAGTGCCTTGGTGTAGAATTTGATTTTGTTACATGTACAGTCAGTGCGCCTGTGCCGAGTTTAGCTAGAAGGGCATCCTTGTTGACAGTCTGCTTATTACTGCATTCAAGGTTTGTTCTTTTGCAAAGGCATCCCACTGTGACCAGGGACAGGAAGCTGCACTGTGACTTATCCCAGGTCACCATTATAGCAGAAAGCGCAACTAAACCGGGTGCAAATCTGTGGATCTTCAGTGCTGGCGAGAGCCATGACCTTTCTGGTACTCTGATTTCTTACATCAGCATATATTTATTTTGATGACATTTTCAGCTTAAAGGCATTACTGAGAGCTTGTCAATTGTACCAAACAGGAAGTTACTGTAGAAGAAAAGCATGCTTAATTAGTTGACCTAAACACCATCTTTTAGAGAAGGGCAGGTAACTTCCCGGTATTCATCACTTTGCAGTTTGTGGCCCCGTGGATCAAGATCCTATTGTGTTTGTTTGGAGCGAGATAGGTAAGAATTGGATGTGCAGGAAGTGAGAGGAGATATGTAGGAAGCGAGATTTTCAGTCACGGGAAGTGAGGAGCAATGTGCAGCTTGTGCAGGCGACTGGGAGTCACGTAATGGCTGGAACTGCTGATACCAGGTATAAGCAGATGTTCAATCCAGACTGTAACTGCCCAGATGTGTCCTTGGAGTTCAAAGTTTCCCCTAACTTTCTATTTTGTTTTTATTGAAGGGTTATGTAGTACCTTATTCGTCAGCAACAACTACTGTCCAATAAAAACATTACGACATGTGAGACATCCTCTGCTCACAAGGTCAATAGGAAAATCTAATTTGGACTTGCAGACAGCACCACGATATTAAGATTGTCTGGTGTGATTTGCTTTGGGGCTCATAAGATGGTGAGTTTATCTAATATTGATATTCTCCTTTAGAAAGCCTTTTCTGTCTCTTCCAATCATTTATCATTATATGAAGACATACTTTTTATTTGAATCAAATTCAATTGCACAGAAAATTCAGTCAGTCAGAAGACTGGCAAAAATACTGTAAGATGGTATGATGCTTCAAAATCAAGTCAAATTGTGAGACTGCACAATTGACGTCAGTTTGAATTTCATTCTTTAACGAGGCAGTTTACACCCAAAACGTCACGAAATTGAAGAATAGAATAGAATAGAATAGAATTGAATAGAATACTTCATTCATGCCTGTGGGGAAATTCACTTTTCACATATCCCATCATGCTCAGCAGGAGACACAGACACATATACAGGTAAGAGCAAGTTTGGGGTCACATTGCAGTGTTAGCCAGTGTGCAGCGGTCCTGCAATATTTGAAGGATAAGAAGTAGCATGTCAAACTTTACAGGTTTCTTGAACGGTTACAAAGAATGAAAGTGAATGTTAGGTTTTTATGAAGAATTTGCGATACACATATTACTTAAAAAAGACAACTGTCTCTCAAAGTTGTTGTAAACCTCTTTTTAACAGACATTTCTCACAGATGTAGTTCATTGTTTTGTAAGAAAAATTATTAGACAAATATCAAAGGTGCAGACAGAGAGTGATTGAGTGAGAGTTGGCAAGAATTCTGGGCACTTTTTCGTCTCTCTGGTAAAGTCACATGACCAAACAAATGAAATGTATATTTGCCTGTATTTTGTTTTTTTATATGTGCAATTATTTTCATCTTACTTTAAAGATATTAGGTGGTATAGGAGTTTTCATTTTTTCAATAAATGTTTCTCTGATAAATGTTTGAAGAATTTTTTTGGCTTGGACAAGCATATTAGGAGAAATCAAACTAATTAAAGGAAAAACTATCATGTCTATTTGTAAATACTTCATACACATTAGATAAGCCTAAGTGTATTATTTGCTCTTTTACGACTCCCTCATTATGTAAATGACACATTGTGATGAGATGACTGGTTTAAAAGCTGAAATCCCTTAGTCAGTAAGCGAGCCCTAGCTCACGCCATATAATTCGGCTATTCTTATTTCCCACAGCGCAGGCATTCCTCCTTGCTCAGCACACACACATACGGCCACGTTTAGAAACAGATGAGACCCTTTCCTTTGTCTCTGCTGACAAGCGCTGTGTTGTCCCGTGAGCTCGACCAAATGTAACCTTGCGAGAGTGCATACAATTCCGCATGTCAGCGAGGTGCCTGCTGTGCGTACGTCCAGAATAAAGACAGGCAGATACGGCATGGGTGTCTCAAGTAAGGCGAGACGGGGCGGGACAGCACCCTCCATCCTACACTCAGCATATTCGGAGGAGCCAGAATAATCCCTCTCGCTGCGTGTAGGAGGTCAGGCAAATGCTGGTGCTAATTTTAAATCCGTATCTAACACCTGTTGTTTCTAATAGCCCTAGGAACAAATGTCTAGCACCCGCTTGACCCGGTAGCCCAGTTTCTGGGGCTGACGGTCAGGCGGAGCCAGAGAGATTGGCGGCTTTGTCAGAAGCCACCTCCAATATGGCGGTCTTAAATCCCGCCCAAAATTATGCTAGTTGTAAGTTGCCCATAGCGAATGACTTTTGTACCCTGTACAACCTGGGGCAGGCTCCCTGGCCCTTACCAGGATAAGTGGTTGGAATTGAATGGTAATACCAGCAACAGTTATTAAAAAAATGCATTTTGATGCCTTAGAATTTTAAACAGATTTCCATGGTATTTGGGCCCTCCGGTTTCACAGCTGATCATTGTGAATTTTTCATATTAAAAATTAGAAAGCAGGAAATGCTAAAAGACCACATTAAAACCTTTGTTTTTTTACCAGTGTGAACTGAAACCATTTGGTTGGATCAAATAGTGTCCTCCAGTCACTGTTAATAAAATGGAAAAGTTCCCCCTTTTTTATAGTAATGGCACGTTTTCCAAACAGCCATTGTTTTCGAAGTCACATGACTTTGACTTCTGTGTATGTGTGATGAGAGTGACCTTTCCTTCCTCTCCTGTCAGGCTTATTTTTGGCACGCTGTACCCGGCCTATTCCTCATACAAAGCCGTCAAGTCGAAAGACGTGAAGGAGTATGTGAGTATCACACGTGTCCCTGTCAGAAAAGGGCCTGGGCTTTTCACCCGTTCAGAGTTGTAAAATAATGCTTACAATCTTCCACCCACAGGTAAAATGGATGATGTACTGGATCATATTTGCTCTGTTCACCACAGCAGAAACAATCACAGACATCTTTCTTTGCTGGTGAGCATTGAAATCACGTTCCCAAACTCTTCTCTGAATAGTATGCTTCTCACCTCCTATATGTCCTTGGTTAACTTGTTTAAAGTTTAAATTTATTCATAGTCCCAACAACTGAGCTGATAAGTACAAATAAAATTAAAGAATCTCAATTATAATTATGTTGAGGCTTGACAATTATAAACATTAGGCAGTTACATATTTAAGAGATATCTGCCCATAAGCTACATTAAATGACATGTTGATAAGGTTATGATTTATGGATGTGCACATATTGTGACATGATGGCCTGTTGAGAAGCTGCCGTGCACCAATAGGGGGTGATCAGCACCATGCAGAGTGGTGGTAACCATGGTTTCCTCACAGTCAGCCTCAAGAGGAGCCAGTGGGGTATGGCTGGCAACTGATTGACCCAATCAGAGGGTGAGACAGTCTTCCCTTAAAGGGAAGGTGCTTTGAGGATGACTGTCCTGAAGGGACTGATGCCTCTTATTGGCTCGGGAACACTAGAGGAACACTGCTCTCCATGGGCTGTCACCCGGTTACACCCCCCTGCTCCGTTCCCTGAATGAATCTGCCCCACTCAAGGGCTCTTGTCTCCCAAGTTTCTTTACCGTACAACCTGTATATACAGTAAGCGCACACACATTTCTTTCTCTTCCCTTGGCAGTAGGGTATGTTAATTGTCCTCTCCATTTGATAACAGGCTTCCATTTTACTACGAGCTGAAGATCGCCTTTGTGGTGTGGCTACTATCCCCGTACACTAAAGGCTCCAGCGTGCTTTACAGGAAGTTCGTTCACCCGACCTTGTCCTCCAAGGAAAAGGTACAACCCCTGTTCACTGTGTCTGTGGTTAATTAATAATGGAACGAAGACCTATTTTCACATACTCACAATTACTTTAAATGTAATTACTTTTTCCCTGTTCCTGAGGTTTTAGTGGTATATCATACAGTTTCAGCTGAGGTCTTTCAAACATCATGGTTGACTCAAAGGGCTTTTGGCTTTTTAATATGGATCCATGGAATATGGATATCAATGAAGCAACATTTACTGTACTAAAACAGCACCCTGCCTTCAGCTACTGAATTAATTTTCACATAGGATTCTGCATCATGTAATGTGAAGAGTCAAAGCTGAGGTTTTTCATATCTAATAAGCAGAGGTGGAAAGTTCTGATCCAGAAAGCACAAACCCAGACGATAGTTTTGCTTCAACCAACCAGCTGAGTACTTTGTGACTTTGACCCTTTGAACTTTCCACTTCTTCTAATAAGCACTATGAGAGTGAGGTCCTTACTATCTCCCAGGAAGCAGTGCCCCTAGCAGTTACTCTGTGTCAGTGTCAGTGTTGGCCAGTGGGAGATTGATGCACGTTCTTGTGTCTGGTGTACATGGTATAAGGAGCAGTATACAACTCAGGGCGATGGCATCTGTGCTCACGTCCGGAAGTTTCGAATGCTGCGGCTGGCACAGTAATCATATAACTGCTGGGCTGGTAACCCCAAGTGCTAGAGAGGCACTCGATGCTGCCCCCCCACCCTGCTCACTGACCCCAGAAGTGTCTGATAAATAAGTAAATCGGCAGAAAGCATCCGAGTGCCGCCTCAGGAACACCATTATTCACTCCAAAGAGAAGTGCCCATTTATGTGCCCATAGAGTGAATTCCTGAAACTGGATTGCTGAGAGCTTAGTAATTATTATCCTGTACTTGAACTTGAGACATTGAGTATGTTTCCCATCATTCCCTGCTGTTTAGGAAGGAGTGTGTTAGCTGCTGATGCAGACACTTGTAAATTCATCCCTAACGTTTCACATGTGCGTTCGTGGTTTTTAGGATATCGATGACTATCTCTGCCAAGCGAAGGACAAGAGCTACGATGCCCTGGTGCATTTTGGGAGAAAAGGGCTCAATGTCGCCGCCACGGCTGCAGTGACGGCCGCCGCCAAGGTATCCATCTCGCACGCTGATGACAAAAGAGTTTGTGGGTGGCATTCAGTGACC
>JAODJW010000015.1:18325328-18337432 GCA_026777045.1 Hyperopisus bebe
CGCTGTGCTCTCCAGGTGGGTGCCGGTTCTGTGCAGGCCGCTGGGCTCTCCAGGTGGGTGCCGGTTCTGTGCAGGCCGCTGGGCTCTCCAGGTGGGTGCCGGTTCTGTGCAGGCCGCTGTGCTCTCCAGGTGGGTGCCGGTTCTGTGCAGGCCGCTGTGCTCTCCAGGTGAGTGCTGGTTCTGTGCAGGCCGCTGTGCTCTCCAGGTGAGTGCTAGTTCTGTGCAGGCTGGACCAGGCCTTTAGATGCTCTTTGCACTGCAGTGTTTCTTTATTCCTGTACGTGCCCTTCGCTGTTAACCAGTCTTTCGTGTGTGGTTGGCCTGTACTAATGAAGATGTCTATGCAAGCATGCCCCTGGGTCCTTTGGCACTGCATTGTGTTTGAGACAAACTTATCTTAATGAAAATACATTTCATTTCTACTCCAGTCCGTCGTAGGGAACATACACATATACACAATCATATACTATGGGGAAATGAGATATGGAAATTAGCCTAACTGCATGTCTTAGGACTGGGGGGAGGGTCAGAGTATCAGAGGGAATCTGCTCTGGAAGGGGGGGAGACATGCAAATATAATGCATTATAATGGTTGGTATAAGAATTAAGGATGCTTTGTACTGCATTATAAAGGTATCTTTAGTGCATTATAGATTCATAATGCATAATTATAGATTCAAGCATTCATAATGTATAATAAACATGGGTATAATGTGTAATGTCTTTTTATAAATATTTATAGCAATGTTTATAATGCTTTATGGATGCATTATAATGTGCTATAAATGTATTCATAGATTCTTATATGCATGGCATTCTTAGAAACTATTACCAAGTTAAAAAAACAACAAAGTAGTGCTTCAAAGGTATTTTAAAGGTATTTTGTGAAGACTGCTTTATCTAGGAAAAAAATGAATTGAGGTGAATGAATACAGGGAACGCTTTCACTGTGGAGAGTCTAGAACAAAGGCATGATGTGTAACTCTAAAATGGAACCTTGGTGGCTTAATGGTTAGGGAAGTGTGTTTGTAATTGAAAGATTGCAGGTTCAAATCCCCACCCAGCAAGGTAGTTCTGAGGTACTTTGAGTAAGGTACTGCTCCCCTGGTGTTGAATTACCTGCCTCCTGCTATGTCACGACATCACATATGGGTTAAATGTAGAGGACACATGCTGTGGTGTGTCAACAATAACCATTGATCACTAAATTCAAAATTGTTCTGCCTGTGTGGTGGAGTCTGATTGATTAATAATACCCAGAAATATCCAAGCTGTAGTTATTGTCTTCTCCGAGTTTTTACAGTCAGTGGTCACAGTTCCACAAAACGTGCTCAACTGTGGTTAATCCATATTTCTCCTTTTTTGTCCCTCCCTACTTTGAATCCCAGCCTCCACCTAGAGTCCTGAGGCCCCGCCCCAGATCTAAGAGTACCTCGTCTCCAGACAGCGACACCATGTGACAGTACGAGCCACCGGACGCTGGCAAAAGAAAAAAAAACACTCCCAGATCGCTTAGCTGCCTTAACTGAAGTCTGAAAAAAGGAGGAGGATTGCAGAAGACCGCAGCCGCATCAGATCAGGAATGAGCCAAAGTAACGACACGTGGTTTACATGATACTCAGTTATCTGGAGAGTGATCATCTCAGCGGGCCTCCCTTAACTCACCTCCTATTCACTTTGAGTGTGCCATCATTTCGCTTCTCTCTCTGTGTCCGGCCTCTCTCTTAAAACACATTACGTAACAGTACATTTTTGTGGCAAAGCCTTATGTCATATACTTTCATTTACTTTGGCTGCAAGCAATGTGGGAATGACCATAACACATACAAATAAGTGGCTTGTCACATCATTAACAGTGACATTTCTGTGCTAAATGGTGAGGAATCCAATATATGCTTATATCCTGCATTTTGAAAGTATTACAAGAGCCGCTGTACCAGGGGTGTTGGCTGTGGAATTTAAGAACAGAAAATGGTTTGCAAAAAATTATATGGTATGGTATAATATGTTCTTTTTTCTGTTTAATTATTATTCAAAAATCACAGTATAACATTTAGGGGAAAACCTATCTAGCTAGTACCAGAGAAGTCAGACTGAATATAATACAATATAATATAATAAGTATGAGAATAAAGATGTTTAAAAGTATATAAGGACTAATTACCTACAGGAAGATTGAAATGCCTGCGATGGGTTGGCACCCCATCCTGGGTTGTTCCCTGCCTTGTGTCCATTGTGTCCAGGATAGGCTCTAGGCCCCATGACCCTGCATAGGACAAGCAGGTATAGAAAATGGATGAATGCAGATTTAAAGGCAGGAATTATATTTTATGGCTAAGGTATGTGTGATAACTGTACTGATGCCTAGCTAAGGACCTTCGGAACAGTTAGACTTCACAGTGATCAAATATGTGCCACCTCAACAAATCACATTTGAACTTGAAGGGTCTGTGTTTAAGACTTAAAGCCTATTGTGTGAGAACTTGCTTTATTTACAGCTAGTGAATGTAATGAAAATGTAGAAATTTAGTGATGTCGAAGACTAGCTCACTGGCAAAATATCTGGCACTTAGCACTCTATATCTGAACATCTGTCTATGCATCATTGAACATAGCAGAAAAATTTTCTTAGCTCAGAGACACGTATATGTGATTCTGATCCAAAGCCACCATGCCCTGCTTTCAGAAAGCCTGCATGCTTGTGAACACTAAGATTAATAAGGCTTTCTCCTCCTTGGGCCCTTACCTGGGTCTGAGCAGCAGAGAGGGGAAAACATCCAGAGGGCGAACTGACGCCATGATATGAGTAATGTACATTCATAGTTCAACAGTGTGTAATGCTACATCATTTAAAAGAACTTAGCATAACCAAAGTGAAGTAAACTCAGGCACAGAATGCAGCAGCTTCTGTCCTGGCTGAACAGAAGTATCAGGACTTTCACTGGAATATGACAACACTGAGGTTATCTGAGGATTTAGCAGAGCAAGGAACCTGCTTTTAGCTGATTTGCTGCACGTACTGTCAGCCTAGTTGAGCATTAGAATCGTTCCAGTTGTCTATTCTGAACTCACATTCTGTGTAATTTTTCTTTTTTAATAATGTTTTCAGACAGAGATAAATGCCTGCGACTGGTTTTTACGAGTAGATTACACTGGAAGGATTAAAAGCCGTCAAACACTGTCTGCACGGGAGCACACTAACGCTTTTTCTCATTTCAGATAGATTAATTTGGGCTTTCACATTCAACATAATACTTCAGCTGACCTACCTAAGTGCTAAAACAGTATTGGATTAACTCAATAATGTACATAAACACTGGTTTGTTTAATGCATGCATGACTATTAACAAGAGCAAAATTACAGTTTTCTGCCATTGAGAAACAAATTAAGACAAGTAGGAATATTGTCAGCAGGCAGCACCTAAACCCGCAAGAGCAATGAAACTAGCACTTGACTGTCCTGGAATTCATCAATAGATAATTTGCTGAAACTAATGCAGTTCCAGCACTATGGAGGTCAGCTTTAAACTTTTCGGAGTCTTTTACTGGCAGGTAGAATATTAGCATTGGAGATGGACCGAAGACCACAAGGTCCAATGTCGTGGGCTTTCTTTAACCGCCAAATTGAATTTAGTGCTAGTTTGTTAACTAAACAATGATTCATTTGTAGGTGTTCATCAGTACTTCAAGTTTTCTGTACATTTCTGTATTTAGCACACACTGGCCCTCAACCACCCAGGGTGATTCTAGTTTTTGCCATAAGCAGTAGCGTAGATCTATGGCAGCATACCAGATGTGTGTCTTATGGCATGGAGATTAATACTTTAATGTGAAGGAGCCAGTAATATATTTTGTTGCACTAAATGTAAATAATTTGTAGTAGGCTGAGCATGAGCGCATCTTCACTGAGCACCAGGGACTTTGAGATAAGGCCACGTCTCACCTGCAGTTTGGAAGTGGCTCATACTGAACCAAACGACAATAGTCAAGTCAAATCCCAAGGATGTCCTATACAAGAAAGTGATACATTATGGAATCGATGGGTATGAATTTTAAATCATACTGTGACACAACTAAAAACCTTTGCTATGGTAGTTAATAAATAAAGGGGACTGAGAAGGTAGTGCATAAATGTTAATAATCCAAACTAGCTGAATTCATGATAAATAATATTTGAAATAAGGATGGATAACTTCCTTAAGACAGACAAACACATATTGAGAGACATAGAGTTTTTACCTGAGTGTACTTCAGATAAACATCTTTCTAGGTCAGTATGTGTTTATTTTAATCAAACTGTTAAATTGTTGACTTGTAGCACTGTTACTGATTCTTCTTTTAAATGAGTTGCAGTATTACTTAATGAATAATGCCGTGATGTAGGTGTGACTGTGTTCTGTGATACGGTCAACCAGGAAACACACTCAAGGCTGATCAATAATTCTGAGGAGTGTAATGAAGTAAGTGAGTCACGTCTCCGCGGTGACGGCATTGAGGGTGTTATGCACTCCCGCCAGCTGAGACACAGCGAAAGAAGGCTCACCGTTTTCCTGTGTATATATTACAATTATTTGTAAAGTTTGTGGTTCGTAGCATAAAAGGCATGCATTTTTTTCAGCAGTACCATCGTATGTGGACTATATTTGATGGAAAAAAAGACTCTGTATGTCTGACAGCTTTCTGTGAAAATCTGTCTTAAGGTTTGTTTTTGTGGATCTTCCCATGTTTCTGATTTCCCTCTGGCTCCAGGTTATCTTCGGTTTTGAAACATTTGTCATATTTTGTCTGGCTGGCCAGAAATTTTGTATTGAAACCCATTAATGTCCCCCCTCCCCCTCTGTTGTCAATCCCCCGTATCTTAGCACTGTAGCATAGGAAGGATAGAGACTGTGAGAGTTATGGAATGGATTTCACAAAGTGCTTAAACTGTGTTATGAATATTCCCATTTAAAACCTGTTTGTCAGCCACAACTATTAAAAGGAAAGATGAACTTGTGTGTGGGGTCCTGTATTTGGGCATGTTTATAGCCTTCACATAAACCTCACATAATTAATGCTAACCATACACTAGAACATTGACTCACATCTAAAGACAAGGCGTCAATAATCACAAAATGATTGTACAACGACTGTGGATCTTGCAGGGTCACTATTTGCAAGATTGCAACTAGATTCCTATTAAGAATATTTCTCACAATGCTGCTGGTGGAAATTTACAGGAAAAGAAAAACATTTGAGCAATGGAACAGAAACAGAAGCAGCTTTTGGACACAGTTGCTGTTGAACGTGCAATGGTTTGCTGTGCAAAAACAATGAAAAAGAGAAGATGTGGCAGAATGTGGACATAACCCTGGTTGCATGAATGGAGACAACAAGACCTGACCGTCCTCCATGTCCCTCTACTCTACTTGAAATCCTGTTACTGCTTTGCTGCTTCCTGTTTGGTGCTGGAGAGAGCTCACCTATCGGTTGTTAACAGTGTCCACATCACAGTTGGCATGAGCCAAGACTAAAAACCCATGATAATATTAAACACGCTTTATATATATTGGAATGTCAAGAAAGAGAATGACTGACTTAAGATGGCTATGCTGACCATCGTACATAAAACATTTGAGATGATGTGACTACACCACAACTCTAGCAAAACTCTTATGATTTTATTACGACATTAGAAATTTGTCTGTGACAGGGATATCGCTTGAAATCTCATTTGTTGTAAGGCCAGCATAAAACAACACAAGTGAGCGCTGACAATGTCTCTCACTAATACAGAGACACATCAACACGAATACTATGAATGCTGCAAGTCTAAGAATCCGCTACTATCACTGCAGTCCACAAAACACTAAATAGCCCAAATAGCCTCATTTTGCTATTGTCATGTTTGGGTCCCGGTATGTATTGTGAAAGACATGAGAGTTTAGAAAAAACACCTAGATGGTAAGAGAATGGAGTTACATACAAACCCCAGATATTCCGTGACCATGATTAGTTCATTATTAATATTATATTCACCATTTTAGTCACTAATTATGACAACATGTTTATGCCTCTGCAAATCTGACCAGTGTAAGTAGCTATTAATGGATGGATTTTCAAATTTACTTTTACAGCTTTTTAAGTAAATTTAAGTAAGTAATTTAAAGTTCAGCAACTGAACAATTTAATGACTAGCAACACTTCTGTAAGATATTTCAGTATAAATGACAGTGTTCAGTCCATAAATAGTAAATAAAAACTGAAAATGATGCCTCAGCCTGTCCTTCCAGAGAGGAAACCAGTCAGAGATGCGGCATCGAGGCCAAGGCTGAAAGTGAGGCTGCGTCGGGGCTGAGACAAGCAAAAACATCCATGAGTCAGTAGCCCTCCAGTAACTGCACAAATTAAACCTATAAGGAAGTCCTCACTGAAGGCAGTCTCAGATCTACAGTAAAAGGAAGCACTTAGTAATTAACTGATGAAAGCTTTTGTTTGTACACGAAAAAAGATCTTGCCAGAGAATTTATCAAAGTTTCATCATTGCTCTGAACAAAACTGATAGCAACCATGTACGCATATAAGCTGGGCTGTAATTTAAACTCGCCCACTCGCCCGAGGCAAGTAATTTAGACGAAGACTGACAACCACTTAACTGTAGCTGCTGGACAGTATAAAATTGCATGTTGGATTACATGTTTTTTTTTTTTTTTTAATTATTTACTGAAATGGTTCCAATGGAAGAATGGTAGAGTGGTGGCTAGCAGAGTACATCTTACACTTTAGGAACTGGCAATTTCAATCCCAACTGTGCTCTGTGTGTGAAATTAACACATTACCTCTTTGAACATACAAGATACACATTCCACATATGTCACTGATTATTCAGCACAAACACACTCTCTGACACACAAATATAAAATTTAATTTATATATTTACATATGTACATATGTTTAACAGTAGTGAAACTGGGTTATGTAAGAACTTCTAGCACTACATGAGAGACCAGTCAATGTTGTCCAGTTATAGTTCAGCTGTAGGCTACGGGCGACTTTTATTTTGCAATATTCCGTCAAACTGCAGGATGGACTTCCGGTGTCATCGCGCACTTACAGCGGAAGTTTGATGTGATGGTCAGAGGAGAGCCTGCAATACTGTCAGAAATTTATCGTGGCTGCAATATCTAATGACATAACCAATTTATTATATATCAAACTTCACCAAGAATATCCCTTGGAGAATCTTCTGAAGTACCGTATTTTAGTGAGATTGTTCAGGCTGCTCCATGACCTACTGTTGTCATTTCTGTGACCAGTGACGTTTTTTACGCAACGGGCGTGTCACCGCACATGCGTACTCGCATTTCCCGCTGTTACTGGGCTAAACCGGGGAGAGACATATTCTGTGTCCTGGGGAAAAATTTGCCTGTAGAAATCAAGTGTTTATAATGTTTTTCTGAACAGAAGCGCTCTGTCACGTGTAATAAGTCGTTGTAAGTGTACTAGCAATAATGCTGCGTGTCTGTAGGAAAGCGGCTGGTGCAGCAGCTCAGGTAAGGGCGAGCACGTATCTGTGGCTCATTGAGTTCTCCGGTCCTCTGTACTGTCATTCACTGACCCGGTTCAATGAGGCCTGTTGCGCTTTCGTTACAATAAAGATTGTTTAATAACCGTTTGGATTTATTTTTAGGGAACGTTGTGTTGGTGCGAGGATATGTGATATAATGTGATCTAAAATGTATAGGAGCACAAATGAGCGAATAAAGTTTGCAGTGGTGGTTACGCTACGCAAAAAACGTACTATAAGCGTGAATGTACGCTGGCGTACATATTAAGGGTTGGCAGTTCTACGCAAAATACGTAGCTAGTTAGCGGCTGGTTTTGCTACGCCAAGCACGTGAAGTGAAGCAGTTTCATTCTTTCTGGGATTTTGGTTCGGTTTAAGATTGGGTTTCCATGGGAGTACACAAATAAGTACGTCCGTGGCCGGTATTTTTCTAGACGTTCGCCAAAATCCCGGTTTCCTCTCCGTTATTTGACGTAGTCCCACGTAGCTGAGCTGGGGGTCAGCGTGTTGTGTCGGTCACTTAGCTGCTTAGCATGCTACAAGGACTATTTACTTGCAAGGTATATTGATATAGTAGCGTCCGTGGGTCATTATGCAAAACTACACGTGTTTTCTCGAATGTGGTCCTAAGCATGTTTTAATGTATGATTTGAGCAGGAATGGTAAGGTCTTGGACGTGACCTTGACATAGAAGGGAGGCTATAACGTAACGTGGGCAGTCCGATCATGTTTAAAGGACGAGAGCTTCGTGTCATGGTCGCATCTGGTCAAATGCCCGCGATTATTCATCATGACATAATGACCCTGTGCGTGCATATAAACCTGCTGACTTATTGGATTCGATTTGCCAAAGTGACACTCTGAGAATCAAGGTCAGAAACTACAGATGTGGCTATCTTTATTTGACGTGGTTTCTCACTTTTGTTCCAGCTTAACCCCCCCCCCTTTTTTTTATCTATGGCCACACATTTCCCCCCGTGACAGGGTTTTCATATTCAAGGCTTTCGTAGTAGGCATGACTGGTTTATAATATACCTTTATCAACTCACTTTGCCCAGGAATACTATGGTGTCTGTTTTTGCAATGTATGTATGTTTAGTTTAGTGGTAACACTTTACTTGACAGGACATGAATATAGTAATATAGTATTGTGCTATTACTTATGTATTAATTAACAAAAACGAAATCTTGGTTACATACTGATCTCAAGTCAATTCATCATTATTGAATCGTGATGTATGTTTTATCTCAAGCCGTTACTATATTTGTTACTATATCAGTTAATTCTATAAATCTTTGTGAACCACTGAAGGAACAAGTCATGAATAGCATTAAATACTGATCTCCTGATCATTGATGAATCGTGACACATCTTTTATCTCAAGTAGCAACTCATGATTTGTACTTCAGTAGTTACTGAGTTATTACTAAGTATTTGTGCCCCATCAAGTAAAGTGTTATGTTTTGTTTAATTTCTTATTTTAGTTTTATTTGTCATACATATGTTAACACACGGTCAACATTACAATGAAATGTGTTGGGCGAGAGAAGAAACAAGAAACATGTCTCTCAGCATTGGAGACCTGCCAAAGTTTAAAAGTATAGAAACATTCAAATCAATAAATGAACAAATAAATGAACAAACAAACGAACAAACAAACTTAGGACATACATAAAAGAAATTTAAAAAGTCATAAATAAGGACATGTATATGTGTGTTTACATGGGGGGGGTAGGTGGGTGTAGTGCAAGCATCAGTATTGCACATTGGAGAAAGTGACATGTAAGTAATGGTAGTGTTTAATATAGGCCTTTTGTTTATGTAAGCTTTTTCAGCTGTGTAACCCCCCCCCCCCCGGGTGGCAGGACAATGATAAAGCATAACAACATATCAAATATATAAAGTATAATATAAGTGTCGTCATTGTTTGCAAAACAAGAGGCTATTAATCATTCTGACCACAATTTATGAGCTTACTCTGGTTCTGACACAGTTGTTAAATTAAATGGTTAATCTGTTAATGCAGTGTTCTTTCATGAAGGGAGACTGTATGGACAGAGCATGTTATTGGGTGCTTTCTTTATGGTCGGAGCATGTTATTGGGCGCTTTCTTTATGGACGGAGCATGTTATTGGGCCCTTTCTTTATGGACGGAGCATGTTATTGGGTGCTTTCTTTATGGACGGAGTATGTTACTGATGCGCTTTCTTTAACAGGGACTTTAAGGCTCATCTGCAGTCATTCTGTAGTCCAGATGCATCTACCTGATGGCTGCTTTCTGTTTTTGAAAATGTGCTTCCATACTTGTAGCAGGGTGTATTGGCTTACTGCCTGTTTTTGACCTAGTGTTACTTTTCTTTACTCTTATCAGACAATGTAACATGAGATAGTGAAGATGCTGTTTCAGAGCAGTTTTATAGCTTGTGTCTTGTGTATCCAGCTCTGCTCTGGGCAATTAGGGAAGGCTGGGGGATCGGTCAGTGCAAGCAGTCAGCCGGTATCTCACAGCGGTTTCAGCTTTTAGCTTTAACTCGGAATGCTCACTTTTGTCATTTTCTACAGGCTGTTAGCTATGTCTTTGGTCAGTTTTGGTGTAAATATCATTTTGTTGTAGAAATCGAGTTACAGTGAGTTTGTGGTGTTGTGGGCCGTATTGAGTCAGGTTGACAGCAGAGCAGTGATGAGTACAGTATATTTCAGGCAGATCATAAGTAACAGTCAGTCACCCAATTGCCCAAATGAGGGAGCCAAGGAACCGGCCAGTACTGCAGTGCCTGGCTCCCTCCCCTCAGTGGGACCATGCAGAGTCTGGTCCCCTGTCACGTAACCCTATTACTATAACCAAGACCTGAGCTGTAGATCTTACACTGTACTTATATTTATGTGCAAGCAATTCCAGTAATGCGTTATTCCTTGAAACGCCTCCGCGCTGGCAGGATGAGTGCTCAAGCGTGTTTTTTTTTTTTTTTTTTTTTTAACTAATTTTGTCGGCCATTTAGATGCTTGTCACATCCTGCCTTTGGTCTTTGGTGTTTAAACCATCCTGAAAGTGAGTCTGCCACATGTGCCAGTTTTTTTTTTTTTTTTTGGCTGCTCATCTCTGGTTTTGTGTCTTTGCTAAGCTTGTCCCCTCAAACAGTAAAAGTGGAGGAGCATCATTCCTTTTTAAAGGATGAAGGTGACTTCAGGAATGGTTTTACCTTTGCAATAAATTCTGTCTCTTTTCATGCACTCATATATTGCTGGATTTGTACAGATGGACGAATCATGCGATTGTGAGCAGAACGTGCATTTTTAATGAGTGAGACGATTATTAAATGATTCACTAGGGGTCAGTAACTTCTGAGTCGTTGGTCTCTTGCTCTGCTCCTACCTGCGTCAGTAAGGTGGTTTTTGAATGGAATCTCATCTTGCCTGCTGGTTCAAATGTAGCTGCCAATTAAAAAAGTAATTTTGAGACGTTCAGCACTGTTTTTCTAAGTTAAACATCCCTGATTATCAGAATTTTCCCTGAACATAAATTCTTCTGTGATATGTGTCTAACACGTTCATGGTGTTGGCACCAGCTGTGGCTCCACTGGGTCCATCCTTGGTAATGACCTTGACCTGTAAGCTGCTGTAAACATGTCATTAAAGAGGTGCCTCTTCACCATTTCCTGGTTGATCAAGCCTTGAGTTCCTCTTAAAGTTGAGCCTTTTTTTGCGCATCAGACATGCAATTGTAGGCTGTACTCTCTGATCTCTCCCTGGCTGCTGTGGGTGACCCTCGGTGTGACACTGTGTCGTCTGTTTCTTCTGCAGAAGTGCCTGCATGGCAGTGTACCCCTCTGCTCCCGACAGCCCTGTCACTTCTACACTACGGCGGGAAGCTCAGGGTATGTATTTAGAGGGAAGATTTTACTGGGTAAATTCTGATCTCTTACTCTGTATTGATTTAAAGGGGAGGATTGATTGGGTGAGGCCGGATATTGCACTATATATTTATCTAAAGGGAAGGTTTGATCTCCCTCCCTCTCTATGTACATTCAAAGGGGTGTTAATATAGATTAATGTCCAAAGACTGACAATTTTATCATTATACACCTTCATTGTCCTTAATTTCTTGGTAATAGTCTTTAATACAAGCACTTTCTGATTTCAGGGCTTCTGCAGGCAAGATCGTGGGAACTGGTCTTCTGTTTTTAGGTGGTGGTGTTGGCGGCACCATCCTGTACGCCAAATGGGACCCCAAGTTCAGAGCAAACATTGAGAAGTCTGTCCCCTATTCAGATCAGGTGTTCAAAATGACTCTGGGTCCATCCACATATTCACCACCATTGCCAAAGAAACCGGTGAGAGGACTCTTATTGACCATCCCCCTGTAAGAGGCGTGCATGCTGTACCACTGACTGTCGCTGCACTTCAGGTGATGACTGTATGACATGCATGTGGTACCTGTGACTGTCATGGCTGCACCCCGGGGGATGACTGTATGACATGTATGTGGTACCTGTGACTGTCATGGCGGCACCCGGGGTGATGACTGTATGACATGCATGTGGTACCTGTGACTGTCAT